>JAWNPB010000097.1:0-118927 GCA_035045355.1 Drosophila lacicola
ATATTCCAGAAATTCCAGAAATCGCCTGCAATCCAATTTTTTCTCCCAAATACAATTATCGCTTTTAATGTAATTGAAATATATTTTATTGATTTCTTTTAAGCGCATAATTGCATCGAATATTTAAATACAATTAAATAAATGATATTTATTATTGAAAATAAAATATAATATTTATTATATATAAACAAGATTTTTTGCATACATAACTAACTTTCTTATGTTTCAATTTAAATCTTTATATTTATATTTTATTAATTATAGTACATAAACTGACGTTGACTTTAGCTTACGTATTTAAATATTGTTTCATTTTTATTATAAACATTTCGATTAGTTTTAAAACAGCGTTAAAAATATGTCTATATATAATTTGGCGAAAATTGATAGGAATTGAATTTGGAAACTCGCTTCACTGCTACGTTTGCTGCTGCGATTGCTACTGCTACTGGTGCCCCTGCTACTGCTGCGAGGGTTACTGCGACTGCTGCTGCCTACCCGAAGGGACTAAATGGCTGTTCACATAACTGTTGCTGTTGCTTTTGCTGCCGAGGCTATTGCTATTGTTGCCAAGCGTTGCACATACGCCGCATTGTCGACCGATTCATTTCCTGCTATCGAATTTCCGAATTTCCCCCGACAGCATCAAAAGGCTTTGCTGCCAAGACAGCGGCCGTGCGGCTCGTCCTCGCGCTGATTGCACAAAGCCCCTGGCATTTTCAGCAGAAACAAATTAATGTTGTAAAAGAAAATCAAAATGAAAATACAGAAGAAAACAGAAAACTTTGGCAATGATTCACATGCTCAAATTCAAATCCTGCGCCTGCTGCCGCCTCTTGATTATGTGCCGATAAGTTTCTTGTGGTTTTGCGTGCCACATGATATGTAAACAGCAACAACAACCACTTTGAATGTGCCTCGCGCGTGTCTTATTTTAATTTGGAATTGTATTTCCTTTTGGTTTTTGTGTATTTCGTTCTATTTGCTCTGCCCCCCAAAATTGCCGGATATTTATTTGAGCTTTAAATAACAAATCATTATCGATGCGCATTATAAATTTGGTTTGCCAGCCGCAGGACCCGATGTTCCGAGGCGAGGCAATTTCCTAATGACAAGGACACTTGTAAAATCTCATTGAATAATATTGCATTTGTGTTCCTCGAGCAGATTAATTTCCGGCATTTAGACCTAATTCCCTAGTTGTACAGCGGATGGGACAAGGCAGCCAGGACCAACCAAATGTATGGCGGGGAGATGAAGGAACGGAAACCGTTGTCTCCATGTTCCAGCAATTGATGCAATCGGCTAAGGACCAATTTACCAACATGTCAACGGCCAGCACAAGAACAACGAACAGCAGGATCTGAACTGGGCGAAACTGGGAGAAACCAAGAGCAGTCGCAGCAGCAGCACCAGCAGGCGCAGGCTCAGGGTTCTGGCAGAGAGTTTTAGATTTGCACACATTACCACTCAATCTTCATAGATGTGATATGCAGGATTTATCCGCATGCCTCTGTGGCTGTGTCTGTGCCTCTGTATGTGTGTGCGGTCTCTGTGGTCGGGACTACGATATGGCCAAGCCTTTTGGCCTCAACATGCACATAATGTCCACATGGCCGCAAAGATTTATTTACAATTGTGTTGAGACATAATTCCTTTTGATCGATTGCGGGCTACAGCACCCACTTGGCTGAGTGTATATATGTGTCTGTGTGTGTATATGGGTGTGTGTGTGTGTGTGTGTCTTGGCTGCCATTGCGGTCAGCTCTAAGTGATGATTCTTTTGGCTTTGCCTTTGGCTTGTACTGGCGCCTTTGTCTCCAGCTGCACTCGCTGTGCTTGATGCTGCGTTCCAAGCGTTCCATATTTACTGCAATTGACCACAAGGGGCGGGGGGCTATAAGAGGGCTGGGAGGAGTATGCGCTGAAATATTTGTGCAATTTATGTGGCTTTGATTTCATTGGATTGGCAAGATGAACGACAAAGAAGGCAGCAGATATTCTGTATGCAATTTATGGCAACTTGATAATTTGTGTTGCCCAAAGGAATCGTCTAGAAAGGGGAAGGGGCAAAGGGCGAGGGGGCAAGACGAGTCAAGTGTGCACATGCATGCTATTCGATATCCGTGACATGGCACTTGGCTTCGATGTAATCTAATGATGAAATATAAACTAAGACTAGAAATAAAATACCAAATCAAATCAAATTAATAATTAAGAAGTATTCTTGTTTACAATTTCAGTGCAAATGTTCAAGGCAATTTTAGATGGGTTGTTGATTGAAATTAATTGAATTATTGTATTTTAATTTTAAATACAAAAATTTGATATTTGATTAGCCAAATTATATAATAAATAAAAATAAATGAAATATAATTGTTTTAAGTTTTATTTATTCAAGGTAAATATTAGGTAAATGCTAAATGTTATTAAAAGTCTGTTTCGAATACAAAATTGATTTTAAGAGCAATCGTTTACAGCTGTTGCATTTGTATATCTCACCACATTTATCTAAATATGTCTTAACCATTGAACAAACCAATTAATGTTTGTGTTTCAGCTGTTGCGAAAGCATTCATAATGCTCATAATAGACATTGGCCATAAAATAATGAAAGCTGTGCCAGTTGTGTTCAAACCTCAGTCGCCAGCTCGACTTCAATCTCAACCTTAAACTCATCCCTTTCAATTGCCAAACCGCGTTTGGCCCATTCATCGGAAATGCGCACTTAACGCATTCTGAAGGCAACTGCTGAGCATTGAGGCATTGAATGCGGCTCCATGCTAGCAGCTTAAACACACACACACACACACACACACACACACAGCTATACACACTCCCACACCCACACTGGGAGTCGCATAAATCCTTAGAGTGCGCACTTAACTCCTTTTTACGCTGCGACAAAGTACATTTACTAATGACCAAGTCAAACAATAGCGTCTCCTCAACGAGGGGAAATGCCAGAAAAGTGAAGAAGAAGGGAAAATTGTGCAGCAGCTAGGGACAGCAGAGTGGGGTGTGCGGGCAGGGGAGTTGGCAGCCCCGCGAAGTAGCAATTTACGCGCTGAAGGAGGCGGCCAACAGCAAGATGGTGACAAAGCACGCAAAACGGAGCAGCAGCAGCAGCAGCAGCAGGCGACATCCTCATGGTCGCACTCCTCAACTGCAACAGCTCCCAGAGTCAGCTTCAAGTGTTGGCAGTGGCAACAGAAGTAACTGCAGCAGCAGCAGCAGCAGCATGTTAATTGCAGCAGCAACAGCAGCAGGAGCAAACAGTGCGAAGCGTGTTTAAATAGCGTAAATTCACACACACAAGTCTGCATTTTCGTATTGTGCTAAAATTGAAAATAAGTAAGAAAGCAATACGCAATAAATCAAGTAGCTGGCATTTGAGATACCCTGTAAACAGCATCAAATTTTGTACAAATCAACATTGAAAACAAGTTCAAATTGTGTTACTAGACTTAAATATACCCTATATAACATACCCTGTATAACATACCTTGTAAAATTGACCCTGTATAACATACCCTGTATAGCATAACCTGCCAAGCAACAGGTAGCAGCTCATGATTTCACAAATATGTATATTATGATAAAAATGACAAGACTATGACATATCCTCTAAGCAGTCCGTTTTAAGAGCAGCTGACTTTTTAATCCAAAAGAGACAACAACAAATTTAAAAATAATTAAATTAGATAAAAGAAAATTAAATTTTAAAAATATTAATAATCGGGCAAAAAAGTTATGTAATATATATACCATATAACCATATATAAAGGGTATCTGCTAGTCGAGCAGTTTCAAAATAGGTTCTTTATGATTTCTTTATGCATTCCAAATTCGATAAATAATCAGACCCGATTTATCAGTCAGCTGAACAGTCGATGTGTATATAAATGTTATTAATAAACAAATAAATTAAATGATAAAATAAATAAATAAAATAAATATGAAGTAGATTTTGCCGTTGAATTCATATATTGCAAAAATAGATGAATATTTAAGGCAGCCGCAAGGCAGCTTAGATATGCCTACCACAGACTCTCGAACAGTTTTTTTTATATACCCCTTTAAATGGGATATATATTTTGCAGTATCTGAACATAATAGCAAAAAGTTCTGTGCTACAAAAAGAGGAGACAGTCTCAGGTTTCAGCTCGTTGCATTCGGACGTGCGCGCTTGACAAGTTATTTTCGCAAGTGATCAACACAATCTCTTTACCTCTTTATCTCTTTGTGCTCTTCTTGCACTATTTTTAGCCACTGCTTGCGGTGGCGGCAGCTTATCGCGGCACTTTACCTAAGATAAGCCAGACTTAAACGGTGCTTAGTTTGCCCCTCGCCCTGCGCGCTGCGCAAGCGAGAGGTTGGTTCCGCTAATTCTTATCTTTTGATCTGGAAAAGTTGACGACAATTGCATTATTTGACTCTAAATAATAACAATTGAAGGTATGGACATTAACTCATGGAATCAGTCGCTACCTAGTAATAGGCAAGCTGTACTGGAGGAGATGAGAAAAGCAGCTGGGGTAAGCCCTGAAACTCTACGCTCTCAAATCCGCGATAGCGTAGCATCCATTTCTGCGGAAAGCAACAGCTTATTGCCAAGTCGGGTGATAACTGGGCCGACAGTAACAACAAGCACTGATACCAGCGTTACCTGCACTATCTCTATGTCGCAAGCAAGTCTGACATCTATTTCTACGTATACTGTAGCGGCAACTGTGGGGCCTAACATTTCCTCGACTACGTCACTTGGCAACACATTGGGTGAAATCTTGTCAGCAGCAACTCGTAAGACGAAGTGCTCGTTTCAAGACCGTGGCCTGCCTGCTAATAAAAAACATAAAGGAGTTATAAACACTTCTAAACCTATACAGAAAGCTAAGTCGAAGCCCGCTGAGCTGCACAAGGAAGTAGCCAAAGACACGGCATCCACCTCGACTGCAGCAGCACTGAGTAAAAACCGTTTTGCAGCTCTGGACGAAGAAGCGGACAACATGATGGAGCAAGGATTGTCAGAAAGCGCTTCTGACGACGAAGATGAAGCTCGTGCTGTTGGCAACGGGAACAAACAATCCTCAAAAACGCTCTCAAAGCCTCCAGCAATATGTGTACCACAAGTCAACAATCCCTCAGGCATGGAACAAGCACTAGACTTGTGCGTGGGTGCCAACAACTATAGCATTCGCACCTCTAAGTTCGGTGTATCACGGATATACACCGCAAACTCTGACGCTTTCCGAGCAGCTGTAAGACATTTGACAAAACTTAACTGTCAATTCTGGCACCATCAACTTAGGGAGGAAAAGCCTTACAGGGTTGTCGTCAAGGGCGTTAATGCCAACGTCCCCAAACCACAAATTGCGCAAGCTTTTGCTGACCAGGGTTTCGAAACCCTCAATATATATTGCCCAAGAAAGGCAGACTGGCGTAACGTTCAGGTCAACGAGACAGACGATGAAGCGACGATCAATTACAAGACTAGGCAAAATCAATTTTTTGTCAATCTAAAACAAGGACCCAATGTGTCTAAGGCTTTGAAAATTACACAGCTCGGCAGATACAGAGTCTCAGTGGAGCGTGCTCCCCGCAGAAAAGAAATTCTACAATGCCTGAGATGCCACATCTTCGGTCATTCCAAAAATTATTGTCTTCAGGACCCAATCTGTGGCAAATGCGCTGGTTCTCATATGACTGGTTCTCTGCTTTGCACGAGTGAAAATTTCCTGTGCGTCAACTGCGGTGGTGATCACGCGTCGACCGACAAAGACTGCCCCGTCAGGATTAATAAAAGCAAAAAAATGAAACCGATCTCAAGGCTCCATGATACTGGCAACACTGCCAGGCCAAAACATAACCAAGGCCCTTCACGTGGATTCATCCCGGCTGAGACTGTCAGATGCAGTATGTCTTACGCCGACGTTACTCGGCCCAAAAGGGCGCAATCTGGTCCAAATATTGACAAGCATCTTCGGCGAGAATCAAACTCACTGCCTGACAAGAAATTGGACGCGCTGGAGAGCTCCATACGGGATCTCAACTCCAGAATGGACCAATTATTCAAGTTGGTTCAAGAGACTATGGAGGCTAACAAGGCCTTCCGAGAATTGGTCCAGGTTCTCATTTCAAGTATCCAAAAATGATGCAACCGATCATTAAAATCGGATTGTGGAACGCACGGGGACTAGTTAGGGGCTCTGGAGAGCTCCGGCTGTTTCTTAGTGCAAATAATATAGATGTAATGTTTGTCACAGAGACACACATGAAAGAGGGACAGCGTGTCTTCCTGCCAGGCTACTCCACCTACCATGCCTTCCACCCCCAGCGGTAACAGCAGAGGTGGCGCCACGGTCATTGTGCGCTCCAGCATGTGCCACATTCCACAGCCCCCCATCTCAACAAACAACATACAGCTAGCAAGAGTGAATCTGCAGACATCGGAAGGGCCCGCCGCACTAGCATCTTTGTATCTTCCTCCCAAAGAGCCTTGTACTAAAGCGGAATTTGAATCCCTGTTTGCCATGCTAGGTAACAAATTCATTGCAGGTGGTGACTACAACGCCAAGCACTCATGGTGGGGCAACTCAAGAAATTGCTCCAGAGGCAAAATATTGCAGGATGTAGTGGCGAATGATCGGTACCAAATTCTTGCAACGGGTGAGCCTACATTCTACTCATCCAATTCCCTAGTGTCAACATCAGCGCTAGATTTTTTTGTCATTAATGGATACGCAATGAGCAGGCTTAACGTGAAAACGCTTCATGAGCTCTCTTCGGACCACACACCACTTATAGCTGATTTACACGCCACTCCGATAAGCAAGTCACAGCGCTCTTGTTTACTAGCACGCGGTGCTGATACAGAAATTTTCAGGGCCCATCTGGAGCAGCTGATTGATCTAAATATGGAAATTCAAGACGCAGATGATATTGATAACGCAATCGATATTTTTATGAGCAAGCTGAAAGATGCTGCAGCAAGAGCTGCTCCTAGGAATCAACAACATCTCCATGGAGATAGATCGCCTCAGCTTCCTTCTATAATCGTTGAGCTCCTGCGTCTCAAGCGTAAAGTAAGAAAGGAGTATGCAAGAACAGGAGATGCCCGAATCCAACAGATTCACAACAGGCTGGCTAATCGTCTTCACAAAGTTCTGGCTCGCAGGAAAAGAATTCAAATTGACAACATGTTGGAAAACTTGGGTACCGATGTCTCTACTAATTACTCTCTGTGGAAAATTACTAAGAGATATAAGACATTGGCAACACCGAAATCGGCTATTAGGGACCCTTCAGGGAGCTGGTGCCGCACTAGTCTTGACAAAACGGAAGTATTTGCAAACAATCTTGAGCAACGATTCAGGCCGCACGACTTTGCACCTGAGAGTCACTGCAGGATAGTTGCGGAGGCATTGGCAACACCTTTTCAAATGGCTTTGCCTTCAGATACTGTGACACTGGACGAAGTGAAGCAGCTGGTGTCAAAGCTAAAACCCAATAAGGCACCTGGCGAAGACTTACTCGATAACAGAACCATAAGACTCCTACCAGATCAAGCACTGTTGTTTTTGGTGCTTATTTTCAACAGCGTCCTACGTGTGGGATACTTTCCGAGAGCCTGGAAGTCGGCAAACATTATTATGATCCTCAAGCCTGGAAAGCAACCAACTAATGTGGACTCTTATAGGCCGATCAGCCTTCTTCCTTCACTGAGCAAAATAATGGAGAGGTTGATTCTAAACAGAATGCTGGATCTCGAGACTGTTACCCTTGCGATCCCTAAATTTCAATTTGGATTTCGCAAGCAGCATGGCACTCCAGAACAGCTGCATAGAGTTGTCAACTTTGCGTTAGAGGCCATAGAGAAGAAAGAGTATGCGGTCGCTGTCTTCCTGGACATACAGCAAGCTTTCGACAGGGTGTGGCACCCTGGACTTCTTTACAAAACCAAGAGACTCTTAACCCCCCAGCTGTTCCAGGTTATAAAGAGTTTCTTAGAAGGGCGCACATTCCGAGTGGCTGACGATGGGTGCAAGTCCTCCAGTAAATCAATCGAGGCTGGCGTTCCCCAGGGCAGTGTTCTAGGCCCCACATTGTACTCGATATATTCAGCGGATATACCAAACCATATGGCAATTACCTCAGTCGATAAAAGCGATACGCTAATAGCGACCTACGCCGACGACACTGCGGTGCTCACAAAAAGCAGTTGCATACTATTAGCCAAAAGTGCACTGCAGGAGTTTCTGGACGCATTCCAGGAATGGGCATCGAAATGGAATGTGTGCATAAACGCAGGTAAATGTGCAAACGTGACTTTCACAAATCGAGTGCAGAACTGCCCAGCCGTATCACTTAATGGAAGAGTACTGGATCATTCATTTGCGTACAGGTACTTAGGTGTCATCCTAGACAGAAGCCTTACGTTCGAAAGACATGTCACGTCACTGCAGCACTCATATAGAGCCAAATTAAAAAAGATGTCCTGGTTACTCTCCGCCAAAAACAAATTGTCGCTGGAGAACAAGGTCAAAATATACAAGTGCATTTTAGCTCCCAGCCTATTCTATGCCATACAGGTGTACGGTATATGTGCCAAGTCGCACCTGAATAAGATCCGTGTGCTACAAGCTAAGACTTTGAGGATGATCTCTGGGTCTCCATGGTACATAAGGACACGAAACATTGAGCGCGACCTTAAGGTGCCCAAAATAGGTGACAGAATCCAAGTGATTGCCCAAAAATACACGGAGAGGCTAGGAGCTCATCCAAACTGTTTAGCTAGACGCCTAAATACTGCCTGTCACCGTAGAAGAGTAAGGAGGAGACTCAAACGCCATCACCCTCAAGACCTCCTGAACCGGGTCTTGACATAAATATCTCAAACTAAAATTTAGACGATCTCCCCAGTATCACCCCTTAAGCCTCCACCTTATAAGTTATCTGTAATTCATTGTTATGTTCTATCATAAATTATTTTGTTATTTTTAGTTTAATTTTCTGATTAGTTTAAGTTGCCTTGCAAGGTAGCAGCACACTTATCTTGTTAATAAATTTCATTATTATTTTCCAAAAAAAAAAAAAAAAAAAAAAAAAAGAGGAGAAATAAATTCGTTGCATGCGCGCAGGCTGAAAAAGGAGAATTTTCATATGCCGCACGCCTTTAAATGTTGATGAAGTAATTAGTTTCATATGTGTTGGGAAAATGTGAATTTATATTTGTGTGCATGTGTGTGTACATTTGTGTGTGTGTGAGTTTGTGTGCATCAGTCGTCGTCATAGAAAACTGTAATTGAAAATATGCACAACTTTTGGCGAGAGGCATTGTAAAGTTTTTCCATTTATTAAATTTACAGCACGAGCGAGCGAGTGTGTGTGTGTGTGCCGCAGAGTATTTAATTATTTTTATATGCGGCATGAAAATAAAAAATTACATAATAACCCAGTAAAGTTGTTCCTTTGAGTAACGATTTTGCTGTCAGTTTTGAGAAATTTTTGTTTATGGTTTTCGAGTTTTCCGTTTAGCTTTTCAGTTTGGGGTTTCCCCTTTAAAGCAGTTGATTTATATTTTTGTGTTTTGTTTCTTGTTCTAGTTTTATTGCTGCTTGACGACATGACGCTGCTGAACTACAACTCGTATGAGGATTACTTGGACCACTTTATCAATATCCACGATGTGCGCTATCTGCGCAACTGGAGCCTCAGCAGGCAGTTCATACAGAATGCGTGTGGCAAGAGCTGCATGGGTCGCCTGCTGAGCCGTTCCGAATACGCGGATCAGCGCAAGAAACTTGAGATTATGCTGAATCCACGTGGCATCAGCGAATCCACGCTCTTCGGCGAGGACTATGACGGCAATGATAGAGTGCTCCAGGAGTTTGCCAACCGGGAATATCAGCTGCTCAATAAACAAATATCGGCAAGTAGAAATGATGCCATTTTTTTAAGCCCATATTAATTTGAAAATTTCAACGTATTACTATATTTTGCAGACAATCATCTTTCTGGTAATGCGCTCGAAAAAGGGACTTGAGGTCTCCGGTTTTATTGATCTGGAGGAAAGTTTGAGGGAATCGCACTACAAGCACTCCGAGCACTATGTCAACTGGCCAGCCATATTTGAGGGCAAGGACAAGCTAATACCCCGGCCGCATCACCTGAGCTTCTTCGACTGGTACAAGAACAAGGTCAAATGCAACAACAGCGCCAATTTCAAGGTCGTTTCCGGCAGGGCTCACAGCCTGCTGATGATGCATCGGGGCGATCACAAGATAATCTGCGTGAATGCTGGCTGCACTTGCAATTGGATTAAGAACGCCAAACGGAGTGTCTACACTTCCAGCATCTATGGACAATGTTTGTTCTTTGATCACATCATCAGGCGCATCAATTAGTCGAGGGGGGCTGAGACCTCGCTTCATGCCACGCCTCTCATGCGGCATTAACAAATTGGCATGCAATAAGAAAACTGACACGCTGATTATATGCCATAAATGCCACATACACCATGCATAAATACCATATTTACCAGGCTGATAATTTAATTCCGCAGCTCTTGGCTGTCCCACACCCTCCTTCCTACTTTTCCCGCCTGTCTATGTGTCTGTGCACTGCAAGAGCGAATTTGTCGTTGACAGTTTACGTAAATTGCTTTTCATATCTTATCAGTTTTTGCTGCGGCGGCCACAGTTATGCCTGCTGACATTTTGATGGACATTTTGAGGCCTCTCACAGGACAACCAACCCCTCCTCCTGCCCACACATACACACACACACACACACACACACCCAACTGACCATCATCACAGAACGGAAATTATGCCAGCTTTATAAAATTTTATGTTTACTTAACAGTCGCCACATTCCTGGCCGTAAATCTATTAACAGCAGGCCACTTTCAGTTTGTCCTTGGGCCAGGATCTGCCTATTTGCCTAGTCGTGCCTGTTAGTTTGTTTGTCACTTTCAATTATCCTGTCGTGCAG
This sequence comes from Drosophila lacicola, assembly GCA_035045355.1. Lineage (NCBI taxonomy): Eukaryota > Metazoa > Arthropoda > Insecta > Diptera > Drosophilidae > Drosophila > Drosophila lacicola. Next base: position 10,996 of record JAWNPB010000097.1, read on the forward strand.
TTTATTTTGAATCCTATACGAGTGCCAGCAATTGACCGTCAACTCATGTGAGTGTTAGACCAGCCGCTTAACAAATTCTTTGGCATTAAAATAAACCAAGAGGTATGCAACGGTTGACAGTTTATTGCCATAATTAGCCTCAATTTGCATAATGCATATGATAAATAAATTATATTACATTTTATATAATTTAGTAGCAATGGCGAGGTATTAAGTATATGGGTTGCTTAAATGTATATCTTTGTTCCACACAATACTGTGAAAATTGGGTGGAAGTGAAATCTTTTATTTTTACGGAAAATCATGTAGATAGGTTGCTTATAAGATGAAAGTTCTTCAATTCCAAACAAGTCATTTTAACAGTTTAATAATTAAGGATGCTGAAGATTTTGTTAAAAGCGATTTGAATAGAATATATTCTTTTAATGACTAGACAAATATATATTCAATTGCTTCCTTGCTCACTTCCTTAAATACAACTCATTTTCTCTACTCTCGCACATGTGCATTATTTAGGAAAAATAATATGAGAGAGGTCGAGCACAATAAATAATGAATGCATTTAAATTATGATTTAAATGTCATTTGCTGTGGCATATAAAATTTAATTTGCATACGCAATTACGACTAGCTGCTAATTTATGCGTAACACACACATTTCAGATCTCTCACTCTCTCTTTCTCTGGGGCTCTCTCTCTCTCTCTCCCTCTCTCTCTCACTCAGTCTCTCGTAGATTGCCCAGTAAATTGCTAGACGCAAGTGCTTGAGAGGGCTCAGGCAACTTCTCGTTATAGTTAACCTTGTTGGTGTCCTTGTCCAAAGCCTTCAGCTAGCAATTAAAATAAACATTAAGTGCTGCAGACGTCAGGTGCAGATGGTAGAACGCATGTCCAGTTGGATGGCTCAGGGCATATGCTTGGGCGCCTTGAAGCAGGCAATACAAAAATGCGAATAAATATTTGCTCAATTTACCGGAGAAGTCAGTGCACACGTTACCTCCATACATGTTGATATATCTGGTTGATATGGTAAGTTTTCTTATACTGGCACAATGAATTGCATTTCGGCCTCTTTGTTTGCAAATAAATTTCATGAAATCAACTTGCAATTTACTGCCCGAGTTAGTTTTCCACTCGTAAACAACTGCCCACCCGCTCAAATCGCCTCCCTATGTGCTTCTCAAACGTACTCCCACTTTTTGCCTTTACTTGTGACAAATTCCATTTGTTGTTGCAAATCCTTTGGCATATTTATGAATATATATATATATATATATATATATATATATATATATATATATATTTAAGTGGTTGACATTTAATATACTCAATTGCATAATTTAATGATAGATGTGTTATCGATTTATTGTTATTGTTGCCCATTTTATTGGCAACATGTGCAAATAATAAGGTCAATGAATAATTAAATTGTTTGCAAACAAACAGCATGTGAAAGAAGTCTGCCAAAGCAATTTTTTGTAGGCCTTCCAGAATGTGATTTCACGCTCAATCCGCCAACTTTCAGAATTTGAAGATTATTTAATTTTTATCTATAGGAAATCTTTTATTAGTTATAAAAGATGTCAACTATAAAAGTCTCTATCTCTCTATGTCTCTATAAAAGTTGTCCACTAAAGAAGTTTATTTTTCCTCAAAGATAATCCAAAGGTGAAATTAATTTTGGGAACACATTTTGTGAATACAAATGCTGACATTCTGATTAGATTCATGGGTCTGCCAGTGTGCTCATAATTTATGTGCTTGACCCTGAGCGCCATATGCCACTTGCTAGGCACAAAAATCATAAAATTATAGCTCAAGTCTGTCCCAGAATATGTCTTATAAATAATTTAAGCACTCTGGATTGGACTGTCGACGATGTGCTGGAAGGAAAAAAAGAGGAAGGAGAAGCTTAAGTCTGCGATGGAGAACCCTTTCAAGCCAAATATACACATAAAGCGGCACAATGAGAGAGAGCACATAAAACCGAAGGCGAGTAAAGGGCATATTAAATTATGTTGCATGCCACAAATGCCGCAGCAGCAGTCAGTGAGGCAGCCAAGGACCGAGAACAATCATAAAATGTGACCAATAATGAAAATAATGAAGAAAACAAATGGCAGCATTAAAATACCCTATAAAATCCAATTAAAACCATTACGCAAAATTGATAAGAAAGTGGAGAAGGAAATAATAGGAAATAGAATAGATATAGATTTCCCAAAATTTAGCAGTATTTAATAGTATTTATAGAGCAACTTCTAGTATTAAAACAAAAGGGAAACCAATGAGTGCGAATTAACAAAACGAAAAAAAAATGTATAAGGTCTTTAAGAAGAACAAAATGCAAAAGAGAGAGCAAAAAAATTGTCAGAATAAATTAAAGATTTTCCTGAGATTTTTAAGTATTTAGCTGTGTTCACTCTCATAAGGAGAAATTGCAAATAATTATAATTATATTGTCTTTTGTCTGCTTCAATTAGAGATCTCTGAAATCATACAAAAAAAGTTGATGTAGAGCATGTAGAAAGTAGACGTAAATTAATGATAAATAGGGTATCTGAGCGTTTAATATGTTTAGTTATACACATTTCTATTAGCGGCAGCTGTGAGCTCTTTGGTTCGGCTTGATTGAATCGGTCCTGGGCTTGCCTCCTGCCTGCCGCCCGCCCGGCCGCCAGCTTGCGTGGCTTGTCGCAAATGGCCCGAACGAGACTCGTATATAAAGCGTAAATTGGCAATGGCAAAAGGTGCCATTCCTATAGGGTCAGCCCCCAACTTTGAGTTGCTTAAAGTTTTGTGTGTGACAAATTGAGCCAACTTGGTGGCAGGGCGCCTTCACTTGCCACAAATAGCAGCAATTGTTGCGATGCGCTCGTGCCTGAAACAAAAGCATCAATTTGCCCCGGGGCCAAAATCAATTGAATTCAATTCCAGCAACACAAACCAAACAATTTTTGTTAAAACGAAATTGTGGTAGCCAATATGAAATTGAATAAGATTTGATTTCATTTTAATTACAAGCATGTTGCGTAAACGTAGCATGTTTTTTTTTTGTGGCGTTGCATTTAATTTCATATTTCAAAGAGTAGTGCAACTTTTTTAGCCACATGTCAGTTGCCATTAAGCCAGCCAGATACAAACACGCACACACACGTAACATAGCATGCAAAACGGCCGAACAGACACATATACATACATAAACATTTACATATACATGTACACACATTGTATAAGCCAAATTTATGAGCCAGGCAAAAGCTTGTAAACCACAAATCAAAATGCAATACAAAAGCGCCAAAGCAGCCAACAATAATAGCAACAACAACAATAAGAACAACAACAACAAGAATAACAACAATAACAATTATGTATCAAGTAAAAGCAATTGTAAATTTTCTAACTGAAGTCATTTTGTCTATATATCATGTGTCTGTCTGTCTCTCACAGAGCGCCTGTCTGTGTGTGTGTGTGTTTTGGCGGATGCCATAAATAAAATTGTGCAAAAAGATAGACACTCCCACACACGCCCACACACACACACACACACATGGCTGGCGTCAGTCTTGAGCTGCCATGCAGCCGGAAATTGTTTCGCAACGTGGGAAATGTTTGATTTATGTCTGTTTTGTCAGTGGCCCAGCACGTCGCCTCTGCTCCCACCCGCTCTGCACAACGTCCAGACAGTCAGTCAGAAGTTGTAAAATGTGTAATTGATGATGTGGCAAGCACACATAAAAAGCAGGCACAATACACACACACACACACCCGCACACAGACACTCTCGCCCCTCTTAATATATGCGGCTAATGTGTGTCTTTCGTTCGCATTTTGTTGACATTTTCGACAAAACGTCTACAAAATGGCCAACAACAATGTGAACTGGGCCAAGATAAGTGCAGTTAAAGTGCAGGACGAGCGCGTGACGACATGCAAAACAAGTGACAAGCGCAACGGAAGTCAACTGGCAGCCGAACGGAAGCGGAAACTGCATGCAGTACAAAAAGCAGCGCGTGGAGCAAGCTTAAGGCGTATAAAATGTTGACCATTTGGCAAGCAACCAGAAAAGTCATTTTGTTGCACTAGCCCAAACGACAGCAGACATCAGGAGGCACCTTGTCTTGTTATCCTTGCAAATATATATATATATATATATGTATATATTTTTTTTTTTGTCAGTCACACACAATAGCATCGCATGGGGGTTGGGGTTGGGTCTCTAGCCAAGCTGCTGCCACGTTGACAGCAATTCCCATTGAAGCTTAACAAATTGATTTTCTTCTTTTTTCCAGTTTTCTCAAGCAGCGTTTAGCAAGTTGAAGTTGGATGAATAGGTAATGAATTTGTAGACAGTTGACACCAGTTTGACAAAGCGGTGTTTGTTGAATTCAGTACAAGCATTAACTATTAACAAATGATTATCAATTATTTTTTATCAAAAATCAGATTTGATCAACAATCCGGGCGATAAAGCTTAAAAAGTGCCTTCATTCTAGCGAATGCTTCTACTAAATTTCAAACTTCCGTAACTTTTCCAAAACTTAAGCGATTTCCCTTCGAATTATCACAAAAATGCGAAAAATTTTGGCTTGTACGGCGCCCAGTCCCTCCTACTAAAATGAAAATTGCCGTAAATTTTCCAAAATGTAACTGATTTTTATGAACGACAGCTTTTCGCACCTGCTTTGTCGTTTTGATGGACTCTAAATTTAAAATCTATGCATATTGATAAAAACAAAACCATTTTGATATTTTATTTATTATTGATTGTGGGAGTAGAAAATGATTTAAAAAAAAGTATTACCTAAAATAAGTTTGTGGGAGTCATTTTTCGGCACAGCGGCATTGGTCAGCTTATCGAAATATATCTTTGCGCGGAGATGCACCCCTTTTGGATATGCAATGAAAAACTTTAACCAAATCATCTACTTGCTGGACATTTCGTGTTCGCCTGGTATTTGAGTAAAAATTCCGCGACTCAGCCTGCGACGAGGGTTCCCCTTTCGGGTATGCAATGCATTTTTTCGGCCCGGACATTTTCGTCGAACTTATGGGCATTTCTGTACGCCTGGTATAAAATACCTCAATTTAAGAAAAAATTTCGGCAGCCAGCGCCTGATAACGGCCAATTCTTTCGGTATGCTACAGTATTTTAATGACCATTGATTGTTTAATTTTTTGAAATAATAAATAACAAAACAGGAGTTTTGGCTATACGATTTCAATATTTTATTTATTTTTCTTTAAATTATACAAAAACTAGCAGAAATCATGATAGAAGCTTAATAAAACTTAAAGTAGCTATATCTAGTGTATTTAAAGTGGAATCCTGGAAGCAATGTCCTTGTTGGATTCGTAGAAGTCCTTAGAATCGAATAAGTCCATTGCATTGATCTGTAAAGAACAACACTTTTTAATTCAGGTACAACAAAATAAATAAGGGTACTTTCAAAGAGGAAACTGGACCTAACTCGGCCGTATCCTAGCAGATTTTCAAAGGACATGGTTTCACGGCCGGTGGGAAGCAGAATAGAATGAGTAATTATAGTCCAAGTCCTGCAAGCCAAAACGCATCGCAAGCTGTCTGGTGCTTCCTGGTACATGCGTGCCCAATGTCGGGGCCCTAATAAACATATTGCTGCGAATAATGTATATCACTCGGCATGGAAATTATTTCAATCGACTTACCAGGCGTCTTCTTAAGAGATGCCTGGTAAGACCTCCGAGTACGGAGGAGATTGCGGAGGTTTTATCCATTCGAACTTTCAGATCGGTTTATATAGCCTATTTATTTTCGTTTATCCTTGCTTGACTTATCTGTAAAATAAGTTGTATTAGCATTTATTTTTAATATATTTAATACAGATACAGATACGAACCGACCACATTCTTGGTAAAAAACGTGCCATTTTTCCGATTTTGGTCAAAATTTTGATGTTAAATTTTTTGATGTCAATCGATATTACTGATCCTTACGAGTCCAAAGTGGTATAAAATCCCCAAATCGGACATTATTTGGCCGAGATATTCCAAAAAAACATCAAAAAAGGTTGACTTTATAAACGAATCGGTTTTTGGTCAACCACATTTTTCAACCCATCGATTTTTTAAAGTGTTTGAATGCCATTTGATAGAAGGGATCCGTGCGAATTGAAAAAGGTATAACATTTCAAAATCTGAAAATATTTACCCGAGATACTCACAAAAAAACATCAAAAAAGTTTTGATTTTCGAACCGACCCCGATTTTTAGAAAAAACGTGATGTAACCCCTTGCCATTTTTCCGATTTTGGTCAAAATTTAGATTTTCAATTTTTTGATGCCAATCGACATTAATGATCCTTACGAGACCAAAATGGTATAAAATTCCCAAATCGGAGATTATTTGGCCGAGATATTCCAAAAAACATCAAAAAAGGTTGACTTTATAAACGAATCGGTTTTTGGTCAACCATATTTTTTAACCCATCGATTTTTGAAATGTTTGAATGACAGTTGATAGTAGGGATCGAACGAATTCAAAAAGGTATAACATTTTAAAATCAGGCGATATTTACCCGAGATACTCACGAAAAAACAATAAAAAAGTTGTGATTTTCGAACAGACCCCAATTTTTAGAAAAAACGTGATGTAACCCCTTGCCATTTTTCCGATTTTGGTCAAAATTTAGATTTTCAATTTTTTGATGCCAATAGACATTAATGATCCTTACGAGTCCAAAATGGTATAAAATTCCCAAATCGGAGATTATTTGGCCGAGATATTCCAAAAAAAAACATCAAAAAAGGTTGACTTTATAAACAAATCGGTTTTTTTTCAACCAAATTTTTTAACCCATCGATTTTTGAAATGTTTGAATGCCATATAATAATAGGGATCCGTACGAATTTAAAAAGGTATAACATTTCAAAATCTGAAAATATTTACCTGAGTTATTCCAAAAAAATCATCAAAAAAGTTTTGATTTTCGAACCGACCCCAATTTTTAGAAAAAACGTGATGTAACCCCTTGCCATTTTTCCGATTTTGGTCAAAATTTAGATTTTCAATTTTTTGATGCCAATCGATATTACTGATCCTTGCGAGTCCAAAATGGTATAAAATTCCCAAATCGGAGATTATTTGGCCGAGATATTCCAAAAAATCATCAAAAAAGGTTGACTTTACAAACGAATCGGTTTTTGGTCAACCACATTTCTTAACCCATCGATTTTTGAAATGTTTGAATGCCATTTGATAGTTGGGATCCGTACGCATTCAAAAAGGTATAACATTTCAAAATCTGAAAATATTTACCCGAGATACTTACAAAAAATCATCAAAAAAGTTGTGATTTTCGAACCGACCCCAATTTTTAGAAAAAACGTGATGTAACCCCTTGCCATTTTTCCGATTTTGGTCAAAATTTAGATTTTCAATTTTTTGATGCCAATAGACATTAATGATCCTTACGAGTCCAAAATGGTATAAAATTCCCAAATCGGAGATTATTTGGCCGAGATATTCCAAAAAATCATCAAAAAAGGTTGACTTTATAAACGAATCGGTTTTTGGTCAACCATATTTTTGAACCCATCGATTTTTGAAATGTTTGAATGACAGTTGATAGTAGGGATCGAACGAATTCAAAAAGGTATTACATTTCAAAATCTGAAAATATTTTCCCGAGATATTCAAAAAAAATCATCAAAAAAGTTTTGATTTTCGAACCGACCCCGATTTTTAGAAAAAACGTGATGTAACCCCTTGCCATTTTTCCGATTTTGGTCAAAATTTAGATTTTCAATTTTTTGATGCCAATAGACATTAATGATCCTTACGAGTCCATAATGGTATAAAATTCCCAAATCGGACATTATTTGGCCGAGATATTCCAAAAAATCACCAAAAACGGTTGACTTTATAAACGAATCGGTTTTTGGTCAACCAAATTTTTAAGCCCATCGACTTTTAAAGTGTTTGAATGCCATTTGATAGAAGGGATCCGTACGCATTCAAAAAGGTATAACATTTCAAAATCTGAAAATATTTACCCGAGATACTCACAAAAAAACATCAAAAAAGTTTTGATTTTCGAACCGACCCCGATTTTTAGAAAAAACGTGATGTATCCCCTTGCCATTTTTCCGATTTTGGTCAAAATATAGAGTTTCAATTTTTTGATGCCAATCGCTAGTAGTGATCCTTACGAGTCCAAAATGGTATAAAATTCCCAAATCGGAGATTATTTGGCCGAGATATTCCAAAAAAAAAACATCAAAAAAGGTTGACTTTATAAACGAATCGGTTTTTTTTCAACCAAATTTTTTAACCCATCGATTTTTGAAATGTTTGAATGCCATATGATAATAGGGATCCGTACGAATTTAAAAAGGTATAACATTTCAAAATCTGAAAATATTTACCTGAGTTATTCCAAAAAAATCATCAAAAAAGTTTTGATTTTCGAACCGACCCCGATTTTTAGAAAAAACGTGACGTAACCCCTTGCCATTTTTCCGATTTTGGTCAAAATTTAGATTTTCAATTTTTTGATGCCAATCGATATTACTGATCCTTGCGAGTCCAAAATGGTATAAAATTCCCAAATCGGAGATTATTTGGCCGAGATATTCCAAAAAATCATCAAAAAAGGTTGACTTTATAAACGAATCGGTTTTTGGTCAACCACATTTCTTAACCCATCGATTTTTGAAATGTTTGAATGCCATTTGATAGTTGGGATCCGTATGAATTCAAAAAGGCATAACATTTCAAAATCTGAAAATATTTACCTGAGATATTCCAAAAAAATCATCAAAAAAGTTTTGATTTTCGAACCGACCCTGATTTTTAGAAAAAACGTGATGTATCCCCCTTGCCATTTTTCCGATTTTGGTCAAAATTTAGATTTTCAATTTTTTGATGCCAATCGCTGGTAGTGATCCTTATGAGTCCAAAATGGTATAAAATTCCCAAATCGGACATTATTTGGCCGAGATATTCCAAAAAAACATCAAAAAAGGTTGACTTTATAAACGAATCGGATTTTGGTCAACCATATTTTTGAACCCATCTATTTTTAAAATGTTTGAATGCCATTTGATGGTAGGGATCCGTACGCATTCAAAAAGGTATAACATTTCAAAATCTGAAAATATTTACCCGAGATACTTACAAAAAATCATCAAAAAATTTAGATTTTCAATTTTTTGATGCCAATCGCTGGTAGTGATCCTTACGAGTCCAAAATGGTATAAAATTCCCAAATCGGACATTATTTGGCCCAGATATTCCAAAAAAAAACATCAAAAAAGGTTGACTTTATAAACGAATCGGTTTTTTTTCAACCAAATTTTTTAACCCATCGATTTTTGAAATGTTTGAATGCCATATGATAATAGGGATCCGTACGAATTTAAAAAGGTATAACATTTCAAAATCTGAAAATATTTACCGGAATAACTTACAAAAAAAACGTGATGTAACCCCTTGCCATTTTTCCGATTTTGGTCAAAATTTAGATTTTCAATTTTTTGATGCCAATCGATATTACTGATCCTTACGAGTCCAAAATGGTATAAAATTCCCAAATCGGACATTATTTGGCCGAGATATTCAAAAAAAACATCAAAAATGGTTGACTTTATAAACGAATCGGTTTTTAGTCAACCACATTTCTTAACCCATCTATTTTTAAAATGTTTGAATGCCATTTGATAGTAGGGATCCGTACGCATTCAAAAAGGTATAACATTTCAAAATCTGAAAATATTTACCCGAGATACTTACAAAAAACCATCAAAAAAGTTTTGATTTTCGAACCGACCCCAATTTTTAGAAAAAACGTGATGTAACCCCTTGCCATTTTTCCGATTTTGGTCAAAATTTAGATTTTCAATTTTTTGATGCCAATCGACATTAATGATCCTTACGAGTCCAAAATGGTATAAAATTCCCAAATCGGAGATTATTTGGCCGAGATATTCCAAAAAATCATCAAAAAAGGTTGACTTTATAAACGAACCGGTTTTTTTTTCAACCATATTTTTTAACCCATCGATTTTTGAAATGTTTGAATGACAGTTAATAGTAGGGATCGAACGAATTCAAAAAGGTATTACATTTCAAAATCTGAAAATATTTACCCGAGATATTCAAAAAAAATCAGCAAAAAAGTTTTGATTTTCGAACCGACCCCGATTTTTAGAAAAAACGTGATGTAACCCCTTGCCATTTTTCCGATTTTGGTAAAAATTTAGATTTTCACTTTTTTGATGCCAATCGATATTACTGATCCTTACGAGTCCAAAATGGTATAAAATTCCCAAATCGGACATTATTTGGCCGAGATATTCCAAAAAAAATCATCAAAAAAGGTTGACTTTATAAACGAATCGGTTTTTGGTCAACCATATTTTTGAACCCATCGATTTTTGAAATGTTTGAATGCCATATGATAATAGGGATCCGTACGAATTTAAAAAGGTATAACATTTCAAAATCTGAAAATATTTACCCGAGATACTTACAAAAAATCATCAAAAAAGTTTTGATTTTCGAACCGACCCCGATTTTTAGAAAAAACGTGATGTAACCCCTTGCCATTTTTCCGATTTTGGTCAAAATTTAGATTTTCAATTTTTTGATGCCAATCGATATTACTGATCCTTACGAGTCCAAAATGGTATAAAATTCCCAAATCGGAGATTATTTGGCAGAGATATTCCAAAAAATCATCAAAAAAGGTTGACTTTATAAACGAATCGGTTTTTGGTCAACCATATTTCTTAACCCATCGATTTTTGAAATATTTGAATGCCATTTGATAGTTGGGATCCGTATGAATTCAAAAAGGTATAACATTTCAACATCTGAAAATATTTACCTGAGATATTCCAAAAAAATCATCAAAAAAGTTTTGATTTTCGAACCGACCCTGATTTTTAGAAAAAACGTGATGTATCCCCTTGCCATTTTTCCGATTTTGATCAAAATTTAGATTTTCAATTTTTTGATGCCAATCGCTAGTAGTGATCCTTACGAGTCCAAAATGGTATAAAATTCCCAAATCGAACATTATTTGGCCGAGATATTCCAAAAAAACATCAAAAAAGGTTGACTTTATAAACGAATCGGTTTTTGGTCAACCATATTTTTGAACCCATCTATTTTTAAAATGTTTGAATGCCATTTGATAGTAGGGATCCGTACGCATTCAAAAAGGTATAACATTTCAAAATCTGAAAATATTTACCTGAGATATTCCAAAAAAATCATCAAAAAAGATTTGATTTTCGAACCGACCCTGATTTTTAGAAAAAACGTGATGTAAAATCTGAAAATATTTACCTGAGATATTCCAAAAAAATCATCAAAAAAGATTCGATTTTCGAACCGACCCTGATTTTTAGAAAAAACGTGATGTATCCCCTTGCCATTTTTCCGATTTTGGTCAAAATTTAGATTTTCAATTGTTTGATGCCAATCGCTAGTAGTGATCCTTACGAGTCCAAAATGGTATAAAATTCCCAAATCGGACGTTATTTGGCCGAGATATTCCAAAAAAACATCAAAAAAGGTAGACTTTATAAACGAATCGGTTTTTGGTCAACCATATTTTTGAACCCATCTATTTTTAAAATGTTTGAATGCCATTTGATAGTAGGGATCCGTACGCATTCAAAAAGGTATAACATTTCAAAATCTGAAAATATTTACCCGAGATACTTACAAAAAATCATCAAAAAAGTTTTGATTTTCGAACCGACCCCGATTTTTAGAAAAAACGTGATGTATCCCCTTGCCATTTTTCCGATTTTGGTCAAAATTTAGATTTTCAATTTTTTGATGCCAATCGATAGTAGTGATCCTTACGAGTCCAAAATGGTATAAAATTCCCAAATCGGACGTTATTTGGCCGAGATATTCCAAAAAAAACATCAAAAAAGGTAGACTTTATAAACGAATCGGTTTTTGGTCAACCATATTTTTGAACCCATCTATTTTTAAAATGTTTGAATGCCATTTGATAGTAGGGATCCGTACGCATTCAAAAAGGTATAACATTTCAAAATCTGAAAATATTTACCCGAGATACTTACAAAAAATCATCAAAAAAGTTTTGATTTTCGAACCGACCCCGATTTTTAGAAAACGTGATGTATCCCCTTGCCATTTTTCCGATTTTGGTCAAAATATAGATTTTCAATTTTTTGATGCCAATCGCTAGTAGTGATCCTTACGAGTCCAAAATGGTATAAAATTCCCAAATCGGACATTATTTGGCCGAGATATTCAAAAAAAACATCAAAAACGGTTGACTTTATAAACGAATCGGTTTTTGGTCAACTACATTTTTTAACCCAGCGATTTTTTAAAGTGGTTGAATGCCATTTGAAAGGTATAACATTTCAAAATCTGAAAATATTTACCCGAGATACTCACAAAAAAACATCAAAAAAGTTTTGATTTTCGAACCGACCCCGATTTTTAGAAAAAACGTGATGTATCCCCTTGCCATTTTTCCGATTTTGGTCAAAATTTAGATTTTCAATTTTTTGATGCCAATCGCTGGTAGTGATCCTTACGAGTCCAAAATGGTATAAAATTCCCAAATCGGACATTATTTGGCCGAGATATTCCAAAAAAACATCAAAAAAGGTTGACTTTATAAACGAATCGGTTTTTGGTCAACCATATTTTTGAACCCATCGATTTTTAAAATGTTTGAATGCCATTTGATAGTAGGGATCCGTACGCATTCAAAAAGGTATAACATTTCAAAATCTGAAAATATTTACCCGAGATACTTACAAAAAATCATCAAAAAAGTTTTGATTTTCGAACCGACCCCGATTTTTAGAAAAAACGTGATGTATCCCCTTGCCATTTTTCCAATTTTGGTCAAAATTTAGATTTTCAATTTTTTGATGCCAATCGATAGTAGTGATCCTTACGAGTCCAAAATGGTATAAAATTCCCAAATCGGAGATTATTTGGCCGAGATATTCCAAAAAATCATCAAAAAAGGTTGACTTTACAAACGAATCGGTTTTTGGTCAACCACATTTCTTAACCCATCGATTTTTGAAATGTTTGAATGCCATTTGATAGTTGGGATCCGTATGAATTCAAAAAGGTATAACATTTCAAAATCTGAAAATATTTACCTGAGATATTCCAAAAATATCATCAAAAAAGATTTGATTTTCGAACCGACGCTGATTTTTAGAAAAAACGTGATGTATCCCCTTGCCATTTTTCCGATTTTGGTCAAAATTTAGATTTTCAATTTTTTGATGCCAATCGATATTACTGATCCTTACGAGTCCAAAATGGTATAAAATTCCCAAATCGGACGTTATTTGGCCGAGATATTCCAAAAAATCATCAACAAAGGTTGACTTTACAAACGAATCGCTTTTTGGTCAACCATATTTTTGAACCCATCGATTTTTAAAATGTTTGAATGCCATTTGATAGTAGGGATCCGTACGCATTCAAAAAGGTATAACATTTCAAAATCTGAAAATATTTACCCGAGATACTTACAAAAAATCATCAAAAAAGTTTTGATTTTCGAACCGACCCCGATTTTTAGAAAAAACGTGATGTATCCCCTTGCCATTTTTCCGATTTTGGTCAAAATTTAGATTTTCAATTTTTTGATGCCAATCGACATTAATGATCCTTACGAGTCCAAAATGGTATAAAATTCCCAAATCGGAGATTATTTGGCCGAGATATTCCAAAAAATCATCAAAAAAGGTTGACTTTACAAACGAATCGCTTTTTGGTCAACCATATTTTTGAACCCATCGATTTTTAAAATGTTTGATAGCCATTTGATAGTAGGGATCCGTACGCATTCAAAAAGGTATAACATTTCAAAATCTGAAAATATTTACCCGAGATACTTACAAAAAAACATCCAAAAAGTTTTGATTTTCGAACCGACCCCGATTTTTAGAGAAAACATGATGTATCCCCTTGCCATTTTTCCGATTTTGGTCAAAATTTAGATTTTCAATTTTTTGATGCCAATCGCTGGTAGTGATCCTTACGAGTCCAGAATGGTATAAAATTCCCAAATCGGACATTATTTGGCCGAGATATTCCAAAAAAACATCAAAAAAGGTTGACTTTATAAACGAATCGGTTTTTGGTCAACCATATTTTTGAACCCATCTATTTTTAAAATGTTTGAATGCCATTTGATAGTAGGGATCCGTACGCATTCAAAAAGGTATAACATTTCAAAATCTGAAAATATTTACCCGAGATACTTACAAAAAATTATCAAAAAAGTTTTGATTTTCGAACCGACCCCAATTTTTAGAAAAAACGTGATGTAACCCCTTGCCATTTTTCCGATTTTGGTCAAAACTTAGATTTTCAATTTTTTGATGCCAATCGACATTAATGATCCTTACGAGTCCAAAATGGTATAAAATTCCCAAATCGGACATTATTTGGCCGAGATATTCCAAAAAATCATCAAAAAAGGTTGACTTTACAAACGAATCGCTTTTTGGTCAACCATATTTTTGAACCAATCGCTTTTAAAAATGTTTGATAGCCATTTGATAGTAGGGATCCGTACGCATTCAAAAAGGTATAACATTTCAAAATCTGAAAATATTTACCCGAGATACTTACAAAAAAACATCAAAAAAGTTTTGATTTTCGAACCGACCCCGATTTTTAGAAAAAACGTGATGTATCCCCTTGCCATTTTTCCGATTTTGGTCAAAATTTAGATTTTCAATTTTTTGATGCCAATCGCTAGTAGTGATCCTTACGAGTCCAAAATGGTATAAAATTCCCAAATCGGACATTATTTGGCCGAGATATTCCAAAAAATCATCAAAAAAGGTTGACTTTACAAACGAATCGCTTTTTGGTCAACCATATTTTTGAACCAATCGCTTTTAAAAATGTTTGAATGCCATTTGATAGTAGGGATCCGTACGCATTCAAAAAGGTATAACATTTCAAAATCTGAAAATATTTACCTGAGATACTTACAAAAAAACATCAAAAAAGTTTTGATTTTCGAACCGACCCCGATTTTTAGAAAAAACGTGATGTAACCCCTTGCCATTTTTCCAATTTTGGTCAAAATTTAGATTTTCAATTTTTTGATGCCAATCGATATTACTGATCCTAACGAGTCCAAAATGGTATAAAATTCCCAAATCGGACATTATTTGGCCGAGATATTCCAAAAAATCATCAAAAAAGGTAGACTTTATAAACGAATCGGTTTTTGGTCAAACACATTTTTTAACCCATCGATTTTTGAAATGTCTGAATGCCATTTGATAGTTGGGATCCGTATGAATTCAAAAAGGTATAACATTTCAAAATCTGAAAATATTTACCTGAGATATTCCAAAAAAATCATCAAAAAAGTTTTGATTTTGAACCGACCCTGATTTTTAGAAAAAACGTGATGTATCCCCTTGCCATTTTTCCGATTTTGGTCAAAATTTAGATTTTCAATTTTTTGATGCCAATCGCTGGTAGTGATCCTTACGAGTCCAAAATGGTATAAAATTCCCAAATCGGAGATTATTTGGCCGAGATATTCCAAAAAAACATCAAAAAAGGTTGACTTTATAAACGAATCGGTTTTTGTTCAACCATATTTTTTAACCCATCGATTTTTGAAATGTTTGAATGCCATATGATAATAGGGATCCGTACGCATTCAAAAAGGTATAACATTTCAAAATCTGAAAATATTTATTCGAGATACTTACAAAAAATCATCAAAAAAGTTTTGATTTTCGAACCGACCCCGATTTTTAGAAAAAACGTGATGTATCCCCTTGCCATTTTTCCGATTTTGGTCAAAATTTAGATTTTCAATTTTTTGATGCCAATCGCTAGTAGTGATCCTTACGAGTCCAAAATGGTATAAAATTCCCAAATCGGACATTATTTGGCCGAGATATTCAAAAAAAAAACATCAAAAAATGTTGACTTTATAAACGAATCGGTTTTTGGTCAACCACATTTTTTAACCCAGCGATTTTTTAAAGTGGTTGAATGCCATTTGAAAGGTATAACATTTCAAAATCTGAAAATATTTACCCGAGATACTCACAAAATAACATCAAGAAAGTTTTGATTTTCGAACCGACCCCGATTTTTAGAAAAAACGTGATGTAACCCCTTGCCATTTTTCCGATTTTGGTCAAAATTTAGATTTTCAATTTTTTGATGCCAATCGACATTAATGATCCTTACGAGTCCAAAATGGTATAAAATTCCCAAATCGGAGATTATTTGGCCGAGATATTCCAAAAAATCATCAAAAAAGGTTGACTTTACAAACGAATCGCTTTTTGGTCAACCATATTTTTGAACCCATCGATTTTTGAAAAGTTTGATAGCCATTTGATAGTAGGGATCCGTACGCATTCAAAAAGGTATAACATTTCAAAATCTGAAAATATTTACCCGAGATACTTACAAAAAAACATCCAAAAAGTTTTGATTTTCGAACCGACCCCGATTTTTAGAGAAAACATGATGTATCCCCTTGCCATTTTTCCGATTTTGGTCAAAATATAGAGTTTCAATTTTTTGATGCCAATCGCTAGTAGTGATCCTTACGAGTCAAAAATGGTATAAAATTCCCAAATCGGACATTATTTGGCCGAGATATTCCAAAAAAACATCAAAAAAGGTTGACTTTATAAACGAACCGATTTTTTTTCAACCAAATTTTGTAACCCATCGATTTTTGAAATGTTTGAATGCCATATGATAATAGGGATCCGTACGAATTTAAAAAGGTATAACATTTCAAAATCTGAAAATATTTACCTGAGATACTTACAAAAAAATCATCAAAAAAGTTTTGATTTTCGAACCGACCCAGATTTTTAGAGAAAACATGATGTATCCCCTTGCCATTTTTCCGATTTTGGTCAAAATATAGAGTTTCAATTTTTTGATGCCAATCGATATTACTGATCCTTACGAGTCCAAAATGGTATAAAATTCCCAAATCGGACATTATTTGGCCGAGATATTCCAAAAAAACATCAAAAAAGGTTGACTTTATAAACGAACCGATTTTTTTTCAACCAAATTTTTTAACCCATCGATTTTTGAAATGTTTGAATGCCATATGATAATAGGGATCCGTACGAATTTAAAAAGGTATAACATTTCAAAATCTGAAAATATTTACCTGAGATATTCCAAAAAAATCATCAAAAAAGTTTTGATTTTCGAACCGACCCTGATTTTTAGAAAAAACGTGACGTAAACCCTTGCCATTTTTCCGATTTTGGTCAAAATTTTGATTTTCAATTTTTTGATGCCAATCGACATTAATGATCCTTACGAGTCCAAAATGGTATAAAATTCCCAAATCGGACATTATTTGGCCGAGATATTCCAAAAAATCATTAAAAAAGGTTGACTTTATAAACGAATCGGTTTTTGGTCAACCACTTTTTTCAACCCATCGATTTTTGAAATGTCTGAATGCCATTTGATAGTAGGGATCCGTACGAATTTAAAAAGGTATAACATTTTAAAATCAGGCGATATTTACCCGAGAAACTCACGAAAAAACATTAAAGAAGTTGTGATTTTCGAACCGACCCCAATTTTTAGAAAAAACGTGATGTAACCCCTTGCCATTTTTCCGATTTTGGTCAAAATTTAGATTTTCAATTTTTTGATGCCAATCGATATTACTGATCCTTACGAGTCAAAAATGGTATAAAATTCCCAAATCGGAGATTATTTGGCCGAGATATTCCAAAAAGTCATCAAAAAAGGTTGACTTTACAAACGAATCGCTTTTTGGTCAACCATATTTTTGAACCAATCGCTTTTTAAAATGTTTGAATGCCATTTGATAGTAGGGATCCGTACGCATTCAAAAAGGTATAACATTTCAAAATCTGAAAATATTTACCTGAGATACTTACAAAAAAACATCAAAAAAGTTTTGATTTTCGAACCGACCCCGATTTTTAGAAAAAACGTGATGTAACCCCTTGCCATTTTTCCAATTTTGGTCAAAATTTAGATTTTCAATTTTTTGATGCCAATCGATATTACTGATCCTTACGAGTCCAAAATGGTATAAAATTCCCAAATCGGAGATAATTTGGCAGAGATATTCCAAAAAATCATCAAAAAAGGTTGACTTTATAAACGAATCGGTTTTTGTTCAACCACATTTCTTAACCCATCGATTTTTGAAATATTTGAATGCCATTTGATAGTTGGGATCCGTATGAATTCAAAAAGGTATAACATTTCAAAATCTGAAAATATTTACCTGAGATATTCCAAAAAAATCATCAAAAAAGTTTTGATTTTCGAACCGACCCTGATTTTTAGAAAAAACGTGATGTATCCCCTTGCCATTTTTCCGATTTTGGTCAAAATTTAGATTTTCAATTTTTTGATGCCAATCGATATTACTGATCCTTACGAGTCCAAAATGGTATAAAATTCCCAAATCGGAGATTATTTGGCAGAGATATTCCAAAAAATCATTAAAAAAGGTTGACTTTATAAACGAATCGGTTTTTGGTCAACCACATTTTTCAACAAATCGATTTTTAAAATGTTTGAATGCCATTTGATAGTAGGGATCCGTACGCATTCAAAAAGGTATAACATTTCAAAATCTGAAAATATTTATTCGAGATACTTACAAAAAATCATCAAAAAAGTTTTGATTTTCGAACCGACCCCGATTTTTAGAAAAAACGTGATGTATCCCCTTGCCATTTTTCCGATTTTGGTCAAAATTTAGATTTTCAATTTTTTGATGCCAATCGCTAGTAGTGATCCTTACGAGTCCAAAATGGTATAAAATTCCCAAATCGGACATTATTTGGCCGAGATATTCAAAAAAAACATCAAAAAATGTTGACTTTATAAACGAATCGGTTTTTGGTCAACCACATTTTTTAACCCAGCGATTTTTTAAAGTGGTTGAATGCCATTTGAAAGGTATAACATTTCAAAATCTGAAAATATTTACCCGAGATACTCACAAAAAAACATCAAAAAAGTTTTGATTTTCGAACCGACCCCGATTTTTAGAAAAAACGTGATGTAACCCCTTGCCATTTGTCCGATTTTGGTCAAAATTTAGATTTTCAATTTTTTGATGCCAATCGACATTAATGATCCTTACGAGTCCAAAATGGTATAAAATTCCCAAATCGGAGATTATTTGGCCGAGATATTCCAAAAAATCATTAAAAAAGGTTGACTTTATAAACGAATCGGTTTTTGGTCAACCACATTTTTGAACCCATCGATTTTTGATATATTTGAATGCCATTTGATAGTAGGGATCCGTACGAATTTAAAAAGGTATAACATTTTAAAATCTGACAATATTTACCCGAGATATTCACAAAAAAACATCAAAGAAGTTTTGATTTTCGAACCGACCCCGATTTTTAGAAAAAACGTGATGTAACCCCTTGCCATTTTTCCGATTTTGGTCAAAATTTAGATTTTCAATTTTTTGATGCCAATCGATATTACTGATCCTTGCGAGTCAAAAATGGTATAAAATTCCCAAATCGGAGATTATTTGGCCGAGATATTCCAAAAAGTCATCAAAAAAGGTTGACTTTACAAACGAATCGCTTTTTGGTCAACCATATTTTTGAACCAATCGCTTTTTAAACCCTTGCCATTTTTCCAATTTTGGTCAAAATTTAGATTTTCAATTTTTTGATGTCAATCGATATTACTGATCCTTACGAGTCCAAAATGGTATAAAATTCCCAAATCGGACATTATTTGGCAGAGATATTCCAAAAAATCATCAAAAAAGGTTGACTTTACAAACGAATCGGTTTTTGGTCAACCACATTTCTTAACCCATCGATTTTTGAAATGTTTGAATGCCATTTGATAGTAGGGATCCGTACGCATTTAAAAAGGTATAACATTTCAAAATCTGAAAATATTTACCTGAGATATTCAAAAAAAATCATCAAAAAAGTTTTGATTTTCGAACCGACCCCGATTTTTAGAAAAAACGTGATGTAACCCCTTGCCATTTTTCCGATTTTGGTCAAAATTTAGATTTTCAATTTTTTGATGCCAATCGATATTACTGATCCTTACGAGTCCAAAATGGTATAAAATTCCCAAATCGGACATTATTTGGCCGAGATATTCCAAAAAATCATCAAAAAAGGTTGACTTTACAAACGAATCGGTTTTTGGTCAACCACATTTCTTAACCCATCGATTTTTGAAATGTTTGAATGCCATTTGATAGTAGGGATCCGTACGAATTCAAAAAGGTATAACATTTCAAAATCTGAAGCAATATTTACCCGAGATATTCACAAAAAAACATCAAAAAAGTTTTGATTTTCGAACCGACCCCGATTTTTAGAAAAAACGTGATGTAACCCCTTGCCATTTTTCCGATTTTGGTCAAAATTTAGATTTTCAATTTTTTGATGCCAATCGATATTACTGATCCTTACGAGTCCAAAATGGTATAAAATTCCCAAATCGGACATTATTTGGCCGAGATATTCCAAAAAATCATCAAAAAAGGTTGACTTTACAAACGAATCGCTTTTTGATCAACCATATTTTTGAACCTATCGATTTTTAAAATGTTTGAATGCCATTTGATAGTAGGGATCCGTACGCATTCAAAAAGGTATAACATTTCAAAATCTGAACCGACCCCGATTTTTAGAAAAAACGTGATGTAACCCCTTGCCATTTTTCCGATTTTGGTCAAAATTTAGATTTTCAATTTTTTGATGCCAATCGACATTAATGATCCTTACGAGTCCAAAATGGTATAAAATTCCCAAATCGGAGATTATTTGGCCGAGATATTCCAAAAAATCATCAAAAAAGGTTGACTTTACAAACGAATCGCTTTTTGGTCAACCATATTTTTGAACCCATCGATTTTTAAAATGTTTGAATGCCATTTGATAGTAGGGATCCGTACGCATTCAAAAAGGTATAACATTTCAAAATCTGAAAATATTTACCTGAGATATTCAAAAAAAATCATCAAAAAAGTTTTGATTTTCGAACCGACCCCGATTTTTAGAAAAAACGTGATGTAACCCCTTGCCATTTTTCCGATTTTGGTCAAAATTTAGATTTTCAATTTTTTGATGCCAATCGATATTACTGATCCTTACGAGTCCAAAATGGTATAAAATTCCCAAATCGGAGATTATTTGGCCGAGATATTCCAAAAAATCATCAAAAAAGGTTGACTTTACAAACGAATCGCTTTTTGGTCAACCATATTTTTGAACCCATCGATTTTTTGAAATGTTTGAATGCCATTTGATAGTAGGGATCCGTACGAATTCAAAAAGGTATAACATTTCAAAATCTGAAAATATTTACCCGAGATACTTACAAAAAAACATCAAAAAAGTTTTGATTTTCGAACCGACCCCGATTTTTAGAAAAAACGTGATGTAACCCCTTGCCATTTTTCCGATTTTGGTCAAAATTTAGATTTTCAATTTTTTGATGCCAATCGATATTACTGATCCTTACGAGTCCAAAATGGTATAAAATTCCCAAATCGGACATTATTTGGCCGAGATATTCCAAAAAATCATCAAAAAAGGTTGACTTTATAAACGAATCGGTTTTTGGTCAACCACATTTCTTAACCCATCGATTTTTGAAATATTTGAATGCCATTTGATAGTTGGGATCCGTATGAATTCAAAAAGGTATAACATTTCAAAATCTGAAAATATTTACCTGAGATATTCCAAAAAAATCATCAAAAAAGTTTTGATTTTCGAACCGACCCTGATTTTTAGAAAAAACGTGATGTAACCTCTTGCCATTTTTCCGATTTTGGTCAAAATTTAGATTTTCAATTTTTTTGATGCCAATCGACATTAATGATCCTTACGAGTCCAAAATGGTATAAAATTCCCAAATCGGAGATTATTTGGCCGAGATATTCCAAAAAATCATCAAAAAAGGTTGACTTTACAAACGAATCGGTTTTTTGTCAACTAAATTTTTTAACCCATCGATTTTTGAAATGTTTGAATGCCATTTGATAGTAGGGATCCGTACGCATTCAAAAAGGTATAACATTTCAAAATCTGAAAATATTTACCTGAGATATTCCAAAAAAATCATCAAAAAAGTTTTGATTTTCGAACCGACCCCGATTTTTAGAAAAAACGTGATGTAACCCCTTGCCATTTTTCCGATTTTGGTCAAAATTTAGATTTTCAATTTTTTGATGCCAATCGATATTACTGATCCTTACGAGTCCAAAATGGTATAAAATTCCCAAATCGGAGATTATTTGGCCGAGATATTCCAAAAAATCATCAAAAAAGGTTGACTTTACAAACGAATCGCTTTTTGGTCAACCATATTTTTGAACCCATCGATTTTTAAAATGTTTGTAAAAAAGTTTTTATTTTCCAACCGACCCCGATTTTTAGAAAAAACGTGATGTAACCCATTCCGTACGCATTCAAAAAGGTATAACATTTCAAAATCTGAAAATATTTACCTGAGATATTCCAAAAAAATCATCAAAAAAGTTTTGATTTTCGAACCGACCCTGATTTTTAGAAAAAACGTGATGTAACCCCTTGCCATTTTTCCGATTTTGGTCAAAATTTAGATTTTCAATTTTTTGATGCCAATCGATATTACTGATCCTTACGAGTCCAAAATGGTATAAAATTCCCAAATCGGACATTATTTGGCCGAGATATTCCAAAAAATCATCAAAAAAGGTTGACTTTACAAACGAATCGCTTTTTGGTCAACCATATTTTTGAACCCATCGATTTTTAAAATGTTTGAATGCCATTTGATAGTTGGGATCCGTATGAATTCAAAAAGGTATAACATTTCAAAATCTGAAAATATTTACCCGAGATACTTACAAAAAAACATCAAAAAAGTTTTGATTTTCGAACCGACCCCGATTTTTAGAAAAAACGTGATGTAACCCCTTGCCATTTTTCCGATTTTGGTCAAAATTTAGATTTTCAATTTTTTGATGCCAATCGACATTAATGATCCTTACGAGTCCAAAATGGTATAAAATTCCCAAATCGGAAATTATTTAACCGAGATATTCCAAAAAAACATCAAAAAAGGTTGACTTTATAAACGAATCATTTTTTGGTCAACCATATTTTTGAACCCATCGATTTTTAAAATGTTTGAATGCCATTTGATAGTAGGGATCCGTACGCATTCAAAAAGGTATAACATTTCAAAATCTGAAAATATTTACCCGAGATACTTACAGAAAAACATCAAAAAAGTTGTGATTTTAGAACCGACCCCAATTTTTAGAAAAAACGTGATGTAACCCCTTGCCATTTTTCCGATTTTGGTCAAAATTTAGATTTTCAATTTTTTGATGCCAATCGACATTAATGATCCTTACGAGTCCAAAATGGTATAAAATTCCCAAATCGGAGATTATTTGGCCGAGATATTCCAAAAAATCATCAAAAAAGGTTGACTTTACAAACGAATCGCTTTTTGGTCAACCATATTTTTGAACCCATCGATTTTTGAAATGTTTGAATGCCATTTGATAGTAGGGATCCGTACGCATTCAAAAAGGTATAACATTTCAAAATCTGAAAATATTTACCCGAGATACTTACAAAAAAACATCAAAAAAGTTTTGATTTTCGAACCGACCCCGATTTTTAGAAAAAACGTGATGTAACCCCTTGCCATTTTTCCGATTTTGGTCAAAATTTAGATTTTCAATTTTTTGATGCCAATCGATATTACTGATCCTTACGAGTCCAAAATGGTATAAAATTCCCAAATCGGACATTATTTGGCCGAGATATTCCAAAAAATCATCAAAAAAGGTTGACTTTATAAACGAATCGGTTTTTTGTCAACTACATTTTTTAACCCATCGATTTTTGAAATGTTTGAATGCCATTTGATAGTAGGGATCCGTACGAATTCAAAAAGGTATAACATTTCAAAATCTGAAAATATTTACCTGAGATATTCCAAAAAAATCATCAAAAAAGTTTTGATTTTCGAACCGACCCTGATTTTTAGAAAAAACGTGATGTAACCCCTTGCCATTTTTCCGATTTTGGTCAAAATTTAGATTTTCAATTTTTTGATGCCAATCGATATTACTGATCCTTACGAGTCCAAAATGGTATAAAATTCCCAAATCGGAGATTATTTGGCCGAGATATTCCAAAAAATCATCAAAAAAGGTTGACTTTACAAACGAATCGCTTTTTGGTCAACCATATTTTTGAACCCATCGATTTTTGAAATGTTTGAATGCCATTTGATAGTAGGGATCCGTACGCATTCAAAAAGGTATAACATTTCAAAATCTGAAAATATTTACCTGAGATATTCCAAAAAAATCATCAAAAAAGTTTTGATTTTCGAACCGACCCCGATTTTTAGAAAAAACGTGATGTAACCCCTTGCCATTTTTCCGATTTTGGTCAAAATTTAGATTTTCAATTTTTTTGATGCCAATCGACATTAATGATCCTTACGAGTCCAAAATGGTATAAAATTCCCAAATCGGAGATTATTTGGCCGAGATATTCCAAAAAATCATCAAAAAAGGTTGACTTTATAAACGAATCGGTTTTTGGTCAACCACATTTCTTAACCCATCGATTTTTGAAATATTTGAATGCCATTTGATAGTTGGGATCCGTATGAATTCAAAAAGGTATAACATTTCAAAATCTGAAAATATTTACCTGAGATATTCCAAAAAAATCATCAAAAAAGTTTTGATTTTCGAACCGACCCCGATTTTTAGAAAAAACGTGATGTAACCCCTTGCCATTTTTCCGATTTTGGTCAAAATTTAGATTTTCAATTTTTTGATGCCAATCGACATTAATGATCCTTACGAGTCCAAAATGGTATAAAATTCCCAAATCGGACATTATTTGGCCGAGATATTCCAAAAAATCATCAAAAAAGGTTGACTTTACAAACGAATCGCTTTTTGGTCAACCATATTTTTGAACCCATCGATTTTTAAAATGTTTGAATGCCATTTGATAGTAGGGATCCGTACGAATTCAAAAAGGTATAACATTTCAAAATCTGAAAATATTTACCTGAGATACTTACAAAAAAACATCAAAAAAGTTTTGATTTTCGAACCGACCCCGATTTTTAGAAAAAACGTGATGTATCCCCTTGCCATTTTTCCGATTTTGGTCAAAATTTAGATTTTCAATTTTTTGATGCCAATCGATCATTACTGATCCTTACGAGTCCAAAATGGTATAAAATTCCCAAATCGGACATTATTTAACCGAGATATTCCAAAAAAACATCAAAAAAGGTTGACTTTATAAACGAATCATTTTTTGGTCAACCATATTTTTGAACCCATCGATTTTTAAAATGTTTGAATGCCATTTGATAGTAGGGATCCGTACGCATTCAAAAAGGTATAACATTTCAAAATCTGAAAATATTTACCTGAGATACTTCCAAAAAAATCATCAAAAAAGTTTTGATTTTCGAACCGACCCCGATTTTTAGAAAAAACGTGATGTAACCCCTTGCCATTTTTCCGATTTTGGTCAAAATTTAGATTTTCAATTTTTTGATGCCAATCGATATTAATGATCCTTACGAGTCCAAAATGGTATAAAATTCCCAAATCGGAGATTATTTGGCCGAGATATTCCAAAAAATCATCAAAAAAGGTTGACTTTACAAACGAATCGCTTTTTGGTCAACCATATTTTTGAACCCATCGATTTTTTGAAATGTTTGAATGCCATTTGATAGTAGGGATCCGTACGCATTCAAAAAGGTATAACATTTCAAAATCTGAAAATATTTACCCGAGATACTTACAAAAAAACATCAAAAAAGTTTTGATTTTCGAACCGACCCCGATTTTTAGAAAAAACGTGATGTAACCCCTTGCCATTTTTCCGATTTTGGTCAAAATTTAGATTTTCAATTTTTTGATGCCAATCGATATTACTGATCCTTACGAGTCCAAAATGGTATAAAATTCCCAAATCGGACATTATTTAACCGATATATTCCAAAAAAACATCAAAAAAGGTTGACTTTATAAACGAATCGGTTTTTTGTCAACTAAATTTTTTAACCCATCGATTTTTTAAATGTTTGAATGCCATTTGATAGTAGGGATCCGTACGCATTCAAAAAGGTATAACATTTCAAAATCTGAAAATATTTACCTGAGATATTCCAAAAAAATCATCAAAAAAGTTTTGATTTTCGAACCGACCCCGATTTTTAGAAAAAAACGTGATGTAACCCCTTGCCATTTTTCCGATTTTGGTCAAAATTTAGATTTTCAATTTTTTGATGCCAATCGATATTACTGATCCTTACGAGTCCAAAATGGTATAAAATTCCCAAATCGGACATTATTTGGCCGAGATATTCCAAAAAATCATCAAAAAAGGTTGACTTTATAAACGAATCGGTTTTTGGTCAACCACATTTCTTAACCCATCGATTTTTGAAATATTTGAATGCCATTTGATAGTTGGGATCCGTATGAATTCAAAAAGGTATAACATTTCAAAATCTGAAAATATTTACCTGAGATATTCCAAAAAAATCATCAAAAAAGTTTTGATTTTCGAACCGACCCTGATTTTTAGAAAAAACGTGATGTAACCCCTTGCCATTTTTCCGATTTTGGTCAAAATTTAGATTTTCAATTTTTTGATGCCAATCGATATTACTGATCCTTACGAGTCCAAAATGGTATAAAATTCCCAAATCGGAGATTATTTGGCCGAGATATTCCAAAAAATCATCAAAAAAGGTTGACTTTACAAACGAATCGCTTTTTGGTCAACCATATTTTTGAACCCATCGATTTTTTGAAATGTTTGAATGCCATTTGATAGTAGGGATCCGTACGCATTCAAAAAGGTATAACATTTCAAAATCTGAAAATATTTACCTGAGATACTTCCAAAAAAACATCAAAAAAGTTTTGATTTTCGAACCGACCCCGATTTTTAGAAAAAACGTGATGTAACCCCTTGCCATTTTTCCGATTTTGGTCAAAATTTAGATTTTCAATTTTTTGATGCCAATCGATAGTAGTGATCCTTACGAGTCCAAAATGGTATAAAATTCCCAAATCGGACATTATTTGGCCGAGATATTCCAAAAAATCATCAAAAAAGGTTGACTTTATAAACGAATCGGTTTTTTGTCAACTAAATTTTTTAACCCATCGATTTTTGAAATGTTTGAATGCCATTTGATAGTAGGGATCCGTACGCATTCAAAAAGGTATAACATTTCAAAATCTGAAAATATTTACCTGAGATATTCCAAAAAAATCATCAAAAAAGTTTTGATTTTCGAACCGACCCTGATTTTTAGAAAAAACGTGATGTAACCCCTTGCCATTTTTCCGATTTTGGTCAAAATTTAGATTTTCAATTTTTTGATGCCAATCGACATTAATGATCCTTACGAGTCCAAAATGGTATAAAATTCCCAAATCGGAGATTATTTGGCCGAGATATTCCAAAAAATCATCAAAAAAGGTTGACTTTACAAACGAATCGCTTTTTGGTCAACCATATTTTTGAACCCATCGATTTTTGAAATGTTTGAATGCCATTTGATAGTAGGGATCCGTACGCATTCAAAAAGGTATAACATTTCAAAATCTGAAAATATTTACCCGAGATATTAAAAAAAAACATAAAAAAGGGTTTTGATTTTCGAACCGACCCCGATTTTTAGAAAAAACGTGATGTATCCCCTTGCCATTTTTCCGATTTTGGTCAAAATTTAGATTTTCAATTTTTTGATGCCAATCGATATTACTGATCCTTACGAGTCCAAAATGGTATAAAATTCCCAAATCGGACATTATTTGGCCGAGATATTCCAAAAAATCATCAAAAAAGGTTGACTTTATAAACGAATCGGTTTTTGGTCAACCACATTTCTTAACCCATCGATTTTTGAAATATTTGAATGCCATTTGATAGTTGGGATCCGTATGAATTCAAAAAGGTATAACATTTCAAAATCTGAAAATATTTACCTGAGATATTCCAAAAAAATCATCAAAAAAGTTTTGATTTTCGAACCGACCCTGATTTTTAGAAAAAACGTGATGTAACCCCTTGCCATTTTTCCGATTTTGGTCAAAATTTAGATTTTCAATTTTTTGATGCCAATCGATATTACTGATCCTTACGAGTCCAAAATCGGAGATTATTTGGCCGAGATATTCCAAAAAATCATCAAAAAAGGTTGACTTTACAAACGAATCGCTTTTTGGTCAACCATATTTTTGAACCCATCGATTTTTTGAAATGTTTGAATGCCATTTGATAGTAGGGATCCGTACGCATTCAAAAAGGTATAACATTTCAAAATCTGAAAATATTTACCTGAGATACTTACAAAAAAACATCAAAAAAGTTTTGATTTTCGAACCGACCCCGATTTTTAGAAAAAACGTGATGTAACCCCTTGCCATTTTTCCGATTTTGGTCAAAATTTAGATTTTCAATTTTTTGATGCCAAT
Organism: Drosophila lacicola; assembly: GCA_035045355.1. Classification (NCBI taxonomy): domain Eukaryota; kingdom Metazoa; phylum Arthropoda; class Insecta; order Diptera; family Drosophilidae; genus Drosophila; species Drosophila lacicola. Next base: position 39,558 of record JAWNPB010000097.1, read on the forward strand.
CGCTAGTAGTGATCCTTACGAGTCCAAAATGGTATAAAATTCCCAAATCGGACATTATTTAACCGAGATATTCCAAAAAAACATCAAAAAAGGTTGACTTTATAAACGAATCGGTTTTTTGTCAACTAAATTTTTTAACCCATCGATTTTTGAAATGTTTGAATGCCATTTGATAGTAGGGATCCGTACGCATTCAAAAAGGTATAACATTTCAAAATCTGAAAATATTTACCTGAGATATTCCAAAAAAATCATCAAAAAAGTTTTGATTTTCGAACCGACCCTGATTTTTAGAAAAAACGTGATGTAGATTTAGATTTTCAATTTTTTGATGCCAATCGACATTAATGATCCTTACGAGTCCAAAATGGTATAAAATTCCCAAATCGGAGATTATTTGGCCGAGATATTCCAAAAAATCATCAAAAAAGGTTGACTTTACAAACGAATCGCTTTTTGGTCAACCATATTTTTGAACCCATCGATTTTTTGAAATGTTTGAATGCCATTTGATAGTAGGGATCCGTACGCATTCAAAAAGGTATAACATTTCAAAATCTGAAAATATTTACCTGAGATACTTACAAAAAAATCATCAAAAAAGTTTTGATTTTCGAACCGACCCCGATTTTTAGAAAAAACGTGATGTAACCCCTTGCCATTTTTCCGATTTTGGTCAAAATTTAGATTTTCAATTTTTTGATGCCAATCGATATTACTGATCCTTACGAGTCCAAAATGGTATAAAATTCCCAAATCGGACATTATTTGGCCGAGATATTCCAAAAAATCATCAAAAAAGGTTGACTTTATAAACGAATCGGTTTTTGGTCAACCACATTTTTTAACCCATCGATTTTTGAAATATTTGAATGCCATTTGATAGTTGGGATCCGTATGAATTCAAAAAGGTATAACATTTCAAAATCTGAAAATATTTACCTGAGATATTCCAAAAAAATCATCAAAAAAGTTTTGATTTTCGAACCGACCCTGATTTTTAGAAAAAACGTGATGTAACCCCTTGCCATTTTTCCGATTTTGGTCAAAATTTAGATTTTCAATTTTTTGATGCCAATCGATATTACTGATCCTTACGAGTCCAAAATGGTATAAAATTCCCAAATCGGAGATTATTTGGCCGAGATATTCCAAAAAATCATCAAAAAAGGTTGACTTTACAAACGAATCGCTTTTTGGTCAACCATATTTTTGAACCCATCGATTTTTGAAATGTTTGAATGCCATTTGATAGTAGGGATCCGTACGCATTCAAAAAGGTATAACATTTCAAAATCTGAAAATATTTACCTGAGATACTTACAAAAAAACATCAAAAAAGTTTTGATTTTCGAACCGACCCCGATTTTTAGAAAAAACGTGATGTATCCCCTTGCCATTTTTCCGATTTTGGTCAAAATTTAGATTTTCAATTTTTTGATGCCAATCGACTATTACTGATCCTTACGAGTCCAAAATGGTATAAAATTCCCAAATCGGACATTATTTAGCCGAGATATTCCAAAAAATCATCAAAAAAGGTTGACTTTATAAACGAATCGGTTTTTTGTCAACTAAATTTTTTAACCCATCGATTTTTGAAATGTTTGAATGCCATTTGATAGTTGGGATCCGTATGAATTCAAAAAGGTATAACATTTCAAAATCTGAAAATATTTACCTGAGATATTCCAAAAAAATCATCAAAAAAGTTTTGATTTTCGAACCGACCCTGATTTTTAGAAAAAACGTGATGTAACCCCTTGCCATTTTTCCGATTTTGGTCAAAATTTAGATTTTCAATTTTTTGATGCCAATCGACATTAATGATCCTTACGAGTCCAAAATGGTATAAAATTCCCAAATCGGAGATTATTTGGCCGAGATATTCCAAAAAATCATCAAAAAAGGTTGACTTTATAAACGAATCGGTTTTTTGTCAACTAAATTTTTTAACCCATCGATTTTTAAAATGTTTGAATGCCATTTGATAGTAGGGATCCGTACGCATTCAAAAAGGTATAACATTTCAAAATCTGAAAATATTTACCTGAGATATTCCAAAAAAATCATCAAAAAAGTTTTGATTTTCGAACCGACCCCGATTTTTAGAAAAAACGTGATGTAACCCCTTGCCATTTTTCCGATTTTGGTCAAAATTTAGATTTTCAATTTTTTGATGCCAATCGATATTACTGATCCTTACGAGTCCAAAATGGTATAAAATTCCCAAATCGGACATTATTTGGCCGAGATATTCCAAAAAATCATCAAAAAAGGTTGACTTTATAAACGAATCGGTTTTTGGTCAACCACATTTCTTAACCCATCGATTTTTGAAATATTTGAATGCCATTTGATAGTTGGGATCCGTATGAATTCAAAAAGGTATAACATTTCAAAATCTGAAAATATTTACCCGAGATATTCCAAAAAAAATCATCAAAAAAGTTTTGATTTTCGAACCGACCCCGATTTTTAGAAAAAACGTGATGTAACCCCTTGCCATTTTTCCGATTTTGGTCAAAATTTAGATTTTCAATTTTTTGATGCCAATCGATATTACTGATCCTTACGAGTCCAAAATGGTATAAAATTCCCAACGGAGATTATTTGGCCGAGATATTCCAAAAAATCATCAAAAAAGGTTGACTTTACAAACGAATCGCGTTTTTGGTCAACCATAAACCCATCGATTTTTAAAATGTTTGAATGCCTTGAAGTCCACATCAAAAGTAACATTTCAAAATAATTACCGAGATACCAAAAAAATCATCAAAAAGTTTTGATTTTCGAACCGACCCCGATTTTTAGAAAAAAACGTGATGTATCCCCTTGCCATTTTTCCGATTTTGGTCAAAATTTAGATTTTCAATTTTTTGATGCCAATCGCTAGTAGTGATCCTTACGAGTCCAAAATGGTATAAAATTCCCAAATCGGACATTATTTGGCCGAGATATTCCAAAAAACCATCAAAAAAGGTTGACTTTATAAACAAATTGGTTTTTTGTCAACAACATTTTTTAACCCATCGATTTTTGAAATGTTTGTATGCCATTTGATAGTAGGGATCCGTACGCATTCAAAAAGGTATAACATTTCAAAATCTGAAAATATTTACCTGAGATATTCCAAAAAAATCATCAAAAAAGTTTTGATTTTCGAACCGACCCCGATTTTTAGAAAAAACGTGATGTATCCCCTTGCCATTTTTCCGATTTTGGTCAAAATTTAGATTTTCAATTTTTTGATGCCAATCGACATTAATGATCCTTACGAGTCCAAAATGGTATAAAATTCCCAAATCGGACATTATTTAACCGAGATATTCCAAAAAAAAACATCAAAAAAGGTTGACTTTATAAACGAATCGGTTTTTGGTCAACCATATTTTTGAACCCATCGATTTTTGAAATGTTTGAATGCCATTTGATAGTAGGGGTCCGTACGCATTCAAAAAGGTATAACATTTCAAAATCTTAAAATATTTACCTGAGATAGTCCAAAAAAATCATCAAAAAAGTTTTGATTTTCGAACCGACCCCGATTTTTAGAAAAAACGTGATGTAGTCCCTTGCCATTTTTCCGATTTTGGTCAAAATTTAGATTTTCAATTTGTTGATGCCAATCGCTAGTAGTGATCCTTACGAGTCCAAAATGGTATAAAATTCCCAAATCGGACATTATTTGGTCGAGATATTCTAAAAAAACATCAAAAAAGGTTGACTTTTTAAACGAATCGGTTTTTGGTCAACCAAATTTTCTAACCCATCGATTTTTGAAATGTTTGAATGCCATATGATAATAGGGATCCGTACGAATTCAAAAAGGTATAACATTTCAAAATCTGAAAATATTTACCTGAGATATTCCAATAAAATCATCAAAAAAGTTTTGATTTTCGAACCGACCCCGATTTTTAGAAAAAACGTGATGTAACCCCTTGCCATTTTTCCGATTTTGGTCAAAATTTAGATTTTAAATTTTTTGATGCCAATCGCTAGTAGTGATCCTTACGAGTGCAAAATGGTATAAACCTCCCAAATCGGACATTATTTAACCGAGATATTCCAAAAAAACATCAAAAAAGGTTGACTTTATAAACAAATTGGTTTTTTGTCAACAAAATTTTTTAATCCATCAATTTTTGAAATGTCTGAATGCCATTTGATAGTAGGGATCCGTACGCATTCAAAAAGGTATAACATTTCAAAATCTTAAAATATTTACCTGAGATATTCCAAAAAAATCATCAAAAAAGTTTTGATTTTCGAACCGACCCCGATTTTTAGAAAAAAACGTGATGTATCCCCTTGCCATTTTTCCGATTTTGGTCAAAATTTAGATTTTCAATTTTTTGATGCCAATCAACATTAATGATCCTTACGAGTCCAAAATGGTATAAAATTCCCAAATCGGTCATTATTTGGCCGAGATATTCCAAAAAATCATCAAAAACGGTTGACTTTACAAACGAATCGGTTTTTGGTCAACCACATTTTTAACCCCATCGATTTTTGAAATGTCTGAATGCCATTTGATAGTAGGGATCCGTACGCATTCAAAAAGGTATAACATTTCAAAATCTGAAAATATTTACCCGAGATATTCAAAAAAAACATCAAAAAAGTTTTGATTTTCGAACCCACCCCGATTTTTAGAAAAAACGTGATGTAACCCCTTGCCATTTTTTAGATTTTGGTCAACATTTAGATTTTCTATTTTTTGATGCCAATCGATATTAATGATCCTTACGAGTCCAAAATGGTATAAAATTCCCAATTCGGACATTATTTGGCCGAGATATTCCAAAAAATCATCAAAAAAGGTTGACTTTATAAACGAATCGGTTTTTGGTCAACCATATTTTTGAACCCATCGATTTTTAAAATGTTTGAATGCTATTTGATAGTAGGGATCCGTACGAATTCAAAAAGGTATAACATTTCAAAATCTGAAAATATTTACCCGAGATATTCAACAAAAACCATCAAAAAAGTTTTGATTTTCAAACCGACCCCGATTTTTGGAAAAAACGTGATGTATAACCCCTTGCCATTTTGCCGATTTTGGCCAAAATTTAGATTTTCAATTTTTTGATGCCAATCGCTAGTAGTGATCCTTACGAGTCCAAAATGGTATAAAATTCCCAAATCGGTCATTATTTGGCCGAGATATTCCAAAAAAACATCAAAAAAGGTTGACTTTATAAAAGAATCGGTTTTTGGTCAACCACATTTTTTAACCCATCGATTTTTGAAATGCCATTTGATAGTAGGGATCCGTACGAATTCAAAAAGGGATAACATTTCAAAATCTGAAAATATTTACCCGAGATATTAAAAAAAAAAACCATCAAAAAAGTTTTGATTTTCGAACCCACCCCGATTTTTAGAAAAAAAGTGATGTAACCCCTTCCCATTTTTTAGATTTTGGTCAAAATTTAGATTTTCTATTTTTTGATGCCAATCGATATTACTGATCCTTACGAGTCCAAAATGGTATAAAATTCCCAAATCGGACATTATTTGGCCGAGATATTCCAAAAAATCATTAAAAAAGGTTGACTTTATAAACGAATCGGTTTTTGGTCAACCACATTGTTTAACCCATCGATTTTCGAAATGTCTGAATGCCATTTGATAGTAGGGATCCGTACGAATTCAAAAAGGTATAACATTTCAAAATCTGAAAATATTTACCTGAGATATTAAAAACAATCATCAAAAAAGTTTTGATTTTCGAACCGACCCCGATTTTTAGAAAAAACGTGATGTAACCCCTTGCCATTTTTCCGATTTTGGTCAAAATTAAGATTTTCAATTTTTTGATGCCAATCGACATTAATGATCCTTACGAGTCCAAAATGGTATAAAATTCCCAAATCGGACATTATTTGGCCGAGATATTCCAAAAAATCATCAAAAAAGGTTGACTTTATAAACGAATCGGTTTTTTTGTCAACCAAATTTTTTAACCCATTGATTTTTGAAGTGTTTTAATGCCATTTGATAGTAGGGTTCCGTACGAATTCAAAAAGGTATAACATTTCAAAATCTGAAAATATTTACCTGAGATATTCCAAAAATATCATCAAAAAAGTTTTGATTTTTGAACCGACCCCGATTTTTAGAATAAACGTGCCATTTTGCCATTTTTGTCGATTTGGGTCAAAACTAAGATTTTAATTTGTTTGAAGCCAATCGATAATACTGATGCCTACATAAAACCGACCCTCGTAACATTTGTTGTTGCATGATATTTACCCGTTGAGCTTTTGTTTCTGCTGCTGTTGTTGCACACGCCAACAATATCTTTAAGTGATATATGAATGCGTGTGTGTGTGTGTTTGTGTGTGTGTGTGCGCCTAATGCAGTGGAAAGCATTTTATGCCACAAGACGTCGTTCCCCTGGCTGATGCACACACCCATACAGAGATACACACACACAAGCAGTCAGTTTGAAAATTTCCGCTGTTGTTTGCTTCATATTTTTGAGGCATAAATAAATTTCCATTAATTTATGCGGCAGCGACGCTGCAAGCGGCCTCATCCCAACAAAGTGGCAGCATAAGTTTTGCCAGGCGCTGCACAGCTCCAGAGAAAGCCAACAAAAGGAAGATGAACTGAAAGGCACTGGCAGGCAGCGCTATGGAGAGAGAGGGGGAGATAGAGAAAGGAAGGGAGTATAATGAAGGCAGCCAAAAAGCGCAGCCAAACATTATGGCTGCATTTTGTAGCAAGTCCTTGATGATGATGAATCCCGTCTGATATACTTGCCGCAAGTTTTGAATAGCTAATGAAGCGAGTATTGAACAACAAAATTGCAACACGCTAAGTATGCAGCGTGGTTAAAAAGCGAATTTCGATTTGACCTAATTGAAATTAAATGCAATGCATTTCTTTATGTTCCAAAAATACATTCCACATCAAGGTTTTAAATCCATAGTTCTTTTTGGGATCAATAATATCTGATGTAAAGAAGTTAAACTTGTTCTTGAAATGCAGATTCTTTGATATGGATTTCATTTCGAGGGAAACAAAAAAGTTTGCCATGCCAAATATTTGAACTTTAAAGGAAGTTTCGGCCTTTTACCGGCTGGTATTTCACATTCATTTTGTTTCTGCAACTGCACCAAATGGTTGGTTTTGGCTGGTGCAACGCGGCGTATGCGTAATATATTTGAAGCTTATTTCTCTGGGTGGTACATAGAGAAAAATATATGCAAACAAACGGACAGAGCTCACACAAGCCCCGTAGCAGCGTAAACAAAATGTCCCCACTCACACACACACACACACACACACATATAAAGAGAAAGGTAGCCTCGAACAGCTGACATGGATAGGCAAACACGGGTTGTGCCTGTGTGTGAGCGTGCATTTTATTTGCGTTTGCTCAAAGGTTTAGCGGCAATGGCATTTTTGATACCACTACAAAAACTAAAGCCAAACATTGGCAACAGCAACAACAACATTAAGGTACGCGTCGATATTGAGTAGAGCTTGCCTTAGAGATACCCTGCGAAAAGCCAGAGGGTGGCTATAATTCTATCTTTATATAAATATCCAAAAAAAAAACGTGCAAAAAAGGCATTTGTTTGTTTAAAATTATCTTTTCTTTCTTAAAAAAAACTTCAGTTAAAGGAAAGAAAGTATTTTTACGAAAATTGTATTTTTTCTGAAATTAAGAAAGATTAAAGCTTGAGGGATTTATTTACGATTGTTAGAAGCATTTTTATGCCATTCGTTAGGGCGGTGGACCTAGCATCGAAATACTAAGAAATCGAAAACAAAATAAATGCTATTTCAATATAAATAAATATATAATAAAATAAATACACAATAAATAAAAAAATTATATAAAAAAAATATTTAAAAATAAGTATTTCAAGAAAAGTAAATCCCAATCTGAGTGCTTCGGTTCGGTTCGTTAGCCTGAAGTTTCACATCGACGAACCCAGCTTATAGTGGAAAATTCAAAACCTAGCTTGTAAAATTTTTAAAAAATATTTCTTAAAGAATTTAGTACACAAGATATTTACATATTTTTATTTTGGCAACTAGTTATTTAACACACAGAAGAAAAAAACAAAGGCCACAAACTAACCAGTTGCTAAATAATATATTCTCACAAATCCTTGAAAGACTAGTTTTGCCAACTTATTCTTTGGTCTAGATTCAGTGCTTATATCGTATATATTTTTTTTAATGTTATGTTAAATGCATTTAATTAAAAAATTTAATTAAAATAAATCCGTTTATGTATTCATTACACTCATACTTATGTTAGTAGCTGTATCGCTTACAGTCGCTGACTTCGCAGAGTCCATGCAAATGCACAAACGATTTGTTTGCGGAAGAGTTCTTTTTTTTTAAATAAGAGATCTACAATTTAGCGTGGCTTGTTACATATGAATACATTATACCCTATAGGCACAGTGCACAGTATACAAAGCCGTAGCGAGGTCAAATCTTAAAGCGCTTAGTGTCAGTGTTTGTTTGTTTATTTTTTGTTTGTTTATTTTTGTTTTTTTTTTTGTGTGTGTGTGTGTGTGTGTGTGTGAGTTTGCCTGAGGGCGACCTGCTGTCATTTTATGGCTTTATCAAAACTAATAAACAATGCGGCAGGTTCGAGGACGGTGACGACTTTAAGTGGCAGCTTTGCAGAGCATTTGCTGAGCGGCTTCTGTGCGTGCGGCATGTGGCAATTAGGCGCATTGTTAACAGTGACCATGCCACAGGCGGCTGTGCTGAATGGTCAACAGCTGGCAGCAGAGATAGTCGCAAGCAATTGGCAGATATCGTGGTGCATTTATTTACTTAAAGCGTGTAAACAATTTATCATTGCAAATGTGCTGTCTGTTGTTGTTGTTGTTGTTGTTTTTGCTGTTGATTCTCATGCATTTAAGCGCATAAACAAACGCGCGTGAAATATTCAATTAAAAGCTGTTAAATGAAACAATTACAAAGCGAGTGCCCCAACAGAGTCCTTGCCACGCACAATGTGCAAATGAAGCAATGTCAACAGTGGTCAACGGGTGGTCGCTGCAACACCAACACACACACACACACACACACACACATACACACACGCACACGAACTCACACAATCTGTGTGCCGGTCTGTCGTGGGCGTGGCACACTTAACTGTGCCACAAAGTGAGTTATGCCTGCAATCGATGAGCCATTTATAAATAAACTGAATTTTTATTTTTATTTTATTTTATTTTTTTGTTTTTTGTCAGACTTTTGTTGATTGCTGTCAGTTTTTTGTCCGTCCGGAAACTCACTCAAACAGATTGTGCGTAATGTACAACAATAAAGAGAACTGTTTTTGAAAGCGCATAAAAAATTGGATTTTGTTGTCAGCCATGGCATAAACGGCTAACAGGCACGTGACACGCACAAATTACCTTTAAAAAACCAAATTTATATTAAATAAAATATATTTTTATCTGAAACACAAAACAAAAATATCAAATTATAAAGCCCAAATATATAAACCTTGACAAGAAATTACTTTATTTTTATTTTCCAGCAATTTTCCAGCCTTGTAGCTCTCGAATCAAGTTTAAGTTCAGTCATATAATTGCATTTGAAAATTTATGAGCCAGACCGAGTTTTCTGTAAATAATTAAACAAGTGCATTCATTTTTAATATAATTGTGCATTAATTTAATTCAAACTTTTTTATACCTTGCAGCTGTGCCATTTTAAGTTAAGCTTAAAGGTGTATAAACTTAAAGTATGAAGCACTGCCAAAAGACACCTAAAAAAGAGCAGCCTTTGCATGTATATATAAATATAAGTATATCTTTACATATATGTATATAAGAAAGAACTGCAAAGAGTTCTAATTTGCTAGCGCTTTGATGGCAAAGCAAACTTTTTGCAAAAGCCAAAAAAAATTAAGAGCCCAAACGCAACGCAGTTCAACCAAGTTGCCCAACCTTTTTTTTATGCTTTTTTTGTGGTACAAACTAAAATATACACATATTTAATTCCGTGTGGTTTTTCATCACTTCTTATGCTCTTAAGTTTTCGAGGAAAAAGGGCAGAAAAAAAACAGTCACCTTTATTTGAAAATTTCGCAAAAGCTGTCAACTTAAGCGCCCATTTCTGGATAATATGAGGCTTTGGCTCGCCAACATACAACCACATATGGGCATGTGTGTGTGTGTGTGTATGTGTGTATTACATATGTACACCTGCTGCGGTGACATTTTACTGCTTTTTCTTTGTTAATTTCATTTGAAGCATTTAAAATGTGCGACGTGGCTGACGCTGACAACTAAATATATATACACACACACAAACATACACAGACATGGGCGACCCACACCTCTTCAAGCAAAGTTCGTCTGCGTATGTGTGTGTGTGTGTGTGTGTGTGTGGGAAAGTCTTTGGTAACTTTTTTAATGACTTCGCCTCAGAGCCCGCACCATAAAGGCATAGAGAACGACTTTTCGCGTGCAAGAATATTTAACCACAAACGACGAGACGTCAAAATTAATTAGAAATAAAATTAGTTTTTAATGCCAAAGTGACTGTGTGCGTGTGCGTGTGTGTGCTGTAAAATATACTTTGACAAAAGGCAAAAGAAAAGCTTGGAGCAGAAAAGAAAATGCGTGCGTCAAAAACTTTTGTAAAAGTTGCGCTTGTTGAAGCTGCGTTGAGTTCACAGGAAATGATTTAATTTCAACAAGTTTTTGCACGCAAAAAGTGTTGCCTACTTTTTGGGTGACGCATTAAAAAATCAGTTTAAATCAAGATTTTCAACCAAAACAGTTCGAATTTTAATATTATATTTAACATGAATGTAAAAAGAAATAAAAGCATTGAACTGATTAAATTAAATTTTTTATTTAATTAAAAGAAAAATATGTGGTTATAACTAAACCAAAGTAAAGCGTTTTAAAGAAATGCAATTGAAATTGAATCAAATTGTTTTCATTTAAAATTAGAAATGATTTAACAAACCACTTGACCTGCACCGACTTGATTTTGTGCCTTCTTCCAGAGCATTTGAAAGCAACAGTTAGCAACCAGTTGCATTGCTTGGCCATAAAAAGCAAATCGTTTTTAATGCGTTTATATTGTAAGCAAGCCGTGCCAGCAGCTGAGCCCAAAGCTCAAAAGGCAAAACAACAATATGGCCAAGATAAACAGTTAAGCAGACACTGGCTGACAAGACTGAGCGACTGTTGTCACAGACACATACACACACACACACACACACACACACAGGCATACTAACTCACACATAAATCACAAGCAAAATCCACAAAAGTGCACTTCAGTTGGCGTCGTTTTTGTTGTTGTTGTTGTTGGTTGCCAAGCCAAAGACGCTGATGACGTCGTGTTTTATGAACAGAATGATGGCAACTACAACTACAACGAATGCAAATAAAAGAGGCGAACGCATCGAAAGAAATGGAAATAAAAAACGAGAAAGAACATTGAAATGGGTAAACTCGACGATGCAATACCATGTTCTTAGCAAGACTGTCGACTTCTCGATTGGAGTCAAAACCTTAAACATATTAGTTGACTTTATAACAGCTGAATATATATTAAAAACATTTAAGATGTGGCATTTGTTTGTTTTGAACCAGTAAAAACTAATATTTCAGTTCAAAGTCTCCGTCGTTTTATACGGACAGAACACAGCCCAGATACACTTCTTCAGCCTGTGAACAGGATATTGAAACACAGAGCAAAGTCCTGGCAACTGAAGTTGCTGCCACTTTAGATGCAAGTTCTGCGACGAGCAAAAGAAAAAAACTGGTAGACAAAAATGAAGAGAAGTTCCTGTAGTGGCTGCCCGGGCAGCGGCAGCGTATTGAAAGGTGAACAACTTCAGCTGGCGGCTGGAAAACTACAGCAACAACAATTCACGCAGCCTACAGCTGGCTGCAGAGGCGGGGGGCGTGTGCGCTGCTTGAGTACTGCTGACACAAAAATCAACGCATGGAAAGTGGGACAAGTGTCAAAATCACTTAAGTGCGAATGCTACGCCAAATAGAAAGAAAGCGTAGCCAGCCAGGCGAACGGGCAGACCGACAGACATCAAGACGAATAGATGGCAGGACATACCGACATACCGACAGACGGACGCCACCACCTACAAGGATGACGTCGCTGACAAGCGCGCTGAAAAGCAAACTGAAATGAAAGACAAGCAGCTGAGGAAACGGATTTAAGTAGTGGCTCTGCCACTGAGAGAGAACAATAGCAAATTGCGCCAAGGGTTGTTCCAAGAGATGGCGGCGAGCAGGGGGCTTATGAGTGCTGGGCGGGCGTGCCTCTCGTGTGTGTGTGTGCCATTGCACCACACTAGCTGGTTTCATGCTACTTAGTTATAACTGCAATCCAGGCAAACCAAAGCGCTAAATGAAACCTTTTTTTTGCGCTTACAGGACGAAGTGTGGTTGCCCTTACGTAAGAATGGGAATTATGTCAGGCAGAGCAGAGGAAATTAATATTAAGAGAATAAATAATACAAAAAATAGAAGATATACTATATAACAAAAAAATATATATATACATATCGATATATATATATATATATATAGAGAGAGAGAGACATACAATTTCAAGGTTTTTAAATATAATATAACACGTGAAGTAAATAAATTAGGAGAAACAAACTCTTTTTTTTGTATATATATATTTTTAATATACATAAAATAAAAATAAAACTATCAAAAAATATATTTAAAAAAATGCTTAACAAGTACATATCCAGAGACAAAACAGTTTTCAAAATTGCTGTAGGAAATCGCATTTAGTTAAATTAATGCAAAAAAATTTGAAAACTTAAATGTTTGAATAAGAAACCTTTTTAAATACATTTTTGATTTGACAGATTCAGGTATTTGCTTTATAACTAATGCACTTAACTTTAATTTGTTTATAAGCACTTGGACTATTTTGCATACTTGCTTTGAAAACATTGTACCTTGATGGTGCCTGACAAAATGATTAATGTGTTAACTCTTCTCGTTATAGGGTATTTAATAAGCAAAATAATTTATGATACACAGTACAATAAAATGCCAGGCACATAGTAGAGAGTTTTTTATTTTTACTTTAGCCATGTAATTACGAGCGCATTCTTTTCACAGTCATTAAAAATGACAAATTCCGGGCACAACAGCAAACTAGGGCGCCGAACACGGTCAGACAGGGACAGGGACAGGAAGTGGGAGAATGAGAGGGACAGCAACATGGCCCCGTGTGAAAGAGATGGAAGCGCAGCGAAGTGAAATATGCTTTCGTGCAGTTCACGCGCTTAATCGCATTCATAAAACTCAGTTTTACGACTTTTCAAGCATAACAAAAAAAGAGCCAAAAATAAAGAAAAAGGTTTTTAATGCGTAACTTTTGGTCGGTCGCACCCGTGAGGTCGGGGCGGGGCCCTCACGGCTGGGCGTTGCCAGCAAAAAGGGTTACGCATCCAGACGATTTAATGTGCAAAAGATTTCATAAGGCGAAATTAATGTGTGAGGCGCCGTATGCCAAAGGGCGTGGCTACAAAATGAAAGCCATCGAGAGGCGTACGCCATACACAGTTGGATTTCCGGCTTCTGCTCCCATTTCCACCTGCACTTCCCTTTGTAATTGCCAGTGACAGGCGCGCTCTGCCAAATGAAAGCGTTAATGAAATAACAAAGTATGATTATTGTCCCACAGGTGCGCGACTAAATCCAGCCAGCGAGGGGAATACGTGAATGGCCTTCAGACAAAGCACTTGTTAGTGTCCTTCAGGGTTAAAACTGTGCGAAAATTGTAAATGTATACAATATTTAGACTTCGTCGGGAGATTCAATAGAAGGTTGGATGAGTTTTAAGTAATTGTTCGATTTAATTAATTTAAGATGATGCTGTGATCACTTTGAAGGTCGGCTTGCAAACTGCAAACGGCATAGATAAGTAATCGATAAGAAATACGAAATGGTAATGAATAAATATTAAAATAACTTGGCATATTAATACTCTCTTGCAACTTAGACAACGAAGGACTGCAATATATTTAAATATTTACAAATTGTTCTAAGCCTACAAGCGCGATGGGCTAAGCGTCGGCACACTAAGCACGAGGTTTTTAATTTAAAACTGAAAATATGTGAAAAAACCACATTGCTTAGACAAACAAGGGCGAATTCACTTGCATTCACAACCTTATTTATTTAACTTTGTCGACATCATGTAAATTTTTCGATAGTCAATATTTCTCTAGCGAATTTTGCTTTCACTTTGCCTTTGCACATTGTTCGTACATCAATTTTTAGCAGTTTTATAGTAACAGCCAAAGCCTTGGATCTTTGTGTTTGGCTTTAAAAATCGAATTCAAAACCAAAACCAATTTAACTGGCAGCTGGACATAAATATTTGCCAAATGCAGCTGCCAAGGCAGAAATTTTAACCAAAAATTGTGCACAAAAATCGATGTTATCAATGGTGGGATACCATGCAATTAGGCGGACTTGAGCCATAGGCCTGGACCGGGCCCGAACAATGCCCACAGCAGGTGGCACAGCAAAGGGCAAAAAAGCAAAAAGGCAGAAAACCAGCTGCCAAAGTTGGCCAAGTTAACACTAAGCGAACCTGGCCCATTGTTTCCACTTTTTCACAGCACAATGCATGCGCACTTCAAGCTTGCTTAGCTGACTAAACACACACACACACACACGCATATGTGCTATGGAAAACTCAGGCTATATTGCGATATGAGATATGAATAAACATCTCGTTCTTTTTGGGCTGCGTGCATTTCCATTAACTTTGTGTACTCAGCGAAGCGTGTGAATATGTCAAAATGCACTCACGAATATGCTGCTTGGCAAAAATATGCAGCATACTAGACTTGTTTTTGGCTAGGTAACTTAAGCACAGTTTTCTCTTTGCCACAGACAAAAACTTAGCATGCTCTGTAAAGGAAATTCAACAAGTTTTTATTTACATATAAACTCTGGAATTCAAGTCGCAGCTAAAAAATTTGTTTGCCTTTTAACGAAAAATGTTATTTGTGTTAAATCAATTTTTGAGTTGCGTTGAGTAAAGTAAATTATTTTCCTTTTGATAGACCAAGTTTTCATTTGCATATTTAATATACTTGGAAATCCTTAAAAATGAATTTCTTTTGTGTTCATCTTAAAATAAATATAAAAATATTGAAGCACATGAAGAAAGCTGAGCTGCATGAATGTTTGTGAAGCTTTCAGGAACGGAGCTTTGCTTTGATTACTTAGTAGAACAGTTTTATACACTTCACAACAAAGCCCTGGTTGCATAAAGAATTAAATTATATAAAGGCCTGAACAAAATTTGTCAGAAATTTATATTTAGAACATGGTCAACACACATGGCTCTGCTCAAGGATAACACATGGCTGTGCATTGGCTATGCTTTTGTATTGTTTTGGAATGGCACTTGAAAGGAAAACAAAACAAAAATCATATTTCAAAGAGTGAACAGCGTAAATGAAATTGCAAAGACGAAAGTTTTACGACAGTTTGACAAGAGCAACAGCTACAAAATGGCTGCTGCAGCTGCTGTTGCTGGTTGAACTCGCATCGCATCACATCGCATCGCAGCGCATCGCATCTCATTTCATTTGCACTTGAGCTCTTTGTTTCTCCATTGAGATTTGCGCTCGAGCAGAGCTGGGTACAGCTTCAACTTGATTGAAAGTAAATGTTGGCAAAATCGAAGCCAGGGCGCCCTGGCAACTGCAACTGAGGCATACAATACGGACAAAGCCAATGGGAGTTGCAGTTGCAGAGTTGCGGACGTGTGCTAACTATTCGCACTGGCTGCCTGACAACGTTGCGTATGTGCAATATTTCAAACGGCATTAGAAACTCATGTAAAAATGGCAGCCTGTTTAAAAATGGCGCTCGTTACAAGCGCAACAGCAGCGACAGCGACTGACAACAGCATCAAGAGTGCCTCACAGTAATCGGAGACGTGTGTGTATGTGTGTTTGTACCCTTCACATGCGCGCTGAAAAGGGTATATTGTACTACGACATAATTTTGTGTAGAGTCTAAGAAGTCAAAAAAATAAGTAAGTTATATAAAACAAATTATATTACATATGTATAAAATTATAATATTTTTTCAATATTAAAATTTATTTGTGTTTGTTAAATGTGCTTTTACCTAACTTTCTTCGGCCTTTTAAAATATATATTCTCATTATGTTTTCTTTGTAATATTTTGTGTAATATTTGTGTTAAGTTTAATAACTAATCGACAAAGAAAATCCTTTTGATCTCTGATTATATTGCAGGGTAACTGCAAGCTGATCTCTCTCGCATGTAGCATTCGTACATCTTATTTCCCCTTTCAATGGTTGGATGTTGGCAAATTAATGACAACATGGCGCAGGCATTTGCATGTCATCGCGCCATTTCCGCGATTTTTAATTCCATGCCAGGATAAGCAGCTAACAATTTTCCATTGTTGAAGAGACTACTTCAAAGTAACTCAGAAAAAGTGTATATTTACAGAAGGATATTGTTATTATTTAGCTACAAAGAACTAACTTTTATTTGATAGATAGGACCTCAAGATTTTCCCCAATTACCCAATTTTCTTTAAATCTAGAACGCAACTAAGCTCTTCTCAAGTGATTCATTTCCCATTTAAAACTAAAAACCTTTTAACAAAATTCATCACGTTTTTTACCCTTTAATGCAGAATATATATTTTGTGGAATATAACAAAAAAAAACTTGCATTATTAATCGATTTCGTCAGCCAAAATATATTTACAAGGCTGCCTTAAAATGTTGGCGTAAGTTGGTGAGTTTTCTTTTGTTTTGGCCCGATTGTTGCTGTCATTTTGTTATTTATTGAAAGCAGAGGGGGAAAAGTTTTGCTGTTAACCGGCAAACGGAATCTCAACGGTGCGTCTAAACCCTTTGCGTGTGGCAAGTTTTACGGCTGTTAACGCGGCAACTTTATCAACTGGAGGCACGTGCGGCAACTGCCTCAGCCCCAGAGTATTGTGCGCCACACGCTTTACTCAGAATGGCAACCGTTGACATTGATTTGGGTTGCGGCACCGATGCGGGGCCCCTCAAGAGAAAGTAACCCATTTATTTACTTGAACTTTTGCGCGCTACTCGGTGCTCATTTATATATTTTTGGGCGAGCAGCTTTTGGGGTCGCTACTCGAAATTGTTATACGGAAATGTGGCACACGCGGCGCGTCTGCTGCAGCTGTGCGGCATGTCAAACGCTTGCAACAGCAGCGAACGCTGCTCTGCGCTTAATAAGCAGCTCTTACAACGTTGCGCAGTCAGTTTGTCACTCATTTTGCTTCATCATGCAGTAAGTGTGTCAATGTAGCTGTCAAGCCTCCCAACACACACATACACACACACATACACACACACACACTCAGAGACTACAAAGCCCATCGCGCCCACGCCCACTAAACAGCCCACTTCCCTCCCCCGTCAGCTTGACAAGCCTTTCTGCTCGTCTATTTGTACTGCTGCTTAGTGCAAAACTTGTCATTTGCAATTTCAGCAAATTTTTTTTAATACCCTATCAGAAGGCATTATATATTTTATAATTTTGCTTGACATGGAAAAAAGTCTAGAGAAGCCTGTCATTAAATACATATGCGTTATTTATATTTATTTAATATTTATATTTATATATCAACATGTTCTTAATAAGCATTTCTTTGTAATTTTTTCAATAAATTAAAGAGTTCTTCTGCTAAAAAATATTTTTTTTTACATATTTCTTTATTTGGCAATACTATATTTAGAATTTATCCTCTTGGTAAATCTTTGCCCATGGGAGCTCTATCAGGAACTCTATTGTTTACAAACTGTATTTTCTGTAGCTTATCAAAATTTTAATGTCATGCGAGTGAGTATTAATAATTAGAGTTTTATTTAAATAAACAGCTTACCAAGATCCTAATTACCATATCGCACAGCTTCCATTGGAGTAAGAGTATCCAAACTTCGGCTTTGGAAAGCTGGTTGGGTTTTCTTCTAACATTTGTATTTTTTAACGCCGCCTGCTGGCAACTCTCGCATATTTTGCATGCAAATTTACTACACTGCCCCACTTTCCTTGCCCTTCTTTACACTGCTTAGTTTTGCTGAGGTTATGTGTAAACTAAGTGCTTGTAAATGTTATTACGCTGCACCTCGGCATTTAATGTACAGGTCCTTTTTTATGAAAACAAATTTTACATTTCATGTTAAAGGCTAGACTTTTTAAATCGTCAGCAAAAGATTCGCGGCGCAGCTGCAAAAACCCCGCCTAAATAAACAAATTAATTTGCGGCCGTCGTCGTCATTTTTTTATGCACTCTTGTCTCCGATTTTTTTTCTTTCCGCCCATTAAAAAGGATTATGTGCTTGAGATATTGTGTGGCTCTTTTATTTTTACGTTTGCTGCAACTGTTTTCCTTTCTTCTTTTTTTAATTAAAAATATATGTGCTTTAAAGTTGATTCCTTTTTTATTTTGGGCAAATCTATTATGCATGAGAATATATAATTTGATAAAGCATTTCGGCTGTGATTTTTTAAATGAAATGCAAGCGCCGTTTGTTAGGTAATAAAAACTTTACAATGCCATCCAAAAAGTATAAAAAAAAGAAACAAATATAAAATGCGGCACTAAAAAAACACAAATGAAAAGGTAGAAGCCGGCGGGCAGAATAAAGCAACAGAAACAAGAGCTGCAGAAAGCGCAACAAGAGCCCAAAAATAATTGACGCTGACTGAAAAAATGATTTCGGAATTTAATTTAAAAAATATTTGTTCAACAAGTGAATTTATTTATTTGTATTTTTGATTGTTATTATTAAATTTGTATTTAGCTGGCTTGAGGTCCGGATCCAGCTATAAATTATAACTATTTTTTACTACTATGCTTATTTTTTTTATTTTTTATTAATTTTCAACAGCTTTCCAAACATTTCAAATATATTTCAATTTTTAAGAAACTTGCATACTAAATTGCAAGATAAACAATATTATTTGATAAAGAGAAATTGATTTCCACAAATATGAATCCATTTAATTTTTAGTTTTTTTGGGAACTCTTAAACAGAATTTTGTGCACATTTTAAAATTAAGAAAAAAAAAATAAAAACGATAATTTATTTCTTTAAGCCCCTACAGAGTAAACAACTATTATTTACAAAAATCCTTTTAATGCACACGAGACTTTGGCAAACGAGCAAAAAATGTTGACAATCGATGACCTATTTTCAAATGTTTTAAATATTTTTTGTACACTTGTTTATATGATATTTTAAAGCTCCCATCGGCGGCAAAAGAGAAAAAAGGGCTTTAATATTTGATGAGCTGCTGTGTCCCGCCACGCCGGCGCCTGCACGGCCCGCCGCCCCTGGGCCTGCTGTGCCTGGCACGTGTCCGTCCTTGCCAGGCAACGTTTTCAATTAAATTTTCACAATTTTCCGTTTGCCGAGGCCGCCTACTCAAGAGAAATGGCTTATGCGATAAATATCATGACAAATACTTCCGCGCACAGCTTTGGCTACTTTCTTTGCCTCCGTTTTTTGTATGTCGCGCCTACTTAAGCAGCAGCAGAAAGAGGGGCATTTGGGGGTGGACGCACGACTTCCGCTGGGCACATGGAAATGTTGTTGTTGCTGCCAAGCTGACGCCTGCTTGTTGTTGTTGCTATTTCAATTGCTGTTGATGTTTTTGTTGTTGTTATTGTTGTTAATGTTAGCAATTAACACGTTTTCAACACTTGGCGCCAACAAGACACACGAACGAAAGTTGCCTGACTATGCCTACTGCCGCCAACGGCTGGCAACCGGTCACAATGGCATCGCCTGCAGCTTGTGGCATGCCTCGGCTGCCACTCGACGCTGGACGCGTAAATTGCACGCACACTCCAAGCGATGAAAAACAAGGAGCAGCAGGCAGCAGGCAGCACACGACAGACAGACTAACAGTAACGGAAAAGGCGCATTGTCTGTCGCGCTGAAAAGCATGCAACAGTAAACGTAGCACGTTGCACAGTGACACGCAGCTGTTGTTGCTTACATTAAACACTTTTAGTCTAAGCCTCATACTTTATTTTTCTTAAAGCTCTTTAAATTTATTGAAGACCTGCTTGTTGGGTAAAAGTCTTTCAATCAAGATCTATTTTTAAAATATTTTACTATGGGCCTTTTCAACATGTAAAGTCTATTGAAAAATTGATTTATATATTATACAAAAATAATCGCAAATAAAATATAAAGTTAAATACAAATTTGTATGATAGAAAAAGACATTCAATATTAGAAAAAATATAATATATAAAGCAAATAAATGATTATAATTTCAAGTAAACATATAAAATTTTGTACCACTGTGCACTGTACCTAGTCAATCCCTGCAGCTTGAAACCTTTAAACCTGCCTGAACCCTTAAAAGAATATGCCAAAAAGGAGCACACTTAATGATATGGCTAACAACAATTACTGGCAACAAAGTTTTGGCTGCATCTCGAACCACTGTGCAGCGTTGAAGTTTGTTGAATTCGTTCTTGTGCGCCTGTTTGACTTTGTCATTAGCAAATGCACTTGAGGCAGTGCAGCGAAAACGAAGCCAAGTGAAAGACTTCAGGGATTTATGCATCCCTGTCGCTGTTGCCTGTTGTCGCATTGTCCTGCCACTTCCGCTTCATGCGGCCTCTCATTAAAGTTTGAGGCAAGCAGCCGCATTGTTGCATTGTTCGAAATTACGGCTGCCAGAAGGGGCAACTTGAGGCGTGAACAAGGCAACCGAAACTTATTTACAATTTAACTGTTGCCTAGTTTGAATATTGAATAAATATGCTAAGCTCGAGCAGCAGCTGGCGGCACAGCACCGAGAGCACTTCCTGTCGACACTTGGCGCCTGCAGAGCCGCTCGCCCTCTCCCGCTCCATATCCCGCAGCTGGGCAAATGCAATTGCACAATTTCCAATTGTGCGCAAAATGTTGGCCAAAATGCTGCATAAATTGTTTTGGCAACCAGTCAAAGCAGCCGGATCGGCAGTCGAAGCTGGCGTTGCCAAGCCGGAAGCCGCTCAAAGGAAGCTGTCTACCAGGGCGCAGCTGGAGCCAATTGGAGCCGGGTTGACATTGGCCTATCACAAAATTGTGGCTACTTAACTGGCAAAAGGAATAACGGAATTGCATATTCTCTTTAAATCAGTATAATGTTAATGTCAAAAGGAAAAAAAGAGTGGTAATTGATAAATACAACCCTTTCACTTAAAGAGGTGAATTATGTGAAAGGTGTGGAAGAGCTCTCGAATGAATTGCCCACATTTAACACGCTTGCGGTCACAATTTACCAAACCGCAGTCTATACGCTTACAGCTTCAGTTCAAAGCTGGATTTAAGGTATCTTCTAGTCTTGCACTCCCGACTGGATGACACCTGTTTTTAAACACTTAGCTAAACTTTTTGTTGTCTACTCTCTTTAAAAACTTGCCGAATTTCCAAAATAATTTCACTGAGCCTCATTACCCATGCCATTTGCTAGGTGGTAGGCCGTAGTCCTGCATCCTTGGCCTCTGGCATGGGGCACTTGTGGGGCAGCTATGTAACAGGTTGCCTCCTGTGCGTCGCAGAGGAGATTAGGCAGTCAGAACTGTAACAGCTGCTGCTGGAGTTGCCTTCGCATTTTTTATCCTTTCGGTCAGGGGTCATACTCCCAACTCCGGCACTGCCCTGTTGAGGCCTTCATTTGTAAGCCATGTCAGTCAGTCAGGCGGCCGGGCGAGCGAACGAACAAGCGGACGGACGAGCTTAAGCCCTCGACCTGGCGCACACGGCACTTGAGCTCTAGCAAAAAGGTGCGCCACGCCTCAATTGGGGCGGACGTAAGAGCCGCATTCAATAGGCGCTTTTGTACTTTGCAAAAAAGCAAATATTTATATTTCAGCTTGAATGCCTGAACGATTGAACTGAGAGCGAAATTTGAACTGTAGCAAATCACACGCGTTTGATTGATTGATGATTCGGCAGAAAGGTTACCCCGCCCCTCCTCCCTAGACATTTAATATTTATACAAAAAAAAAACACGGAAAAAAAGGGCAAAAATAACCAATATCAAAAAGCAAGCGAAAGCTGTGCGCACAAAGGCTGATCCCTCATTGTTACAGCTTCACAGCTGCCATTAATATGCATTGTCGATAAGGAGAATAAAGACGTAGTCCCCCATTTACATAGATGTACCTCTATCTGACGGTTGCTGTGCCAAATCAAACAAACGCAATAAATCAACGCAAACGAAATGAATTTTGATTGTCATTGATTTATGTGCATTGCAGTTGATGGCAACTAACTTGGCTGAAGACACGCCCACAGCGCACGCAATAAACCAATTGATAATCATGACAAGAGAGATTGTATACCCTGTACGTTTTAAAAGTGCCTAAATTGGGTATGATCAAGTCGAGTAAATGATACATATATTTACATATGCATGAGACAGTAATAATATATATATCTTTATATCAAGATGACCGACTGAGATGATCTACCCAAGACCGTGCATACTTCTGTCTGAATGCGCCCATCTCAGGGGCTAAAAGAGCCTTGGAATGTATTTACCCGTTTATCAAGATGGTTTCTTATGAACTTCGTTAAGCACAGCTTGTAAGACTTATGTAGATTCTTGTACACTAAACCAATCCAATATATCTTATACTGGTTGAACTACTAAAAGTTCCCTAATTATCAGATAATAAATCCAAAAGTTAAGAATATCTTTTTATACTATGAAGCAGCCACGGCATAGGGTGTGTAGCTTGCGGTCTGTGTATAAGTTACTATATAAGTATTAATGTATATATATATAATACCTTCTCCTAGCCAGAAGCCTTATCTGGAACACAGTATATGCCATAGCTCTTTCGAGCAAACAAAAACTAAGCAATTAATTTGAATGCCATCACAAATTAATTCATTAACTTAAAAAAAATGTCAAATATAAAACTAATTAAGTTAAAGCAATTTAAATGGAAATTTTAGCAATTTTAATTATGGCAAAAAAAGAACAAATTGATTTTACATAAATAAATTTAGAAACTTCCGAATGCCATTTAAAAAAAACTGAAAACGATTGCTCGCATTCCACAAATCCCTTTCCTCATACTTTCTACGATTAAAACGTTTATATTACACATTTCTTTAGGCTTTTAATTTGTGAGGCCTTCCTACACATTGTTTCTGGCTAATTCTAAATTTAAAATTCATTAAAATTGTTACGCTTCAAATTCGCGAAATAATTTATAAAGAAATATTTTAAAGCAGGAATTTGACTAGCAGCAAGAAAGTTGTTATTGTAATTCCAGGAGCATATTTCAAAGACAAAGTCTTCGCGCGCTCCTTTGGCTATTTACCCAAAACACAGAGAAACCCTTTAAATATAGTATTAATTCATTAAATTGCATTCCACTCGGAACGCGGTCGAAAGAGTACAAAAACTTGTTGCCCGCCTTTAGGCGCGGGCGTAATTTGCATGTTGTGAGCGTTCCATTGAATATGCTCCTTGTTACCACGCTCCCGTTGGCCGCCCGCTTAATTGTTAAAACTTGCAATAACAATAAAACAAATGCGAAAGCCAAATGTCTGCGGCGTTCAGTCAGCCAGTCAATGTGTCAGTGCGTCAGTTTGTCAAGTGAAAATTACTTTTGAAATGCTGTCGGGCTGTCATCAGCTCTGCTGCTGTTGTAGTCGTAGCTGAAGTTGTAGTTGTTGTAGTTGCTGTAGTTGCTCATTGCCCTACGTGACCCAGCAAAATTAATGCTGATGGACTGGCTTGGTATATGGGGGGCGTGGCTGTATAAATTATAAGCCTTGAACTTTTGACAAGCGTCAAGGCAGCGCCGAAAAAACAAGTGCTTGAGCCTATTTGGCAGCTCTGATAATCACACGGCGTATGAGCGATATTTATTTAATGCTGAGATATACACACATACACACACATTCATTATATGTACATGAGTGTTTGTATGTGTGTGTGCTTATGTAGTAAGTAGTTATGCAAATGTTAAGCACACAGCCGCCTTTTGACCCGAAAAAGTCCACACACACCCATCCACACACACACACACCCACCCACACACACACACTCACACACGCATACAGGCGAATATAGATGCAAATACAACATACAACAACAACGCATCGCTGAGCACTCGTCTTGCTCGTTTGCTGTCTGGAACATTGGCCAACAGCTGAGGCTGCCACAGGCGACAAAAGTTTTACTTTTGTCATCTTCCGAATTGAGAAATGAAAAGATTTTGCATATAAATATAGATATAGCTGCGGGAACAAATCGCTGGCATATTGCGTTTGCCAAACTAAATATGCAAATTTTATGAAACAAATCAATTCTATTAAATCTCGAACAAATGTGCTTTCAGCTGGGTTAAAGTCTAAGCCGCATAAAAGAATAGAAAAATGAGTATTTACATCTTTAAATGAAAAAGAAGATAAGGTTTTAAGTTTAGCTTAAGAGCGGAGCTTTTAATTGAATTAATCATTAGTCTTTGGGACTGTGGATAGGAAATAAAAGTTTTGATGAAGAGCTTTGATAATGCAGCTGATTTAGCTGAAATATAATCAAATCAATCATAATGAAAAATCAACAAAAGTGCAACATTTAACATATACTTTTGCAATAGAAAATAAACTTAATTAAATAAATTTACTTACCCAGCTGTGCAAAGTATTTATACGAGTGTTCTCAAGAGAAGAAAGGCAAAAAGTATTTTCTCTATGAGCAGAACTTAATTATAATAATAATAGAACTTTTGACACCAATATATTATTATTAAGAAATAAATACTAGTTCTATAAAAAAAACTTTTATTTTATTATTTGCCCTAATGCTATATTTGTCGAAAGCAAAACCGCCACATTTGTCGGCTGTCGTCTGGTCACCCTGACTACTGGATCCCCTACGAAGACGAAATGCAAAGAAAATCGAATTGCGAAAGTGTAAACTTAATTAAGAGCATTGGGAGCAGAGTTGATTTTGTTTGATTTACGCGCCAGCAGCCCTCTTTGCTGTAATTATGTAGCCTTCGCCGGGCATATACATATAGTACTACATATATACATCTATATATATATATATACGTATAGATGGAGGTCAAAGGCAATGCGTGGGCGGCCCAGGGCCAGGCGTCAAGCGGTGACCAGCTGTCGCTGATTACCCAAAAGAGGAAAAAAAAATTGTAAGGACGCAATCCCTGGCATTTCATGGCTCATTTCTCCCCCCACCTCTGGTGCTTCCCGCTGGCAGCAAATTCAATTTTCTACGACGCCGATTTGGTTTCCGCACGTCTTAAGCTATCGTCGCCACCTTCTACAGCGCTGCCATGAATATAGTTATAGCCCAGCCAAGTTCAGGTCCTTCTCGCTTCTGTCTCCTCTCTCGCTCTCTCTCTCTCTCTCTATCTCTCTGTGTGTGGCACTCGATACCGATTTGCGCTGCAAAATAAATGATAAGAATCTGTGTGCGCGCTTGCTCATGAATTACAAATCGCATAAAGGATTTGCCACTAGCTCAGAGGACGGACTCGACTGCAGCAGCGCCAGGATGCAGCTTGTTTGTTTTGGATACGAGCAGCAGCTGCGACACAGTGTGGCCAACTCTGCTTGTTTTCAGTCAAGTCTGGTTTTTTTCGAAAGAAAATAAGAATTGTTTTTGTTTTGTTTGAAAATTAATTTAAGCTGTTTGTACTCCATTAATCCTTAGACTAACTTTCTCCTTTAACTTATTTGAATACTCACATTAGGTTTTTTCGGTTTCTCAAAAGTTGGCAATCCTGGGACGTCAATCGCATTTGCAGGCTTCATGTGTTGGCACTTGTTTACAATTGTGCTTGTAATTCGCAATTGGTTTAAGCGCTTTTACCATCAAGTAGGAATATATCGATTTTTGTTGTTGTTTTTTATAAAATGTAGAATTTGTCAGCTGCTTTATTATGACTAAATTAATTTTTGTCTTAGCCCTAGTCGTTAAATCGATTAATTATTATTTTTATACGAATCAGATTGTTGAGTTCTCCAGCATTATTTATAACTATATACTAGAACTAATTATTATATATTTATATATATATGTACATCTATTATTTTTACATTGCAGAAAAAGTTGTCGTCATTCGCTTTTGTAGAAAAAATTATTATCACCGTTTTTTTTCTCTCTAAATTGTTTTGTTATTTTTTTCTTAGTCGAAATTGAAATTCTTGTTGGAATTTTGTGTACAATTTTTTAATATTTGCATTTTTGTAGTATGCTTATAGGAAAATAGCCATTCTAACACTTCTAAGTAGACTAGTTCTTGAAATTTTACAATAGATTATTGTTCTTGGTATTGTTTGCTTCTTATAGGTAAGGTATATTATCAAGAGATACGACAAGTTTATAATTCGGAATAAAAAACTTGAATAAAATTTTACGAGTAAAGGCAGGGCTTTTTCCATATGAAATTTTGAACAATAATTGGAATTGGAAAATTGTGGGGAGGAGAGGTTACAAGTTTTTGAGAAGAAAACAAAAGAAACATTTGTTTTTAGCTTTTTTATAGTTTTGTGGTTTACGGAACAGCCATTTCTTTGGGTTTTATTATATATATAAAAAGCATTTGCGGCAGTCGTTGTGGTTAGTATATATATATATATATGTTATATATATAGAACATTTATGAACTAACCTTATATGGCAAGTTAAAGTTTATTTTCTATTATGAGCACAATTCAGACAGTTCAACTTCATGTGTGTGTGTGTGTGTGTTTGTCTGAGAGAGTGTGAGTGAGTGTGTTTGTGTGTCAAATCCTGGAATTTTACTAAACTTTTTAAGTTGCGCTCTTAAAATATGCTAAGGCCACATTTAATTTTATCTTCTTTAAATATATATATATAATACTAAATGTATTACTTGAGCTGTCTTTCTAATGGAAAAGCACAATATGATCAAGGGATGGAGAAAATGCGAAAACCGAACATTTAATGAAGCGACAATCATTTGTATTATGTACACATTAATTATGAGAAATGTGAGTGGAAAGAGAAAGAAACGGTTGGACAGAAAAGAACAAAATTTGTCGAACTGCGTAAATAAATCTTAATGAGGCATTATTTAACAAAGACCGCAAATGTAAACAGAGAGAAAGGTGTAAGATAATAGAAAGGTGTACATAAAGTTTCCAGTTCAAAAGGATGTGAGTTAAGGTCAGGTATATAAATTAAGCATTTAACAAAATACTCTTGAGGTAGTGCCAAGTGTTTCAGGATTAACAAAATAAATAAATAAACAAGAATAGTAGACGTATCTAAAGAAAAGCAGGAAGAGTTATTGAATAAATGTTGAGATTTTGAAAATTAACGAGAAGTAGTAAAAGTTATTGAATAGTCGGTAAATGTAATGAAATCGGTGAGAATTTCTTGGAGACAGCATTTTCTATGTAATAGGAATTATGACAAAAATGTTGGAGAACTTCATGTAGAAAATACTGAAGAATAGTAAAGAATTAATAAATATATGTGGAGAACTTAATTAAAAAAAAACTGCAGAGAATTGAATAAAAACTATTCAAAGTGAATCTGAATTAAACTAAAAACGGAATACTATTGAATGTGGAAATTGGGTGAATGTTAAGAATTTGATGGATAATGTTTATAAAATGTAAACAGAGCAATAAGGTGGATAAAAATAGCTGAGGGAAGAGTTTGGAGTTCAAAATATTGAAACATGTTTTTGAATAAAATGTTTTAACAGCTCAGTAAACAAATATGTGATGAATGAATTGTGATTTAGTCAAATGTTAATTTCGAGTCGGAAAGAATATATTTAGCAAATGTTAAAAATTTATGAAGGAAATGTGAAACAAAAAGTTAACAAGGAAAAAATGAAAAAAGCAAAGAAAAGAAAGTTGGCAGATAATTGCTTAAAATAAATCAAATGTGAATTCAATCTGAATGTAATAGATGTATATAAATGATTAACGATTAATTAAAAATAAAAATAAATAAAAATTAAATGCAATTTCAATAAATTAAAATAAGAAGCGAATCGAAGAGCGACAGAAAGAATATATTTATCAAATGTTCTGAATTTGTGTAGGAAATGTTAACAACAAGTGCAATCGAATTAAGGGAAATGTGTAAAGGGAAACCAAACCAACGGCAATAAAAATAATTAAAATTGGAAATGATGAATCAAAATCGGAATAAAATTGTAAATGCTGAACAGCTTATAAAAAGCATGTGTAATAAATTTAAGGATCAATATATGTTAAGTGTTTGCGATTAAACGGGAATAAAAACTGAGATACGAGAATCGAATGAGAATGCGAATAAAATGTCTTTCTTTTTCAGCTCATCAAAGCTCCTAACCTAGCAGCATAAGCGTAAGTGTAGCTTGGCAATATTCTAATCATAGTTACATATATACAGCCCATAAGAAGAGTGAGAGAGGGTGTAGGGTGTATAGGTGTGTCCACACCAATACATGTGTGTTGGGTTTTATGGGAGTTTATATACCCTTGTCCGAGTTGCATGCGCATTATCACGCCACGATGGCGGCCATTGTTGATGGGTGATGCGACAAGTCGGCCGCCGTGTGATGATGATGATGGTGATGATCATCGGGCTGATGATGATGATGTGCCACCGCCTGGCCAGAAAGTTGTGCTTGTTGTTGTGGGTGATGGGAAATGTGATGGACCGGAAAGCTCCACAGTGCAAAAGGCATCTGCTGTTGCACCAACAAAAGCAGTTGGCGTAATTTGTTGGTCGTTGTTCTTGCTGTTGTTGTTGTTGTTGTCACCCTGCTCGTTGTTCGTGTTGTTGTTGTTGTTGTTATTGTCGTTGCCGCTGTTTTACTCGCTGCTGCATCACATGCCGCAGCCATGCCCTCGCCGTCACCGTCACCGTCGCCGTCAGCGTCGCGCGTCAGTGGCACCTGCTTGGCGCAGCGCATCTGCAGCTCGCCGCGTCGTCATTCATCCCAGAGGCACTGTTGTTTCTGCCGCACATAATAGGTGAACTGTGT
Organism: Drosophila lacicola; assembly: GCA_035045355.1. Classification (NCBI taxonomy): domain Eukaryota; kingdom Metazoa; phylum Arthropoda; class Insecta; order Diptera; family Drosophilidae; genus Drosophila; species Drosophila lacicola. Next base: position 68,624 of record JAWNPB010000097.1, read on the forward strand.
ACACTTGCGGCAGGTCTTGATGCCGCAGCGATAATTCGTCTGCTGCTGCTGCTGCTGTTGCTGCGTCCCGGACGTGTCGCCCCCCACGCTCTTGCCCTTGCAGTACTTAAGTCCGCACGGATACCAGCCGATGCAGGTCTCCAGCGTGCACAGGCAGGGCGCCCACAGGCTGCTCACTTCGTTGCAGCGCGTGGAGAGCGCATCGGGAAATTTTTCGGTTGCTGCCTCCAGGCTCGAAATCGAGGAGCCTAACCGTGCAACAACATTTAAAAAAAACACCACCACGCGCGTTGACAAAAATGAGTGAGCAAAAATAAAAAGTGGAAGAAAGAAAAACAAAATGCAAATGAAAATTGTGTAAGTTAAAGTTGAATTCACAAGTACGCGCTAGCAGCTCGTTAGCAATTTTCCATTCGATTTTCAGCAACTTATCACAAGGGAAAGCACGAACTTAAATTTGCCTTTGCAAAGAGCATTCCCATTTTATTTTATGATAGAACAAACTGATATTGACTATTTTCCAATCGGAAACAATCAGCTTTCACCTATTTTTCGCTCTTAATTGTGGATTTACCAATCCTGAAATCACGTTTTTATTGATTTCCCCAAGACTGTCTTCTGGCCCGATTTTTCAGCAAGGACGAGGTCTCCTGAAATGTTTGTTATGAAATTAACTTCAAAGCGATTGGATCAAATCGATATGGTTCGATTCATTGTTTGATTTTCATGAGAAACAATTTCCCCAGTATTTTGCAAAGGTGAATTTCACGTTTGAATTTTTGCAAATCGATTTGAAGACTACCCAGAAGAAATATATAAATTGTTGTATGATAAAACCCACGCATTTTCCGACCGTGCTGATGGAATTTGCAATTTGAATGTGGTTGTCAATAAAAAACGAACTTTCCACCAATTTTTCACGCTTGTGGGTGAAATTTATCATTACAAAAAAGAGAAATAATTATGAAATATGTCGAATCTTTAATCTATTTTAAGTTCTAAGCATTTCACTTGTGGAGCAGTCAATAAAAATCAGTTGGAATTACCTTTCGTGGATGCTGCTAAAGGCGGGACTGTAAATAAATAGGGACTTCGACTTACCTGGCAGTTCCGCCCAGGCCTTCAAATCCACATCCCGCACATAGGTGGCATCGGTGGCCTCTGCGCAGAGGGATTGCAGATGCCGTGTGATGGGAAGCGAGCGATTCAGCTGGACCCAGCTGCTCATGGTGTAGGTCTCGCGTCCCTTGTCCTCCTCGGGTGTGCGTATGGTGTGCGGGTTCTTCTGGCGCAGCTTGGCCATTGCATCCGACGAGATGAAATCGCCCTTGTTGAATTTGGTGGCAAAGCACATGACCTGATACTGGCTCTGGCCGCGCTCCTCCTCGCCCAGCACCAGAGCCTTGAGGATTTGCACCTCCTGAAAGAAGATGGTTGTTGGTATCATTTCTCATTTTTAGTTTCGAGTTTTTATTTGTTGCGCTTACGTTGCGAAAGTCGATGAGCTGCGTGATGAGGGTGCCGTCGGTCTTCTGAAACTCGAGGGTAATCAAATCCTCGCCAATATTGGACGTAATACTCTCCTGTATAACTTCGCCGCCCTGCAAAACCAAGAGAGAGAGTAAGAGAGATGCAACAAGTGTAAGAAAATTCAACTAGACTCTGTGGTGTACACTAGAATATTAATAGAGACAGAAATGGAAGCACACAAGACGCTGCTGCTGCTGCTGCTGCCAGGACACAAATTAACTGGGACTGCCGCAGGAGCAGCGCGACACGGCCCTGAACCAAATTAGAGTCAAGAGACTCGGCTAAAAGAAATAGTGGGAATGCAAACATAAGAAAAATAAGGCAAAACGAGTTGAGGGATTCTCTGAACTCGACTCAGGGGGGGGGGGGGGGGTCCATCACAAATGTAGTTCAACAACATGACAAGCAGAATACACAACAACAACAATACGTTCACAAAAGGATTGTCCTTACGAGCGCGCTCCCAGCTGAACTTTCGTGCGTGAATACAACACACAGAAAGCAATATACTTTTTCATCATAAACACTTTTATATAAAATCTGAATAACTTTTGGAAATTTAATACTTATTGACGAAAATGTTTATGGATCTTGGTTTTTTGTTAAAGTTTAAGTTTAAGGAAATCAACTTTATTGTAAAGAGAGAGAGAGAGAGAGAGAGAGAGAGAGAGAGATAGCGAGAGAAAAAGAGAGAATATGTTGTTGCTGTGTAGTTTTTAATATCCGTACTTTAGAAAAGTGTTTGTTACTGTAATGTTTCTTTCTAAGCTATTTGAAATGTGGACTTTTTATGAACACCACGAAACAAACATTTGTCATCTTCATCTATGAATATAAACAAAAATCTCTCTTAACAATTAAAACTAAGCATTTTCACATTATTTTTATTTATTATTAATTTTTACATGTCTGTATTCATTAATAAATAAGGATAAATATGGATTTTAAGAAACTTGTTAAGAAAAATGTGTATTCAAACAGCTATCCGTTTATGAAGCTCTCGCAGTATGTACATTATTATTTAAAGAAAATATATTAATTTCTGCCCTATATTCAGCCCTAGAAATTAACGTTGCATTTTCAAGCTGTTTATTATGCGTGACCTTTGTACACGCAAATTTATTTGTACATAGAATTCAAATTTCCAAATCCAAAAAGTTCAGCTGGGTATGCACGTGCATATATATTTGTGTGTGTGCGTGTGTGTTTAATGTGGTCTGTTTGTGTATGCATTGCCTTTGTGTGTTTGAACAAAGCGAATGTAAACAAAGCTCACGCTGAGAGCAAAAGCAACTGCGACGTCGGCAGCGACGTCGACGGAGTCCGACATTTTGGGGCCAGGGACAGCAACAAAACAGCAGCCCGCAATGTTAAAGGATGTCACATGTAAACAAAAAATATAGCATAAGAACGCTGTCTCTCTTACACTCACACACACACACATAGGCTGAGCACCTTTTTCTGTTGTACGCGACTATTGGCAAAGCCAATATAAAATTTATAGAAAAGCCAAAGCAAATGTCAATATTATGATGCGAGGTAAGACACGTGGTATAAAAGAAAGTTGGCAAAAACTAAAAGAAAAGTCCAAGCCTTCGACGTGACTAGCATTAAATAAAGTTCAAGGACAGTTCGCTATATGAATCAATTGAGTGGAAAGAGCATAGATTTCATCAATTAACAGTTTTAATTAATTCATAAAAAACAAAGCACAGAAATCGCAGCTGATGCATAATAACAACAAATGTTTGCCAGCGCTTTCTCTCTCTCGCTCCCACTCTCACACTACAGTACACAGCTCTCTCTCACACTTGTTTTGACGCGCTCAATTTCGAAATTGAATGTTCGAAAAGCAGCAGCAACGCCAGCAGCGCTGTCGGCGTCGGCGACAAAAGGCCATTTTGACATTCACATTGCAATCAAATAAAGAACATAACATATATAGAAATAACAAATTCAAGAGCAAAACTCACCTGATTTTGTACATTAATCAGCAGCTGCGCATCACTGATATTCGGCGTGAGCAACAAATTGCAGAGTACGAACCAGAGGAAACCGCGACTGTGTCTGAAGAAATGATAACAACTGACCGAACGCCTGCCGCAGCGTCGGCGTCCCGATAGGCGGCAAGTGTTGAGCACATTGCGGTGCACCGTATGCCATTTTGATGGTTTCACTTGCCGAATTCTTGGCTTTTTCGATACTAAAATCATTTCGGCTGTTTACACAGTGCAACAAAACACCGCACTTTTGTTTGCACACACACACGCACTTTGATTTTGTTTGCGTTGGAAAATTACGCGACGAATCTATGCTGATGCCGGTCGCGCACGTCCACTCACTTCGAAAGTTCAACGCAAAATAACAACAGCTCTGTAGACCATAACATAAATGCTCTCTGAGCTGACAGCAGTTTCGCTCATGAACGAACCAGTTACTGTCTGGTGAAATCAGTGCTGCTCATTTGTGCACAATAAGCGGGAATTTATTTCAAATAATATTTTTAACTAAAGAATAATAATAAGCGAAAATGCGATTCATTTAATACAATGATTTAATTTCTGACCACTTCAAGCCAGTGACAATTGCAAATTGCTTGTTCGTATGACATCTGACGTCTGTCGATAGTGAAGCATCAGCTGTACATTTCGATTTCTCTTAACAGCGTCGCAATATAATTGTATTGTCCGACCACCACACTTTCTTTGCTAACAGCTGTTCCTCATGTAATGCACTAAATTAGCTCAAAACGCGTTTTGGACGCTTGTGACGTGTTGTATTTTGTAAATTATGTTTTAACATAATTAAGTTAATTAAAGTCTAACTCATTCGCTGGCATTTCAATATCCAAACACAGACAACATGTTAACATTGCGAGAACGGCAAATAAGTGCGCAATTTTTCACCCGAAAACTCCCAACAATTAACATAAATAATCTCCAATTCTGCCTTCGTTTACAGATGCGATTAAGCAAATGCTTAATTTAAACTCGCAGCAGCCAAAGGCAATGGCCGCGGAGCCCGTGTGGAAGATTCTCATATATGACCGCGTTGGCCAGGACATTATATCGCCCATCATATCCATTAAGGAACTGCGCGAACTTGGCGTGACGTTGCATGTGTGAGTAATTATTGTAGGGGAGGGTCAGGGTTCAAAAAAATCAAAGCTAAATGAATCATTTTGTTTGTAGGCAATTGCACTCGGATCGAGACTCCATACCAGATGTGCCGGCTGTATACTTTTGCCTGCCGACGGACGAAAATCTCGACCGCATCCAGCAGGACTTTTCCAATGGCCTTTATGACATCTACCATCTGAACTTCCTGGCGCCCATCACACGCAGCAAAATCGAAAATCTGGCGGCGGCTGCCCTGCACGCCGGGTGCGTGGCGAACATTCATCGGGTCTATGATCAGTATGTGAACTTCATCAGCCTGGAAGATGATTTCTTTATACTGAAGCATCAGCAGAGCGATCAGCTCTCCTACTATGCCATCAATCGGGCGAATACGCGCGACGAGGAAATGGAGGCACTGATGGACTCGATTGTGGATTCACTTTTCGCGCTCTTCGTCACACTGGGCAATGTGCCCATCATACGCTGTCCACGCAACAACGCTGCCGAAATGGTGGCCCGCAAGCTGGAGAAGAAGCTGCGTGAGAATCTGTGGGATGCGCGCGCCAATCTATTTCACATGGATGCCACACAGGCTGGTGGCGGCGTTTTCAGTTTTCAGCGTCCTGTGCTGCTGCTGCTCGATCGCAACATGGATCTGGCCACGCCGCTGCATCACACCTGGTCATATCAGGCGCTGGTGCACGATGTGCTCGACCTGGGCCTGAATCTCGTCTACGTGGAGGATGAGGCGGCAGCTGTCAGCACGGGCAAGTAGCCAATGTACAACTGATTGCAACTGCCTCTCGTAACAATTGACCTCTTCTTTAGGCGCACGCAAGAAGCCCAAGGCCTGCGACCTGGATCGCAATGATCGTTTCTGGGTCACGCACAAGGGCAGCCCGTTTCCCACGGTCGCAGAGGCCATACAGGAAGAGCTCGAGTCCTATCGCAATTCTGAGGAGGAAATCAAACGCCTAAAGACCTCCATGGGCATTGAGGGCGAATCAGATATTGCCTTCTCGTTGGTCAACGATACGACTGCCATGCTGACCAGCGCCGTCAATTCGCTGCCCCAGCTGATGGAGAAGAAGCGTCTGATCGATATGCACACCAAGATAGCCACAGCTATATTGAACTGCATTAAGGCGCGACGGCTGGACTCGTATTTTGAGTTCGAAGAGAAAATCATGTCCAAGCAAACGCTGGATAAGCCGCTGCTGGAGTTGCTGCGCGATGCTGAGTTTGGCCAGCCAGAGGATAAGCTGCGTCTGTACATCATTTACTATATTTGCGCACAGCAGCTGCCCGAGCCGGAGCTGGAGCGTCTGCGTGAAGCGCTGCAATCCGCCGGCTGTGATCTAACCGCGCTCGCCTACGTCCAGCGCTGGAAATCCATTATGAACCGTTCGCCGAGCATCAGTCAAGCCACACAGTACGAGGGCGGCGGCACCAGAACCGTTTCCATGTTCACCAAGCTCGTCTCGCAGGGCAGCTCCTTTGTCATGGAGGGTGTCAAGAACCTGGTTGTCAAGCGACATGTAAATATCAACTGAAGATTAGCCAGTGAGAGAGTTAAAGCTAAATGTATTTCAAATTTCTTGCAGAATCTGCCCGTGACCAAAATAACGGAACAGGTCATGGAATGTCGCAGCAATGCCGAAACAGATGATTATCTCTACTTGGATCCCAAGCTGCTAAAAGGCGGCGATGTCCTACCCAAGAATCGTGCTCCATTCCAGGACGCTGTTGTCTTTATGGTCGGCGGCGGCAATTATATTGAGTACCAGAATCTGGTGGACTTCATCAAGCAGAAGCAAACGTCCAATGTGCACAGGCGCATCATCTATGGCGGCTCCACGCTGACCAATGCGAGGCAATTCCTCAAGGAGCTGTCCGCATTGGGTGGTGAAATACAGACGCCCACAGCGAGTTAGGAGTGGCTGCTTAACTTTCACTGCTGCTGAGCGGCCGAGGATGAGGATGAGCACGATGATGAGACGACAACAACAAGAACTGTGTGTGTGTGTGCAAGTGTGTGGCTTTTTCTTATATATATACACATATATATTAAGCATATCCAAAAATAAATGAAATGCAAGGCAAAAAGTGGACGGCTCTGATGCCGTGGGCAATTACTCGAACTTGACGCGTAATCCCCGAAGGACAACAAGCAAAAACATGCGTAGCCGCGTGTACAACAAGCGGCAGCTAGCTAGGAGGGGGGACAACAACCACAACAACAACGGCGACAGCAGCCGCTCGCATTCTAGGCGCCCATTAACACCAACTTGGCAACGCTTTGATGGACAGCTCTGACAGACAGCAGTCAACGGCAGCACCAGAAGACGACGGCGACAACAATTATGGGGCGACAACTATGCGCGGCACTTGGGGACTGAGCCCTTGCAATTAACACCGAACACTCGAACTATGAATGGGAACAGTGACTCCAAAACTATTGCATGCTGCACAAACTGACTTAGCTACAGAGATTTTAGTGCTACATCAAAATTCGATTAGCTGGCATACAAATACAACAAGCAACAAATGCACAAAAATATTACTACTTAAATTTTAAAATATTTAAATATTGGATATGTGAAAATGAATTTATAGTATATAGATATGCATATATGTATATATATTGTTTGCTTCAAAAAATTTAACATTTATGAAAGCCTTTTGCAGAGTTTCCTTTTGAATTGTTCTTTAAGACCAAACAGAATAACTTTTATTATTATATTAATCAATTATTATAGAGAGAACACACATTTATTTTTTATTTTATGGACAATTTGATTTTAAGATTTAGGTTTTTTAAATAATAAAGAAGTAGTTAAAATTATAAAATATAACTTTAAGTTATATATATTTATTTAGCTGGCTCGAGGTCTGGGGTTAAAATCAAAAATGAAAAACAGTTTTGTTTTCATATATATTTCTTAATTATTATATTCATTTATATAGTTTTATGCATAATATGAAAGAAACATATGCATAATATGAAAGAAACATAATATAAAGTTTATATACCGTCACGAATATTTTTAATGCTCATTTTTTTAATCTCTCAGCTAACAGCTTAAATATTTACAATTTGTATCTGTCGTTAAAAGCATTCCAGGGCTTTTAAACATAACATTAAAATGTTTATAAAATTGATTAAAAATGAATAAAAATAAATATTGTTCTAAATTTTTTTTTAAATATATATAAACCATACTGAGAATAGTTTTAATGTGTTCTGTAAAACTTTTAAATATCATTAAACGCATTTCACAGTCTTAAAATAAATAATAAAAATCAAAAATATGCACCCAGAAATCAAATGGTATTTTTATTTAATCTATCATGGGAGATTTTTAATTTAAACTTCTATTATTTTTTAGAGCTGAATTTGTTGAATAGACCTCATATTTATTTTAACTTTTTACTCACCCGGCAAAATGTGAATCATTTTGAGTGTTTAGAATCTGGTTCAGTTGGTTTTGAAGCGAAGAATTATTGCCGAGTCCCGAAGATTTGTTGGAAATATATCAAGCAGCAACATTGAGTTGGCTAATTAACACTTTTGGTAAATCAGAATTGATGGCCATGTTGAAAGCGGCCCAAGCGATGAAGATGAAGCTGAAGATGAAGATGATGACGATGGTGATGGTGATGATGATGACGATGACGGGCGATGATTATTCATGGAGCGCTACGTTTAAATATTGGTTTTGGTTGGGTTGGGTTGGGTTGGGTTACTGCTCGACGTCGGCTACCCGTGGCTACAATTTAAATGTTAACATAAACAAGAGCAATTTAACAAAAGCCCAGGCCCCAAATCCCAAGCCCCCGAAACCCAAAGTGATTTCACGGGTGGTCCAAAAAGATGCGCTCAAACAAATCATAAAATCGTATGGAGCAAAAAACTACAACAACAAAAATAAGAAAGAAAGAAACTAACAACGCAACATGAAAGAAATGCTACTCGTACAGCCATGAATCGATTATGTGGCCACTGTGTGTGTCTGTGGGTGTGCGTGTGTGTGCATGTGTGTGCCCGTGTGTGTGTGTGTGTGTGTGTAAATATTGTTGAGGCACATAAAGAAGCACAGCGGCGAGGTAGCTGAAAAATGGTCTGAGGCAGCCGTTTCCCACATTCCTGCTGCGAAACATAATGGCTGCCGCTGTCGTCGTCTTCATCGTCGAGCCACATACATATATACATATATATATATATATATATATATATGGCCTTACATATGTACATACATATATCATAATCTTAACAACTCTTAACAAGGCTGAACAAATTCCAAAATTCGAAGAGCCTCGTCAGGCGGGCAGAGCCCAACAAAAAGCCACAGCCAGTCAGACGGCCACAGAACAACGGACAAAGACTACAAAATGAAGTGGACTCACACACACACACATACACACACACACGCACATGGCGTGAGTGAGAGGCACATGAATGGAGTCCAAGTTTGGGAGCCAGTGCAGCAGCCATAAACCTTTGGCTCTTACCTTAGACTCGACTTTGGCTTCGATTCTGCTCTCAGCTCTTGCCGCACCGCTCGCACATATGAAACGATCCCATTTTATTTGGTTTTTGGTGGGCTGCGGGCACAAATGGATTCCATGAGAAGTTTATCTGCTTCTTGTTTTCTATATCTCGCTTACAATGGCAGCCATTCTTTTGGAATAAATGATATTTTATAAGTGCTACATCTATTAGATGCAAGTAATACTATAATTTTATTTTGCTTCCACAATTTCTTTGTAAGGGCTATTTTAGAAGATTTTTGAGTGTTCTGGGAAAGATGTAGGCAGAAATTTGGTAAAAGCCTTGTAGATTTTAGTCGGACAGAAAATTAATTTTTGTTTTTTAATTTATAGATTTGAATGTGTCTTTTTTTTTAAGTTCCAAATATTTAATTGTCTTGGATAAATAAAAATTAAACCTAAATTCTTGTTTTCACAATTTTTTTTTTAATTTTCTTCACCTTCTCGAATGGACGCTGAATAAAAAAAGTTCTCATCAGGCATAATATTTTCTCATATTTTAGATAATTAAATTTAGTTTATTACGTATACTATGAAAATATTTCAATATATATTCTTTAAAAACATTTCAATATATTTAATGCTGATATTGCTCATCACTAAAATATTGCTTCAACAATGGAATGTCTTCGGGTTTTCTTAGGCTCAAAAAAAAAATGTTCGAAATTCGAGGCCCTGAGATTTGGTTTCTATCTTGAAAATGGATGGATTACATTTCCCGACTAATTGTATAAAAAGTTTGATATAGAAGAAGACGATGCATTCGATGATGAAATCGTACGAAAAACTTTATGAAAATGTAAGTAACTGATTATAATGATGAAATATGTGAACGAGGTGAATGATGAAAAAATGCATTTACATCTTTAAGAGAGAAACAAGAGTATATAAATTGATGACAACTACGATGATTAAGAAGAAGAGAGTAGTGTAATAATGCGGCGTACATTTACTAGGCTACTTATCAATTTGTCACACTTATTACTTCAACTTATTATGAAGCAAAGCTATATTTAATTTAACTTTAATTTAAAATTTGTACCAGAAATTCTTAATAAATTTTCGCATGCTAAATACCACAGAAATTGACCCAGATTAATCTCAAGTCCCACAAGCTGTCACCTTGTGCTTCTAACAGTGCTGTTCAAACTGTTTAGCTCGCAAACTGTGCACCTTTGCATTTCATATGAAGGTTTATTGTTTGTTATTGCTGTTGTTATTGTTTATGCCTGAATTGCTGCCGTTGGCGTCGCGAGTGTGTGTGTGTGTGTTTGTTATCCTTGCCGCTGCCGCTGGCGTTGTTGCCACCTTCGGTGGTCCAGTGTGGCATGTTAATTAATCAACCAAATAATAACAGAGAGCAGCCAGCCCAAGAAACGAGCCGAAAAAAACAAACTAAAGCAGGCCAAATATTTGCCGACAGTCAAAGAGCAGCCGGACAACGTTTATGGATCTGCCAGCAGGAGCTGAAGGAGCTGTTGCTTGTTGGCCTTTGTTAGCGGCTTGTTAGCCAGCCAAAACTGACAGCAGTAATAACAACAACAACAACAGCTACAAACAAAAAAAGTTATATGTATAAATTGAAAAGTTGATGCTTCATGGCTTTTGGCCATTTCCTGAAATCATAAAAAATCGCACCGAAATGCAAACAAAAAAAAAACAAAAAATTAAATAAAACAGTTGCGTGACGCATCAGCTGCCTGGCCACGCCCATCAAAAGCGAAAGCCAAATGTTTGGCGCTCGTATCATTAAAATGCACATACACACAGAAAATGCAGCACATAACTGTGCTGGATCAGAACTCAGCATTCAGCTCTCGGACGGGGTGTCATTATCCTGCCGCAGTCGCAGCCGCAGCCACAGCCGCAGGCTTTCCACAAGCCGCGCCTAATGGCCACCAACAGCAACAACGGCAGCCGCGGCAGCGACAGCCGCTCCCCGAACAGCTTCATCAAACATAAACAAACACACTGACATCGTCCGACTGACCAATGCTGCCCCGTTTACCTCCCCCTCTCCCCCGGCACACAGCCGGGCAGCCACAGTGGGGCAGAACAGGCGAAAATTCACCGAAAAAAAGCAGAGTTTATTCCGCGTGAAAAAGGTTTTTCTTAATTATTTTGAATATTATTTCCCTTTGTATTGAAATTCAAACTATAAAATAATTATTTAGAGCTTTTCAAACGGATTCCAAATTTTCTATTGCATATTTTGAGGGGCACAAATAGATAATTCTGAATAATTAAGTAAAAACTTTAAGTATTATTGTGGGAGTCTAATCCGATCGATCTCTCATATCTCATATCTCTCTCATAGACTTATCTGTAGAATAAATGTTGTCTTATATATTCATGTAAGTTTAATTTATGTTGTTTCTTTAATAAAAGTAAAACTAAAAATTAAAAAATTGAAAGAAATCGTTAAATTGTGAGCTGAATAAAAAAAATGATATTTTTCAATACTATATGCAATTATTTTTTCAATTTAATTCAAAAATTTAAGAGAAGATTTAAATGCGAACTGCCTTTAATACTCTTCTAGAGGGTATTATTATTCTATGTGTAACGCATAGAAGAAGACATCTCCGACCCATAAAGTATATATGTATATTCTAGATCAACATCAAAAGCCGACTTGATATAGTCATGTCCGTCCGTCTGTCTTACCCAAGCTCTACATTTATATCACTATATCATAAAGCTGCCATAAGAACGATCGCTCTTATTTTAAAACATCTACAAAAGTTGGTCCTTAAATCTTTTTTATGTAAAGCTTCTGCAGAAATTTGTATATAAATTCTCAACACAGACTGTTTCAGTTGTTGGTTGGTCCCTAATGTCTGAAAAAACGTTCAATTATCATTTTTTTTATAATAATTTAAATATTTAAATAGTATATTGACTGAGATTGACAAAGATATTTGAAGCGAATTCAAAACAATTTAAAAAAAAATTCCAAATCGGAATGGCTACATAAATAATCTATCATACACTCATAAAGCTCATATTTATATTTAGATTCTTTCTTAAAAAGTTGTTTAAGTTTTGCCTACTTCTTTATGCACTGTGCACCACTGTGCATGGGGATCAACTGCATAAACCCACAACGATGATGACGACGAAGTTGCTTTGCTTTACGATCGCGTATCTCAAGTTTATCGCTTCATTTTCCATGTTTTATGCGCAATTTATGCCGCGTGGTCCCAACCACCATCTCTCCTGGACACCGTCTCTGCCCCTCGTTGCCGGCAAATGCCCAGTCTTTCGCTTGGCCGGCCTGTTTTGGCCAACTGACGCTGTTCTGGCTGGCGATTGCACGCACCGCTTTGTCTGCCGTCGTCATCACTGGAAGATACATTCGCATTTATTCTCATGTGCAGCTCTCTCACACACACACACACATGCAGATGTATCCCAGAGACCCTGGGACCCGCAACGAGGCAACTTGCTATGGCAACCCGGCAACCGGCAACCAGCCGCTGCCTTCAGCCTCCAGCCTGCAACCTTCCGCTCCAGCTGCTCCGTCGCAGGCTCCATCGTTCAGTCATTGGACATAAGTAATTTTGCTGCCTCGATTTCTCGTTCGTTTCATTTTCGTGCATAATAAAGTTGAACTTACATGCAGTTACTTCAACACACACACACACATACACTAAGGGTGTTGGGTTCTGTAATTGGGTTACCATCTAAATAGCTGACAAAGTAAATTGGTAGAAAACTAAACTTTATTTGTATTTCGTGTACTTATTGGTAGTTTAATTTGATTAAGCAGTAATTGGAAGGTCAGGTTATAAGCCAGGCTTTAAGTTAGTCTGAAGGCGAAACGGTTCCAGGCCGTATTTTCAATTCAATAAATAAATAATTGATCCAAATGTTATTATACTATTGCATAGGGTATTAAAAGTATGTCCCGAATTGTGTATTGCATAGAATTAGTTATTTCCGAGTTCATAAAGCATATAAATTCTTGATCAGTATTAACAGCCGAGTCCATTTAAGAAAAGAGACTTTCTATGTGAATTACTTTTTAAATAAAAAACTTTGTGGATGGCTCAGCTCCAAAGAATAAATAAGTTTGACTTTAACCATTGGACTTATCTAACCACATTTGGTTGATGTCAATTTTGGTTAAATATATAATTTAGCCCGCATTTTGTTTAAGAAAATATTTACGGCGCTTGCAATATTTTCAGCACAACGGGCAATTGTATATCTTAAATTGAGTTTAATTTTGTTAAAATTAAAAAAATGGGTCAAGGAAGAGGAACTTAATTTTGATTTTATATGTGAAATTTGTGAGTGTTATTAGAAATTATCGTATTAAGCTTTTCATATTTAAATATTTTTATGTATTAAATATTTAGTTTAACAATCGTTTTATCGAAAATTGATATGTATAAATATATAAGTACATATAACAGTATATATAAAAGTTTTATTATTCCAATCGATCTCAACTACTTTATATATCCTGTATATTTCTTAAAAAAATATTTTCTGAGCAATAAAGTAAAATTATAGTCAAAATAACAATAGAATTACTTATTCTTTCTTTTTCAATAATTGCTTATGATATCAATAAATGATTTTTCTTTTAGTTATTTATGAACTTGTTACCTGGACACCTTGTGTTATCGTTGAATTATTTGGCCACCCTCGTTGGCGCTTGACCTTTTGAGCTGCATTAGAAATCTAGCCTGTATTCTACAAATGCATAAATTTAATCGACCTATTAAATCGGTTTGACCTCCAAGTCGTGTCTTTTCCGATCGAACACTTTCCCAACACAATTAACATTCGCTCGCATTCCGTATAAAACGCCCGATTTTGGAAAAGATCTCGAACAAAACGCCTACTTTCTGTCTCTTCAGGGCTTAACCCCTGCCCCTCACTCTCTCTCTCTCTCTCTCTCTCTCACTCTCTCTCTCTCTCTCTCGCCCTCTCACCGCCTGCGCCTGTTACCTGGGCAACCTTTCTGCCTATGGGCAATTAGCTCACCGCTTTGTGAGGCAATTAACCCGCGATTAATGGGCACACACACACACGCACACACGCACAGTGACCCCTCATAAGAGTATTGCCTTGCACTCATAAAAATGTTCTAACCAATTTGTTAACCGCCTTTGGACCCTGCTCCCTTCATAGCCGTCGCTTTCTTTGTTTGTGTACGTGGTAAAAATTGTATTTTTATGTTTTGTCAGTGTTTATAATTAATCACCTGTTGTATGCAGCGAGGGAATATCCCTCTTCCCCTCTCCCTATCTCTCCCTCTCTCTCTGTCTCTCTGTGAAGCGCCATTAGCGCCGGCTTTTCTTTGGGCCCTCGCTTTCCCGCTCCACTGTGCGCTTTGATGTCTTTATTTACTAATTTCCCGCTTATCATTTGGCTGGTTTTGTAAATTGAAACATTTTCACTAATTGCCTGAAAATTATTTGTTGCTGCTGGACGCACAGCTGCTCCTAGCGCCGCACTTGAGTGCACTTTGACCCCGTTGCACCGACTGCGTCTCCCCATTTCCACGGGACAATTAGAAGGCACAGCGGCAATCGGCAACATCCGGTCAGCCACTAACTCAAAATTGAAAATTATGTGGGCGACGTTTTTCCAGGAAAAAACACGCACAAAACATAAAACTCTGACTCCGACTTCGACTTCGACTCCGACTCTGACTGTGACTCTTGACCATGTTGAGCACGGGGCCAAGTCAAAGCCATTAACTTGAACTTCGATTACACTAGACAACAGGGCCTTGGCGGAAATCAAGTGAGTAAAAAGTTAACAGGGATTGGCATTACGTACGATTTCAGTTATTTGAGCAACGGAAAATTGTGGTTCCCGGTTCGCATCGCAGACTGGTGTGAGCATAGGGCGTAAATTTTGGGCGAAGGCCGATTTAAATTTAAATTATTTAAAGTTTTTGTGAACAGTTTAATATATCCTTATCTGAAAATAATTATTGATATAATAAAAATTTACGAAAACAATTTACGGGTAAAATTCATAAGGAGGGCAATTTTATAGTCTTCATTGAACTGCTTGTCTAATACTAAGGTGTCTATCAAAGAATACCTTTAAGTGCTTTTAAGGCTCGTCTTCTTATAGGCAAGGCGCAGATGACCCAAGTCCTAGTGATATTAAACCCCAAAGGTATTTTGTAGGGTTTTTGACAAATTATACGAAAATATCAAGCATATACTAAGATACTGTCTTGGTAAATGTTTATTATACTTTACCAGATCATGTTTTAATATGATGCAGATATAGATCTCAATACATCCTTTAACAGCTAAAGGTTCATTTTCCTCATGCAGCTTTTATGTACAGTTTTCTGCCAAAGTCTTCCTTTTGGCATATATGGTAACTTTTTTAATTTTGTTCGATTTATAAATCTGTTGTATAGTGTGCTGCTGTCGGGTCATTCGCTCGGCGCTTCTACAAGCTTGTTGCAGCCCCAAGACTCATCAGCGTCTTTTGTTTTTATGCCCAAGCGCCGCCGACTGCCTGCCAAAACAATTTTACAATACTTGACAAAAGTTTTGCGGCAAGCGCTGGGCAGCGCAGTTGTAAGTGCAGCAGTGTCCACAGGCACCAGATCCCAGATCTCTCCCGATCTCTGCCCCAACCCGAACCCAGTTACCAGCTACCCGATACAAGGCACAAGAATTTTAAGTGAGCTGCGGCGGCGAACGCGTCTGCCAGTCTGCAGTGTTTGAGCTTGTCGTTGTTGTTGCCATACCCTAAACCCATTCAAAATGGCTAAAATGGGTATAATGTTTATTTGCAAATGTTTGTAACAGGCAGCAGGAAGTCTTCCCGAGCTCGTAGAGTATATATATGTTCCAGACGATGAGATTAGTTGATCTAGCCATGTCCGTTCATCCGTCCATCTGTCGTTCAGTTTCAGAGCTTTTAATATGAAATATATATTCTTGAATATCATACACATAACTAGCTTATCATATCTTTTCGATATCCACCCTCAGTTCCATATGATCGATAACTATCGATTTAAAAACAAGGTTTTGCAAGCATAAATTGAAGATTCTCCTCATTCTCTCCATTCTCATTCTCTCAAGCGCAAAGAATAACTCAAAGATCGGACAATAAATACCGAAGTTATTCAAGATCGCACTTCCCAAAGGGTTTTGCTAAGGGAAGCATACACTTGTCTGTATGTTTTTTATATATTTTACATGTAGAATAAAGTTCGCCTGCTTTTAAAGGCAGGGTGTCTGCCAGTCGTGCACTCCCGACTAGAGCACTCTTACTTGTTGTTGTGCTCGTCCTCATGCTAAGGCGCATCCTCAACGTTGTCGTCTCGAATTGAAAATGCATTTTTCATGATGTTGTTGTCGCTTACAAGTTGCAGCCGCAGCAAATGGAAATGGAAAATAATGAAGCTGGCATAGACAAACGGACGCCGTGGCGCACGATTTGCTTGTAAGGCGTTTTTGGGAGACAGGCAACAAAACGCAAATTAAGCCAGCGAAATTAATTGAAGTGATGCGCAGGCAAAATCACTCAAAGCAGCAGCAGCAACAACAGCTGCAGCAGCAGCAACTAAATCCCACAAAGTCCAAGAACATGCGCTGGCAGACGCTGACAAGGCATTTTGTACTTACAAGTCATTATCACCAGCTCGAGGCGATCGCCACTCGCTGATAAGGATAAGACGCCAGCGCTACCTGTCCCCCTTTCCCTCCCTCTCTCTCTTTTTCTCTCTGCTGCTGCTGCAATCTGGCTGCTGCTATCAGCGCTGCCATCGACAACATCAAAGGCCGCAGCAGCATAAAAACGATAACGAGCAAAAGAGACATACGAAAACGGGAGCAATAGCAGCCGCAGCCTGTGGCAGTGGCAGCAACTGGTGGCAGTGGCAGCAACTGGTGGCAGTGGCAACTGCAACTGCTGCCCAGTTGAACAAAGCACGTTGATAATGATGTCATTTGGCATTTATTTACGAGCCCCATAGTCAATGCTAAACGAGCTCTAATTTACATTTATGAAGCTGTTCTACGCACGCACCCGGCACTGTGACTTGTTCGACAAACCCTCCCCGCCCAGCCACTGTCCACCCACCCCCCTGCCCCCATTCACGTAGCCAGCTCAATACCCTAACCCGTGTGCCTGCTGTTACCCTTTGCTGCTGCGTGTGTGTCCCAACTTTTGTTGCGGTTGCCGTTGATCGTTGCGCATTGTTGATAAGATCGAAATCGCAGCGCCTTATTGTCCTCTCCATGTGTGTGTGCCTGTGTGTGTTTGTGTGTGTGACAACAGGCACAATAAAAACAGGCTGTGGAACAGAGGCAGCGCAAAAAATAAGAGAAACGAGATCAACTAAGTGATTCAAAGTACAAGTGCATAAATTACAGATAACGATACGTGTTTCCGATTTTCGACTTGGGCAGCGCGAAAAAGCGAGAGTACCAGAGGGGACCATGCCCTGGCAGGAAGCTAGAGACAACCAGAGAAGGGTACATAAGGAGGAGTTAGAATTTACATTTAGATAAATGTGCGAAATTTAAAATATACGCAAATAGCTAGTAACTACTTAAGCAAAAGATGTTGTGCAAATTTATATAAAAGACATCTCCAAGTCCATATACACGAATATATATATTCTTCTTGCCGTCTGTCTGTTTAAGATCTAAAAAATCTAGGCTTAAAATGCTTACTGAAAATTAGAAATATATATTCTTGAAGGAGGAATAAGTATAGCTTTTTGTCGTTAACTCGAAGAACATATATATCTTGTATACTTAGTATACATTGCTTAAAAATATTTCATTTTTATGATACCTCTCGCCAATTCACAGAAAATGGAAAAATATCCAGTTCTTAAAGATAAAGACTTGGGCTTTGGTATGTGCATATTTTTGTATTCCAAAAAGTTAATATAGTACTTACTAGTTAAAATCTTACTCAGCTATTAATATTATCTGTAAGATTTGATCTAACAAGATAAAGTTATAAAATACAAACCAACTTTTTTAAATGTCATGGGCTACTATGGCTTTTGGCTATGACAATATTAAGTCCAGGGGATTCGAATGAACAGGATATAGCTATAGATTGGCTTTCGGTTATCAGAATACCAAGTCCAGGGGACCCTGAGCACAGCTACCACATTTGCAAATTTGCTCGATTTACTTTCGGTTGAAACAATTTATGATATGATTCGAGTCTTTTGCAGTGGCTACTTAGACAACTAGTTAGTGCTGTTTGAGTCGCCACCCAATCAAAATGTTGATCAAAATTCAAAGAATCCTTTGTGCTAAGAGCATTGTTGCCGCTGCATGAAATTCCAAGTATTGCATCCCCAGACCAGCAGCAGCAGCAACAACAGCGACCTATTATGAAGCAATCCTCGACTCTGTTATTTTTTTTTTTTTTTTTTTTTTTGGCTGCTCTCGCTTGGTGGTCAGCAAATGAAGTCATAAAATTTTCAGCGTGCCAAAGCTAAAAAGACGCCCAAAACAGAGCCCAGTGGAGAGCCTTTTGTACGGTAGGCCCAAAGCTGCCATTGATGATGGAGATGATGATGGGCCTCGGCAACCGCTGCTGACCAGAGACCAGAGACCAAAGACCAGGCCAATTCTTAGTCCAACAATCACACAAACTTCACGATGCTATGTCGGCGGCTCCTTGAGATACAATGATACAATATTATTATGCTGGTCCAGGCGCTCAGTTTCAGATTGAAATCAAAGTGTGTATGTGTTTCTGTGTGTGTGTGCGTGTGTGGCAGGAGAACAATTCAGCATTGTTTTGGCCATTGCTGAGGGCCACCCAAAAAGTTATGATTAAGTTATGCTGTCTCTGATCTTCGCAAATAGCCCAAACATGACTAAGCACAAGCCAAAAAACAAGAGGAAAAAAACAAGAAGAAAACTAACAATATTTGTGCTCTGACTGAGACTGAGAAGACTTTTTGTATACACTGTTCAGCAGACGACATCTATACGTAGTTGGCTGTTTATTTAAATATAGAGATGAATAATCTATTAAGTAAATTAATTATGCTTAGCCTCAAAACCACCTGACTATTTTATCCTTGACCGAATCTCTTCATTCTATATTGTAGTACTTTCCAGCTATCGATAATATCAATGGATGCTATCGACTATCGAAATCTGTTGAGTGCGGTCACTATCGATAGTTTTACAGCAGTTTCCAACACTGCTTTGTAGCGACACCGTTGAAACTATCTGATGCTTTTTATTTTGGTCGATTAAAAGCCCATTAATCAACTAATTAACATAAAAATGCTTGTCAGGCTCAATAAAAGCCCAATACTTATATGATTAAAGTTTCAGCTCGATAGCCCCAACTATATTTTGTGGCAGAACCTTGGCTTAGCCGGAGATGCCAACAAGCTAAATACAAGAAGAAGAAGAAGATGGAGAAAAAACATTAACAAGTACAGCTTATAATAAAAACCAACATCATATCAAGCTGAGAGAGCTGCAAACTTTCTCACGGTTCATGCCACCTGACGCCTGAGTCTGAGTCTGAGCCTGAGTCTGCGTCGGAGTTGGAGTTGGAATCGGAGTCAGGGTCTGAGCCCGTTGCCGGACCCAGTTCCAGGCCTCGATGCCTGCATAATTTTCAATGAAGACATCTGTCAGCGAAAATGTTTCAGGCGTTTTGTTTATGGCATTTAAAGCAAAGCTGATTTTTATTACAAACAACAACAACAACAGCAATAAGAAGAAGAAGAAGAACAGCCATAATAATGAAAGCCACACGCGACGACATGGTCCTCCACATCATTGACACATCGTACGCAAATTAAAAGCATCTTCGTCTCGGATCACAAAAAAACCAACAGCAAAAAAACCTACAAGAAAAAATCCAACAGAAACAAAATCTTTCAGAGTCCGAGGTCAAAAGGACGCGTCCCATTCGACGCGTTTTGTGGCATGAAAGCAGTTAAATGAAACACCGCTAAATTGTCGACCGCCCGAGTGGTGCGCCCTCTCTTTCTAACTCTGCTGCCCTCTCTCTTTCGCTCTCTCTCTCGCGCTCTCTCTGTCTGGCGCTCTATGGTTAATCAGGCTCATTAGGTGGCCGCTCATTTATATACAAAATTACGAACATGGCCCGCAAATTTTTGTGGTCCCTGAAATGTGATTAAGTTATTTTGCGGCTTTCGCATGGACACACACTCGCACACACACTCGCGCACACACACACTCTTAAGTGAGATAGTAAGGAGCGGGTTTTGGAACGCTCCATTAACCGTAATTAAGGTATTCTTTTGCCTGCGCTTTCTTTTTGTTGCCCCATCCTTTCGGGCCTGCTGCCCGGCCTGGCCTGGATGTGGCATTTGGTGTTGGTCTTGTTTCTTCTTTATTGGCTTATAGCTTGTTGTTGAAAACTTGAGACACTGCGCACACAACCATAACGAACACCGACGACCGGCAACAGCAACAACAACAACAACAGCACCACACACATCTTCATCTACGGATGCCCCGCTCCGTGTGGGGCA
Source organism: Drosophila lacicola (assembly GCA_035045355.1). Classification (NCBI taxonomy): domain Eukaryota; kingdom Metazoa; phylum Arthropoda; class Insecta; order Diptera; family Drosophilidae; genus Drosophila; species Drosophila lacicola. The sequence continues at coordinate 89,318 of JAWNPB010000097.1, forward strand.
GGCACAAGCATAACAGTTGCTGCAGCAGCAGAGCGGGGCGCGCAGTTGCGGCTAGGGGCACGACGGACTGGCTGCCTGTTGCCTGTTGCCCGCTGATCGCTGCTAATGTCTACAGTTAAAATCTTTTGGCAGTTCGTTTTTTCATTGGGTTCTTGATTGCAGATATGAGTCCCTATTAAAATTACTTAAGTAATTAATTTTATTATTATTATTGCTATTATTGTTTTTATAATTATCATCATTTTTCTTATTATTTTAATTATTGTTATTATTATTATTATTATCAATATTATTATTAGTATTGTTAATATTATTATGATTATTGTTATTATTGTCATTCTGACTATTTTTAATATAAATATTATTATACTTAATAATTTAATTTATTTTTGCATATTCTTAAAATATATAGAGATGAGCAAATGAAGATTTGTATAATTAATACAAATATACAGGACCTGGCTGGATCGCTTAGCGTCACCAGGAGACTTCATCGTGCATCTTGCGTATTATTATTATTTATGAATAGATATAAAAAATTTTTTTGTATGTTCTCTCTTTTTATAACCTTTATTTTTTGAAGGCCTTTAGAAGAAGAAAATAAAATAGTCGAGCTTTAGTTCATATAGACAAATATTTAAGCTTTAAAAATATTGTTGTTGATCGAATAAAAAATGTTCTTTAATTTAATTGGTTTGATAAATAAATGGGGGATAAAAAAACAAACTTTTTCGGCTTTTTGCTATTTTAATTTAATAAAAATACAAAAAGTTAATTCTTTAGATAAAGATTTTCTACTGTTTAATATCACAACCATATTTTTATTATAATTTTTATCTTCTTCTAAACCTTCTTTCAATAAAAGTGTCATATTTCGCTTGTTTCTGCTCTTTCTCTCAGTGCATTTTGGCCAACATTTTGACCTCTTTGGTTATTATTTATGGAGCTATTAGTAAAGTGTGTGAACATATTTGCTTCTATAAAGCCACACACTCACGCAGAGATACACTCGCACACACACACACATACACACACACACAAACACACACATGCGAAAGGACCGCACAGGGCTACAAATTGCCTTAAGCCCTGGCAGTTTTGGGCTTTTTTCTTCTTTTTGGTTGCTTTTTTTTTTTGCTTAACCGAAACTGATTTAATTTTTGCCTCGGTTTTCAATCCGTTTGCTCGGTCCGCTCCGGCCCCACAGCCAGAGCCATAGCCATGGCCATGGCCAGGACGGACCGGGCCACCGGCACCCAAAAACAACGCCCCAGCGCCCAACTTGATGAGTTAATAGGAATCGAGTTACATTCCAGGCAAGGAGCTCGGTCCCGTTCCCGTTCCCATTCCCTGCACTCCTCATCCTGCGCCTGCTCATTTATGGGGCCGCACATGGTGCGCTACATTTTTTATTGCCGCTGCTGCTGCCGTTGATGATGGGCGCTTGAATGGACGACGACATGGACATGGACATGGTCGTTTGATGGCTCTGCCTGTCCCTTAAACTTCAAGAGAGCTCATGTGTGCGTGTGTGTGTATTGGAGTATTGACAGATTTAATTAACTCATCTGCAGCTTAAGCAGACATTTTGTAGTCTGTTAGCTGTTAGCCGAGTTATCCTTTCGCCTGCTGCTCCTTGCTAATGCCTTATGCCTGACAGACATCCGGTGTCGTATGTTGCTCGCAGTCGTATCTCTTTCGTTTGATAATTTCCGTTTTTCAACTTGAATGAACCGCGCTCAGATGCCGCTGCACAGTGTCAACGGCTATGAAAAACTGCTAGTTTTCGATTAATTTGTCGATACATTTATAATTGATAATAATATTTGTAAAATGACAATATATAATGAGGGATAATCTATATGTCTACTATATACTTGTATATACTTACATATGTGTTTTTTACAGTTCCCAATTTAAATATTTAAAATATTAAATACTTAAAAATATTATATATCTATATACAACATTTTATTTTTAATCTTTTCTTAACTTTTTGAAATTATTATTTGACATTCTGTCAGTTTTTGGCTAAGAAATCTTATGTATACATAATTCTAGATATAATTAGACAAAAAGAAAATTACAAAAAATAAATATTTTATCCTGCCTTACTGAAAGTAAATTTTCTTTGCGTTCTTTAACATATAAAGCTTATTCTGAAATATAATATTATAAATCAATATTGTTTCACAATACTATGTGGATCCAAATATTTACTATACATCTAATCTGCAATTGCACCACTGTGCCGTAATCGCAACCAATTCTTCTTTTTTTTTGTGATCTATCGTAACGCATCTAAAACAAAAATCAAATGAGCCATGCAAAATGCCGCCAAAAGGTTCCACTCGAGGATCTTTTCTTTGCCATTGTGAGACAAAAAGAGACAAAAGCAAGCGCTGCGGACGCGGCGCGTTTTGATCGAAAGTTGATTGAGGAGCAGCAGTCTGAAAAGTCTGCGACACAAAGTCTGCCCAAGCCGTGGACCAACACGGCTAATCTGCACTTGGGAATGGGCTCGAAATTGGAGGCTTGTTAGCAGCCGCAGCCCCAGCTCCAGCTCCAGGAGTAGCAGCAGCAGCAGCAGATCTTTTCGGCCTTTGTCTTAACCCCAGGCCCAGACAATTAGTGCGAAACGAAATTTGAATAAAGCGACATTTATTTGACAGGCCGTCAAGAGTCTGTCGGCAAACTATAAAAAATAAGAAATAAAAAACAAAAATAAATAAAAAAGAGCCAAGCAAAAACAATTTTGTTTGATTTCATGCGAATTGAGCTTTGCATAAAGTGCAGCCATGTGGGAAAATTATTTCAGCATGTTTTTTGGTTTTTTGTTTTTTTTGGCATTCTATGCGAGTTACGTTAACTACACATGGATACCATTATATATATATATTTGCATACTATATGTTAAACTGAGGCGGGCAAGCGGCGTTTTCCATGCGGCGATGGAAAATTTTTTCAAAGACAACAAGTCGCCGGCAACGGCAGCAAAAACAAATTATCGGTGCGGCAAGTAAACAAAATTAATTAAATGACATGAATTTGACGTGACAATGTTTTTTTTTTAGATTTTGTTTTTGATTTGCTTTTTCGTTTTTTTTGTATTTTTGATTTGATTGCTCAACATTTTTTTGCGGCTTGCAGCAGACTTCAACGAGCCAACAACATCGTTAGCATCGGAGCTTTCAAGTTGAAGCTTCGTGCGAGACGTTTGCAACTGCAACCGTTGCAGCAGCAACAGCAGCAGCAGCAGCTGATGACGACTTGCAGCCAGACATGCGGCAGACAATTGATTGTGCAATTATTGTTACCCTCACGCCAATGCGGCATATTTAAATATGCATTGGAAATGAAATTTAAATTTATAGAATAATGTTGAACATAATAAAATGTTTTAATAATTTCTGTCGAGTTGCAGTTAAATTTTCGTTAGTTAATTTCGCTGTTCTAAATACATATACGAATCCATATTTATATTTATTAATATGTACTTTTAAATTTTGACATAAAACCAATTTCGTTGTAGCTTTTAAGTCTGCAGGTCGTTGCCAGAAGTCGAAGTTCCAATTTTATATTATTTCATTTAAATTAATTTTAAAATATTTTATTAACTGGCTCGAAGTTTGGGCTTAATGTATTAATAGTTACAAATTTGCCTTCTGGCATAGCCTTTATTATATTAATGTAATATTTTTTATTAATTTTTTTTATTGTCTAAGAAAAAACATTGTTTGAAAGATTTTATAACATAATATTCAATATTCACCTGAATCTACTCTTGTTAGTGTATTAGAGACTTCTCTGCAATTTGTTTAAAGCACAACTCTTGCTCACTCTCTGTATGTGTGCGTATGTATGTGTGTGTGTGTGTGCTTGGCTTGGTGTGTTTGTACAAATTGTGTCTGAAGTTTTGTTTGCCTTGCATTCGGCACTGAGAGGCTGCTGGGCTGCAATTAAAATGCATGTTCAAGTTTTTCGTGGCAATGTGTGTCCGCTGTGGCACTTCAATTGAAAGTTGGTTCGCGTTTCGTTTCGTTTCGTTTGATTTTGCGGCTTTGGCTGTTGGGGGTTTTCCAGCTGCCTTCGTTGCGTGTTTCTATTTTGCCAAATTAATATTTCTTGTTCATTAGTTTTATTTGCTTTAACTATGTGCGCTAATATTTCCTGCTTAGTAATTAAGTTTTGCCGCCGGCTGTTGACGTTCCGACACGCTCTCTGAACAGGTGCAACGCTGCGTATGAGTAATATGCCAGACACTGCCTGCTGCCTGGCTGCCTGCTTGCCAGACTGCCCTCTCTCGATTCCCACTTAATGCCAACACTTTTCATTTTTAATATTGAAAAATCGACGCTTATAGCCCCAAACGACCAAACGCTAATGAATACGACGAACAACAACAACAACAACAACAACAACAACAACAACAACAGCGGCGAATTGCAGAAGCCAAATTGTGGCCATCAGAAATCCTGTTATTTATACAAACTAATCTGGATTTCAAGTTAACTGACGTGTAATGGATGTGGAAAAGGCGATTTGCATAAGAGGGGGAACTCCAAATGACGGGCATGGCAAAGCTTCCATAGGTAAATGCCGAGTGTGGAAGAAATTCAGAGATAAATTAAAATTAAGACAGAGGGAAATTATATATTTAAAAAATGGTTAATATTCATCCGAGAGTCAAGAAACTACTAGTGAAAGGAGTCCGACTAGCAGCTACCCTGCATCCAGCTGGGACTTGCCGTGGACATGGCTTCACAGTTTACAATGCATATTAAATTATTAAATTTCAAAGGAATAAATAGATACCATTTAATTTTCGATATCTATATGTAATTAATATAGGCGTAATTTAAACAAAAATATATAAATGTATATAAATTTATTTAAATAAAGGCCGAACTTATTACAAGCTTATCTGCGTAATATTCGCTGATTAAAAAAAATCTATGAAAAACATAAAACAGTGATAAAGTAGTGTGCTAAAATAATCTTTTTAATAAAAAACAGCTAAGATGAAAATCGCACAGAGTACTCGCCGCAGTAACTCGACGAGAGATTGATGGCTGACAGATTAAAGAGAAACATGATCTTAACGATATCTTGTTCGCCTTATGCTCTGATCAGTCGATTAGCACATTTATTGTGTTCGGCTGTGATCTTTGTGGCCTTTGAGTCGTGACAAGAGCCTTTCAACTTTAAACGGCTTCCATTCAAATGTCACTTGTAGTGCCATAACATTCACTTATTGCCCACGCGCTGTTCACGCGGCTCACTTATGTGTATTCACACTTGGGCCAAACAACCACACGCAGAAACTGTGCCATAAATAATCATAAAATATACATACATATATATAAAAAGAGTTGGCAAGTAAAAAGTGTTAACCACAAAGCCGCGAAATACGAAAATAGACTTTAGGTTTTATTCGGTTTCGCTATGGAGCAAACTAACGCAGACCGAGTCAACGGGACAGATGGGCGGGGGCGGGGGCGGGGGCTTGGCTGCTAATGCTAACCGATCATGGTGAATAAACGCGTTTGTGGCTTTAATTTACCATTAAGATATTATTTACTATAACTACGCCCCTGTCAACCCCCCGCCTCCACCCGCCAGTTCCCCCTTTAACCCTGCTGGATATATGGTTTATGACAACTCGCTCATTAGTTGGCCGACGGCGATTACATTTTAATTACGTTGACAACACGATTAGCATGCGTAATTGTGGCCAGTTGCCGTTGTGCACGCCCATGCCCACGCCCACTCGGACGTCCATTCGCACGCCCACATGCTTGCCAGCCAAGTTTGTCGCCTAAGTCTTTTGTTCTCGGACACGGTCAATCTAATTGGAAACACACTCTTTGACCGCAATATTGCTCGATAACTGTCACGCTTAGTGACCCATTTTGGCAGCTCAGCTCGGCTCGCATCCACATTAAATTGCGCATTTATAAATAAAATACCGATAAATTAGTCTAGTCAAGACATAAGGGGCATCATCATCTGTACGACGAGTATCTTAAATCGAAAACCCATAAGCAGTTCGTAATTTATGTTTGCGCATATCGTAAAACTTGACTTTGACTTGCTTTAAACGGCTCTTTGGCTATGGTCAAAAACACGCACACACACACACACACACAAACACACAGACGTCACAGCAAGCCCAAGCATTATTTATGGCTAGATCGTAAAAAAAATACACACAATATGCTAAACCTGTTGACATATAAGCAAATACCCTAACCAAAGCTTATAAAGATATTATGTTTGACGCAAAGCTCATCAAATTGCCTGCTAAATAATACAAATGAAGACTTCAAATTTTATAGACGTAATATAAGAGTAAGGTTCTGAGACGAAAATTATATCCTCCTAGCTGAAGTGGTCAGTTCTCCCTCTTCCTTCCTCCACTCTTTCTCAGTCAGATTATCAACACCCATAAACTAACTATAGGTTGGTTTCCTTCACAAAATGATGCTTAAATTATAATTATATTATACTGAAGCAATGTAATATTTTAATTTATATACGTTCTTGGCTTTTTATTTACCTTGAATTTGTATAGTTAAATAATGAAAAAAAAAAAGAAATCGAAATTAAATATATGAATACTTAACTAGTAGCATCTAAGGTCTGTCCCCCTTCTACAGAGCCCGTGTACTATACTAGGTAGTTCTATTTTTAAGAGACTTGTACTTGTAACTAAGGCCTGACTCCCTACTATAAAATCCTTATGTACCTTACTATACCAAGCAGTACAACAATACTCACCCTATATACTAACTATCAACATGCCAACTACATATACAACTAGAGGTGTTTAATGCCCCAGCCAAAGACCATATGCCAAGGCGAACCAATAATTTATTGTTAGAATTTAATTAAAATATTATTATGTTTTTAAAATATATAAAAAAAAAAAAAACTACATTTAATAGCATTAATGGCAAACTGTACTGTTAATCTACTTCCGTGACTTTTCAACTAAAATGTTATTTATAATTTTTCCATATATAGATCATTTGATATCACATCCATAATATCATGCTATAGTTATATGTAGTTGCGCCCTGTTTGGGAGCAGTTAAAAGTTCTACAAACGGTATATCATATTTATAGTATACGTCTATAACAATTTGGTCAGGGAAGTGCAAAATTCTAAGAAAATTTTAATATTTAAATTTTACGACTTATAAAACACAGCGCATTAAGCGTTAGCTTTCTGTGCATACAAATTGTTGTGCAAGATAGCAACTAGCACACGCACACACCAGTCCAGAGTAATGTGCGTAAATGCCAGCTTAAGCAACAACAACGACAACAACAATAACAGCGAAAGCAATAACAACAAATCAACTTAAACAAACAACAAACCAGACATTTTGGCTCCACAAGTTTTTGCGTATCGTTGCGAGCTGCTGCTGCGGCTGCGGCTGTTGCTGCTGCTGCTGCTGCCTGGATCATTTGTCACACCCTGCAGCACCCAAAAAGTTAATAATAATAATAATAACAACAAATATGAAAGCAACAACAAGCGAAAGCTGGCGAAATTGTTATGTGATGACAGCAGCGACGAGCGCGGCAGCCTCAGTGGCACCCCAGACCGAGGGCCAAAGCCAGAACCCGAGCTGCCGCTGCTGAAGCTCCAGCTGCTGCGGCGATCCGCAGATCTTTGTGTGTGAGCCAAACGCGTAAGCCGCTTAACGCTTTTCAAAGTCAAAGCCTTGGGGCAGCGTCAACGTAGACGTCAGCGCCGACACACGCCTTTTGTTTATTCAGCAGCAGCAGCAGCAGCAACAACAACAACGCGCCATAAAATAAAATATGAACAGACTGAGCGGCAGCAGCCAGAACAACAACAACAACAACAACAAATATAAGCTTTATTTATTAATAATCAAAAGTCATATTAAGCAGCTCTGCAACCCTCTCGTCAGCAGCTCCTCCTACTCTGGATGTTGCCATGTGCTTAATTTATTAGTATTATTATGTTAGAGGGTATTCTAATTTTGGCATGAAGTGCGTAACGCACAGAAGAAGTCATCTTCTCAAAAAGTATATACAGGTTCACGACTGATCAGTAGACGCAGCAGAGGCGATATAATCACGATCGTCTGTCTATATAGTTGCCAAATAAATGATTAAGATATCAACAATTACGAGCTTTACTATGCTACCCGCAGCTTGGCAAAACGCTTATGCACATGACCGCAAGGGTATATAATGTTCGGCTTGCTGTTGTTAGCCGTTCTCGCTTGTTTTTTAAGCTTTTATTGTTTTGACATTTTGGAAATTTATGGTAGACGCTTTGGGGCCGCCACTTGAACAGGCCGTTCCATTAGCTCCAATTGTATAAACAATCGAGTGCAATTGTAATCGATGCCTTGCCACACACGCGCACAACATCAGCCGCAACAACAGCAACAACAACAACTCATGTTGTTTACATGTGTATTTTTATTTTATTTATTTATTTATATTTTTTTTTTGGCGACAATTTGTCTGCAATTTTTTGCCTTGAGCCTCGCATTTCGTTTGAATCTTTGTTTATGGTGCGTAAAGCGCTGAAATCGGCTCTGGATCAAAGCCTCGCAGTTGGCTTTCAGTTTTTTGATACTCGAAACATATCGTTAGTCTATAAATAAAGTCTGGATATGCCGAAATCGATTCTGCTGAGGAAGCGCATTTTTTTAGTGGAGCAAACAAATCGGAATGCGTGATTGAATTACTTGAAATATCGCCAAAGTATTTCATTTCGCAGAACTTGCCAAGTAACATATTCTATATGACATTATTTCTTATGGACCACACCCTTAATGAAGTAATCCACTTATTTATAGACTCTTGAAGTTAACAGCAAATTTTTATTATGTGCATAAAATATGGTCTATTTAAGTTCACAGTCATTGCTGCCGTTTGCTATATCTTAGAGAGTAGAGGTAGAGTTTAGATCGAATGCGGGGCATAATAAACAAAATTGAATTTCTAAAGCAAAGTTTTAGTTGCATTTTAGTGAAATTATATATATATATAATTATATATATAGAGTGTTAATGAGGTTGAATGATAATAGGAACTGTTTTGGGCAGGCTTTAAGTTCACAGTCATTGCTGCCGTTTGCTATATCTTAGAGAGTAGAGGTAGAGTTTAGATCGAATGCGGGGCATAATAAACAAAATTGAATTTCTAAAGCAAAGTTTTAGTTTGCATTTTAGTGAAATTATATATATATATAATTATATATATAGAGTGTTAATGAGGTTGAATGATAATAGGAACTGTTTTGGGCAGGCTATCAGATATTGGTTTGAATATATGGTGGAGGTAATCTGGTTGGGCGGAGAATTATTTTTTAACTGTTGCATTTTTAGAGTATCTAAATGAAATAAATAGATGTGCTGTCCGCTTTATAACAAGATTACACAATCATCAAAATTACTTGGCTCCGGAGCTCTTAGATAAAAAAATTACACATTAAGCCAAAATAAACAAACTATAATGTTATATACATTGATTGAATTCATTGCAGCTCAAACACTACTGTTAAGTTCTCGAAGCAATTTGTTTATTGTCCAAAGACAGATTGCAAATGAAGACCGAGCTTATTTGTGCTACACTGTATAAAACTTTGAGTACATTTAAGCATCAAGGAATTTAATCATTACAATATAATATTTCTAATGAAATAAAAAAAAATTTTAATTAAATAAAAAAATTGTTCAATAATTTAATTCTTTGGTACTTAAATATTAATCAAATAATATTGTAATAATTTAAATTATTAATGCCTAAATATTCGAAGCAATATCTTGTAATTTCTCGCAGTTTACACTTAGAAAATCTTTCGCTTTTATTTAAATATTTCCATTCTCTTCCACCTGATCTACATATCGTGCTAAACCTATGTCAATCCTAAGTACTTAATGCATATGATTAATTCTACGTTGCTGATTAAAAACATTGAAAAATTCTTGAATAATTATGCCATTTAGCTCTCAAATTGCCGCTGTGTGCGCTGCCATAATCACCATTGGCATGAAATGCATTTTTTAAAGCCCAATTGCTTGGCCCGGCCATAATGAAAATATCTAAAAAAAAAAAACACGAAGAAAAAACAATTCATTCATGCGAGCGGCTATTAGAAAAGTATTTGAAATATTTCCACGCCAGCAGCCGGCACTTGTGCGGCAGCGCGTCTCTACGCGATCTGTGTAAGCTATAAAATCGTGAGCCAACAATTGCCAACGGACCACCAAGGTGAGCTAACTGTGCAACCAGTTTGGCCAAGTGTCTCGCACGGTCTCAGCCATTATTTTTTTTTGGAGGGGGCGGGGGCGCTTGCGAGTTAGCTGGAAATCAGCGGCGCCTTTTGCATATTTTGGGGCAATTGAAATCGCGTCTGTCAATTTCAAAAAAAATTGTTTACAAAATCGAAGTCTTGTTAGCAAATGCCACAGAAAATATTTAGATATATGAGCTGCAGGCAATGCGAATTCGGGCATGTTTACTATGTCAGGCAGTCGGCAGTCTTGGATATTATATATATTTAAATTAGTGTTAAAAACTAATATTGAGTATTTCAAAAAATATAAAACAAATTTAAACTTAGTTTAACTGGTTAATTTGATATGATTTTAATTTGAGAAAATCTAGTAGATAATCGACTTATTTATATTATATTTTATTATGTATTTACATAAACATTTTGGATATTCATAAATAATAAATTTGAAACCTTCTTCAAAATGAGGTCCTTAAATTGCGCCCAAGCTGTTCCTTTTTCCTTCCCAGCTTTACTCTAAGTCTTGGTCTACTTCCGCTTATTATCGGGCGACAGAACACAATCTACATTTAGATTAGGGTATTCAAGTCGTCGACGTTTTGTAATTAATTTCAGCTGCATGTCAATTGCATAGTTGAAATGCCTGAGCGCATCTTTAGTAGCTGTTTTTTTTGTTGTGTGGGGGCTGGTTGCCATTTAAGGAATGCCTTCTAATTGTTTTGTAATTTGTTAGCCAATTAATTTGCGACTGCATTGCGAACTATTTGTTGTTGTTGTTGTTAACGTTAACGTTAACGTTGACTTTGACGTTGACTAATTGCAAATGCAGCGAGGCGCGCGCGTATTTTGATTTTGACATATTACTAAAACGTGCACGCTATAAAACGCGGCACGCAAATCTTAATAGGAACAGGTCCAAGTACGACTGCGCGTCTGAGTCTGAAGTATGTCTATGAATATGAGCACAAATCCCGAGTGGCGAGTATGTCATATATTCAGCATTTTATTTAACATCACACATTAACATTAATTGTTGCACATTGATTTAGTGCTCTGTCGGGCTCATAAAATCGTATCGTGCATTCTCTGTTATGCACTTCAAATTGCAACGTGTGGGCGTCGTCAACGTTCTGGTGCGCATTTCCTTATTGCTCATACGCCATGTAGTACAGCTCACTTTTGTGCTTAACCCATGAGCTGACAGCAATTCGCAACTAAATGAAAGCATGTTAAAAACATGTTACGCACAATTTAACATGTTTATGTAATTGCAATATTCAATTTATATAATTACTTGAATAATTGTCAGATTTTATTGTTTAAAAAAATTTAGAAAATAAATTCAGGACTTGTAAATTTACTATAAAAATCTATTCTTATTCACTAGAAAAGTCACGTATGTTTCATTTTTATTTTTAAATCTAAAATTTGTATAATTTCCTAGCTATTCTTGTCACTCTGCGAAAATTGATTGCGCTCTGGGTCATGTTATAATTAATTATAGCTTAATGGGTTAAATGCCGTGTGTGTTGGGAACAAGTTTACAATTTTTTATTTTGAGCCACACAAAATTCATTAAATCATGGCATAAAAATAAAATTGCTTATCGCACAAATCAGTCTGAATTCTGTTTTTGGTTGATTTTCTCATCTTCTTCAGTACAATAAATGAACTTTAACAGCTTCTTCAACTTCAAGAGCAAATGCGCAGCGTTCATGTTCGCCAGCGCGAGAAAGCAAAGCGAGCGCGAAAGAGACAGAGAGAGAGTGCGAGAGAGAGACAGCTTGCGTGATGCCATAAACTTGAACTTGATTGGATTTGTTAAGCAAATACAAAAGAAATTGATAGTCAAGCTTATCTAATTTTACTATCAAAGCGATTATCAAGCTCCCTGTCAAAGCAAGTATGTGTGCTGGTGTGTGTGTGTGCTGAAGCACGCTTTCTAACCGAATCTTTGACTAATTAATTAATATTTTATGATGCCGCTGCTGCTGATGCTCTGCAAACAAAGCAGCGGGACGTTGGGCAGAAGAATTTGAAATTCATTTAGTTGTTGGATTTATTTGCGAGCGAGGAATTTCGGGTGATGATATCATATGATAATAACGCAACAACAACAGCAATAAGAACAATAACAATGCGCTAAGCAGCATTGAGCCGCTTGTGAGCTGAGAGAAAACGTTTGCTGCCCATCGCAGCAGGTGTTTCTCTCTGAGCACACGGACGGCATCTCGGACTGCGACTGCGACTGAGACTTGGGCTTGGGCTCTGTTCACAGCACGCCATAAAATGCTTTTGCTTAATAAATAAAAAAATTAATTTTTATGAAACGTGTTTAAACAAACAACAAAGATTGATTGGCCAGATAAGATGCAGCTACGCTTCGCTACACCAACACACCGCACACACTCGCACACACACACACACGGCTTATCAGTGAAAAATTTGTCAGAGTGTGTGTTTTAGCGTGTGGCTTGAACGTTGCTTCAAGTTTGTTGCCTGAGTCTTTTGCTTTGGAAACTGTTGCCAACGTATCTGGCGCTGCGCTGTCTGCGCCGTCAGCTGCTCAGCGCTTGGCATAACTCAAATAGTAAATATTATACTAAACAACATACTGGATGAATCGCTTGACTATATATAACTCGAACATATTGCTAGTATAAGTGTTTACCTAGCTGATTCGCTTGATGGCGTCTTAGAATTCGTGTGTTTTGTTTTCTTTTTCGGCTCTTTCTCAATGTATTTTTCTTTTTTTTTTTGCTAATGATAAATTAAAAGCCACAATTAGTGATTACTGTCACACCCAGAACCGCATTGTTTTGTCAATAGTACAATTTATTGTTGCTGCTGTTGTTGTTTGTACAGCTAATGGATTTATTGGGTAAACAGCTGTCGCATGTTAAACATTTGTCAAAAATTCCATACAGGTTTCATATCGCTGCGCACCGCGACAACAACAGCCAAACTGGCACCAGACGTCGCCAACATACAACAGCCCATCCAACGACCCAAGCGATATTGCTTGCCTATTTTCAGCATATGTACACATATGGGTGGGGAGCTTCCAAAAACTATTGTTGATGCCAGACAAATTGGCTACACTGAGCCATGGACAAGGAGTTAGCCATAGTTAACTATAGAAAATAAATGTCTATATATCTTAAGTCCAGTTACTCGTAGGTAATGCTCGTGAAAGTTGCCTAAAATAGTCTGAAGACAAACTACACTTCTTCACATTGTTATAAGGTTTAGATTAAGCACATTAAGCAGTAGAAAGAATATATATGTACGTTTATTTATAGTCCAGTAAGCCATAGATAACGCTAACGAAAGTTGCCTTAGTATAAGGCCGAGATTTAGGATTTAGCCACAGCTACCGAATGAAAACAGATATATGTCTATATATCTATTCTGAAATAAGCCATTGATAAAGCTTATGAAAGGTACCTCAAATAGTCCAAAAGCAATTTATACCTATTCACATTTCACTAAGGTTGGGATAAAATATTTTTTAAAAAGTTTCAAAACTGATTTTTCTGTATATACCAGACAAATTGAGCCCAGTGAAATGATTTCTCTAATGAAACTTTTAGAATAATAAATAAAAAAAAAATAACACAATTTACTTGTTGATCACTTACAAACAAATACATTTTAAAATCGTAAGGCCTTAGTGGCAGTTGCATTTTGCCAACTTTCGGTTGGACGTACTTTTTTCAACTCTGCCCAAATAATTAAAGGTTTAATATATTATAAGAAAAAATTTAACATTATTAGATATTATTTTACTCGTTTATTTTGGAATCCGATCAGGGTCCAAAAATAACTTGAACTGTTTTCAATCGGGTAACTTATACGATGCAGGCGTAGCAGCCAGCAAGTTCGTTGCCTAAGTCTTTTGTATGTCATCATCATTAACAGCTGCAACACCAATAACAACAAGGGTAAGAAATATATATAACAAAACAGCAACAACAACAACTGTCACTGAGCTGCGCTAAGCTTCACTTTCAACTGTTTCTAAAATTGGAAGAAACAAAAAAAAAGCATAAATAAATAAATAAACAAGAACAACAAGCAGAAACTGAAAAGAGAACAAAAATTAACAAACACTCAGCACAGAACATTCCTTTCATTTGTTGTTGTTGCTGTTGGTTTTGTGACCAGAATTAATGCCTTGCGATAGCAAATTTAATTTATTACGATAATTTTTCATTTTTGTCAACGACAACAACAACAACAACAGCAGCAGCAGCCGCCGCGTTCGTTGCTGAATTTTGAGCGCTGGCCAAGTTCGAGGACGCAGCTGGCAGCAGAGGCGACTGAAATTGACACTGCGACAGAGACCCAGTCACTATATCTGTGTGTGTTTGTGTGTGTGTGTTTGAAGACGGGCGCGATAAGCGCGACTAATAATGGCTAATAAGCCATTAAAAAGGCATAAATTGTTTTGTTAGCCCATCTCTTAATAAATTCCACATAAAATTGGCCCGCGTTGGCCTCAGTTTGCCACTTGCTGCACTGCATCCATCTCGGCCTGGTGTAATGTGTGCTATCCTATGTGGTGTGTTGTGCCTGGTCTGCGTATGTGTGTGTGTGCGTGTGCGTGAGTGTGTGTGGGGCGACTGGCAACTACTTCCACAGCGACATTGTCGCCGGGGCATTTCCCTTAATTTATGTTAATGGACGCTGCGCTACAAATTGCAATGCCCTTTTGTGTCTGCTGGCGACTTTTGATACCCTGCATAAATGCATAAAATTAAAGGGTGTTTTAGCTAACCAAAACCAGATCACAATTAGGCATGTGTTGGATTATAATTATGTTTAAAATAAAGCAAAAGCGGATTAAATACAAATGCATCACATAATTTTGTGCTTAATTTATTTGTTTTGTAGAATGAACCATTATGGATGTGGTATCTGGATGGGATATTCCGGATTACCAATCAACTATGTCATGTATGCAGTTCAGCTGAGTGGAAGCCTGTGATGCAGGCCTTCCAGAGTGTAATATAAAAGGGCTTACCTCATACCAATTTGTCGGGCTGCAAAGGGATATAGAGATTGATTATAATAGACTAGTCCAACCTCTGCAAGCGAATGCCAATAGTTAAGCTGCTCAGGTGATCCTTAAGGATTAGGCACTTACTGGGCATATTCCTAGCTGGGATTATTTCCTTCTAAATATATATTGTTCTTTCTGGTTTCTGCATATCATTGCGAGTTGATTTTTAATAAATTTTCATTTTCGCTTGGTGTGGAGCGCTTCTCGCTGTAAATGTTGCTGCTGTTGTTGTTGCTGTTGCTGATGTTGTTGCTGTTATTGTTGCTGTTGCTGCTGCTGCATCTGTTGTCCAATGGGATGCGTTGAGGTCTTCGGCATTTTGTCGGCGTTTTTGTCTTTGTTCTGCTGTTGGCTGCTGTTGCTTTTTGTGTTTAATCGATTGTTCATTGTTTTGTTGATGGCTCGCAGTAGTTGTTGTATTTGTTGTTGTTGCTTCTGCTGATCCTGCTGCTGCTCTTGTTGTTGTTTCTGTTCGTTGGGGGCTTAATGTGGCAGCGGCATTTATTATTTCGACATTCTTAACGAACTTCGAATTTATGAGTTAATACAATGCAAAAAGAATACAAAAATACTCACGCACTCAAAACGAATACTCGATTACTTGGTTACAAATACACAATATATATGTATGTATATATAAATATATATATGTATACCTATATATGGCCGATGGGGGCGCACTCAATTTGTTTAACCAATCGACTGATCCTTGTCCATAAGCCCGTTAACTGCTAAAATTTTGTTTCATAAATTACTCACTTAATTGCCCATTTGCACTTAATTTTTTAACATCAGAAGGCAGTCGCATCGCAGACTTTCGTTAATTAAGCTGCCAATCTTGCAATGCGCATACGCAGCGTGGGCCCAACTTCAGATGGCAGTCGGACGGCGACGGCGACTGCGACTGAGACAGACTGAGACTGGGTCGGTATGAGCTGTGCCCGTCTGTGTCTTCAGTTTTGTGTATTCAATTTGCTGTCGCAGAGCTCAGCCTCGTGCTGACCTTGTCCAGTGGCAATCGATTGGCGGAAGTTGTGCAAATTAACAGCTAATCAAAGTACCAGGCACAATAATGTACAGCAAATGGAAATCTATTAATATGTATATTGAGGCTATATATAGACTAGTTTAATATGATAGGTATACTAAAATTCTTACGGTGCTTTTCTGCATCTTTGCGATAAAATATATAAGACAACTTTGAATAAAAATATAGCTACGTTTATGATTTAGCATATATATTTATAACATGCACAATGATCAACGTGCGATCATAAGAAGACAATTTCAGATATTAATAACAAAAGACTTAGAACACGAACTTAACAGGCAATGGGTGAAGGCTAGGTCGATTGTTAGCTGGAATACAAATTTCGGAGTCCCAAGAGGAATAAAATCAAATGGGGGGAAGAGAATGTGGCTAGTGGAAAAATCATATATAAATATAGATAATAAGAATGATCTTAAAATATTTTTTATTTTTTTAAACATTTTATTTCTATTTTGAAGATATTCATTAACCGCGACTTTATTGAATGTATTTCAGTCAAAAAATGGTTTATAAGAATGCAGTTTCAGTGCCTTTTTCTAAATAACAACAGCTGCAGCTGCCACTTAAGCTTGCAACTTAGAGGCAAGAACTATGCCAAGAATGCGACACAACGTTTAGTGTTAGTTTATTTGAGGGCTCATCCCACATGCAAATAGGCCTGCAATTATATTCAAATTAGCGGTACCTGCCCACCCAATTGCCATGGCGTGCCACAAAAACCTTGCCCCATTGGACCCAGACCGAGAGCCAGAGCCAGAGCCACAGTCAAAGACAGAGCCAAGCCCAGCCGCAGTTTCAGTTTCAGTTCCAGAGTGCGTTGCAAAGACCTCTTCTGGCGGCTGTGGCAGCATTTCAAAAGCTTCGACTGCCCGCTAATTAGGAAATGATTTACTACGCGGGCATTTGCTTTATGCCACAGCTACACACACACTCGCACACACACTCATGCATACGAGCTGAAGGAGTATAAGTGCCAGTAACCACCCAAAAAGTCCGAAAAGGCCAAAACAAACCACGGGAGACATGTTGGCCACCATGCAAAAAGGCGGCCAAAAAGCCAACAACAGCAACAAACAACAACCAACAATTTTGTGGCATAAAACATTTTGTTGTTGTTCTGTTTTCATACCCTGGCAAAGGGTATTATAATTTTGTCACAAAATGCATAAGGAAACTTTGCATAGGTTGGTCTTTCGATTGCACACAGTACATATGTGGAAACTGGCCAGATCGGGCAACTATATCATATAGTTGCCATAGGAATGTTTGGTCGAAAGTTAAGTTCTTATATGAAAAACAAGAGTTTGTCAAGATATCTTAAACAAATTTTGTATTGAATAGTTGAACTATAATCCATGATTAATGAGAAACATTTTATTGATATATCATCCTATATCATATAGCTCTTGAAGTAGAATCAGTCGACGAATCAGTTTTTAAAAGGAAAACTTTGCCAAGATATCTAAAGAACAAACTCAGCAAGTAAGAATTTACCTGCTCTTCACACGCATCTGCATCAGCTAGAGTATTTCATTTTCGGTGTGCCGTTCTTTCTTGATTTTTTTTATTTTATTATTACTTTTTTGTTTTTTGTGATAACGCAGAAGGCAGCGCATTTAGCTTGGCCACATCATCAGCATCATCATCGTCATCATGATCGCTGATGGTCATCATTAGCTTGCTGCGTGTGTGGTGTGATCAGTGGCCAGTTGCGAGCTGGCTGCTCCTGCTGCTGCTGCTGCTGCTCCTTGAGCCAGCTCTACTAGCCACACATACACACACACACACGCACACACATAAATACACAGATGCGGGGAGCGAAGACAAACCGAAAACAAAAACAAGCAAACCGAAAATTATTAATTATAGTCACGAAAGGAAATAAAGATTTCATTTCAACAGAATGCAAAGGCCCGCACAGGCCGACTACAACTACAACAACAACAACTACAACAGATTGATGAAGCACTGCTGCATTTCTCACAGTGCAACAGCAGCGGCAGCAGCAGCCGCGGGGCCTAAAAGGATTATAAAAAAGTTGTCGAAACAAGCCATTGGCAAACAGAAACAGAAACACACAACAACAACAGCAACAACACACAACAGCAACAACACACAACATTATTAAGAAATTAAGTAATTTCTTTTTTATTTATGCTCCACGAGTTTTACTTTAGATTATCTCGGCTTGGCATGCCCAAGCCCCAGAGCAGGCCACATAAAAGGTTAGCTCCCTTCGACTGCAGCTGTGACCAGCCCAACGGCCGTCTGTTCCAGCTGCTGCTGCTGCTGCCGCTGATCCTCCTCATCGACCTCTCCACCTGCACCCCCTCCACGCACACGCTGTATATGTGAAATTTATTAACGATTTTTTATATGATTTTTTTATGTCTCGTTTTGGCTTGGGTTTTGTTTCGTTTTTTTTTTGGTTTCGGTTTTTGATTTTTCTTCAGCCACTCGGCATAGTCAAGGTGTGCGCATAGACACTTTGGGTGTTGGCCAGCAGAAAAAAAGGCTAACAGCGTTTCGGTTTTATCGTTTTTTTCGGTGTTTTGTTTGTCAGTGTTCATATTTGATGAAATAATTTTGCCAATTCCATGAAAGATCTACGCCGCCTAAGTGGAGCTAATTTGTTTGCTGCGAAAATATTTGAGACGCGCTAATAAGCCGCATAAATTTGTTGCCGCTCTGTGTGTGTGTGTGTGTGTTCGTGTGTGGTTGATGGGCTGATTAGCAATTTGTGGTCAGGATTTGGACCACACACACGCATGGCATTCAACATGAATCTGGCATTACGAATCCATTTGCTTAGATGCTGCTGAAACTTTAATAGGGCTACCCATGTCCAAAACCAAAATTGAGCTGCAAAACAAAAGACTTAAGACACAAACTTGATTGATCGCTTATGCTAGACTTTGGTCAAAGCGATTCTAAATTTATCATTTGATAAGGCTAAGAATAGTAGCGACGTAAGGTATTTGGTGTTCAATTAGAATTAAACAAATATATGACAATTAATTTAGTCTTTAAGTCAAATAAATAACAGTATAAATATTTTATCTGTGATAAAATCTTAATCAATATTGAAAAAAATATTAAAATACAATTTTTGTCTATCAAATATGCATATACAATATAATTATTAATTATTATTAAATAATTGCCAAATATATCGAAAAAATATATATTGAAATAAAATTATTTTTAATTTTTAATTTTAATAAACTAAGCTAAATACAAACCTAATGTGGTTTTAATTTTTTTTAAATCAAAATAAAGAGAAACATTTTAATTTTAAAAAAAATCTTGTTTAAAGAGAAAATTTCAAATAAAGAAAAATCAAGAAAATTTGTTAAAAACACAGAACTTTTTCTGAAATTAAGGACAAATACTTAGTTGAGTGTGGGAAATATTTAAAACTTGTGCAAAGTTTTAGATTCCTTATACGTAAATATGGCTTAAAGTTGTATTATTGAAAATATGCTTCCGTGCCAGAACTTTCTCGTATACTTTGAATGTATATTGATTACAATTTGATACTCCGAAAAATCCCCAAAAAAAAAGGTACCATTAAAAGCACTTCAAGAAGCAAGCACTTGAGATTCTTGGTCTTAAAAGTGAATTTGAATGAAATTCGCCTCAATATCGATCACTTGATCGACTTTTGAGGGTTGCGTATCACAACTGCTACACAACAGCTCCAGTGGGAACCGACAGTCATTACAAATCATTAAAAAGCATATGAAGGCTCATTTTCGTATTTCGTATAACACATTTATGGCCTTTCTGGCTGTCATGAGGCCAAGAAACAGACATTTTTATTTGTTATTTGTTCTGCAGGCAATGCCCAATGAAAGCTGAGCACAATTCCACCAGCCACCAGCTCCCCTCCATCCCTCATTTATGATGATGAATGATCATTATATGAACTGCCCGCTGTGCTGTGCTGTGTGCGATCGCTTCATCTTCATCTTGGCTTGGCTCATCCTGTAAACGGCTGCCTCTGTGTTGGCTTTTCCAATTTGTATTTAGCCACAAAACTAACAACTGACAACTGTGATCTGTGATCTGAGCTCTGAGCTCTGAGATCTGAGATCTGCGATCGCCACACGCTTCGCTACTTTTTGGCACGCCGCGGCTCAAATGTCAAAAAGCTGACAACGTCTCACCATGAATAGCTCACATTGTTACTTTTGAGCTGCACAGCAAAAATCAAAGAGGCACAAATCTTGAGATTATACAAAACAAGTAAAGAAACTGTCTAAAGGCCAACGCAGCCAATATACTATAGCTGAGACATTGAACTACTTTAATGTTTTAGTGCACATCAGTTCATACTCTGTAGTCAGCAATTATATTGGGCGCTTTGTTTGCCAACTTATGCGAATTTAACACATCAGAAATAGGAAAATAAATGTAAAATTTGCTAGAAAAGGAACTAAATTTAAAGCTTAATTTACTACATGGGAAACTTTTCCTGAAAAATACAAAATATATAAACATTTCAATTAATTATCTTATACATTTTGTTAACCTTAAAATTAAGATATATTTATATATTTCAATTAAGTAATTTATTAATTTGATAAACATAAGAATAGAGATAAAATGTAGCCCGCTTCTTGCTTATGAAACTATTTAAGGCTTGCAATATTCTCAGCACAGCGGGCAGTTATAAATTAAAAATCGATTTGTTTCATAAATGTTTTAAAAATGTTTAACAAATGAACTATTCGAAAATTGAACTGTGAACCAAACTACAGACTATTCTCTTTAGGATTTGTTGAGTTGCCTAAAACCTTTATGCTTCAAGCATATAAAGGAAAGTTTCTCGACTGATTAAACATTGGAATAAAGATTGAAAATATTAAAAAAAGCTCACTAATAATCATTAACTTATTATTTTATAAATACTTTACTAAAAAGTCAGCAAAAGAAAACTGAAAATTCGATGGGCTGTCTCTGTCCCTGTCTATCTGTTTTTCTCTTCTGTTTGTCTATCCCTCTCTCTATCACCTTCTCTCTCTCTCCCTCTTCTATAGCTTTTCATCTGAATTCCTTGCATTAACCAACTGTCATTGAATCATATATTTTGTTAGACAGCATTAACTAGTCCTACATTTTGAAATATGCTAACAAATACGTCTTGAATAAGACAGACGTCAAGCTAGCTGTCAGCTTCAATTATTATTAAAGCCAATCTCAGACATTTCAGTTTTTTCGTGCTTACTTGCCCAGTTATCTATAATAGCCAAAGCAAGAAGAGAATATTAAATATTTATAACAGAAATAAAGTGTAAAAGGCTGATGAAATATGAACGCTATTTTGAAGTTCAATGTGAGTTCAGTTGGCGTCAGTCAGTACGTCAGTCAGGCAATCAGTCAGTCAATCAGTCAGTCATCATTCAAGTTGAGGGGCTAATCCGCAATCAACGCGAATGCGGCGATTTCTAATTTGCTAAAGGTGCGCCCCGCACCGACAACAATACAAGCAACAACAACAGCAACAACAGCAACAACAACAAACACAACAACTAATAAATAATAATAATGAAATTATTTATGCTTCAATCAGGCAGCTCGTACGATCGCAGTCAGCCACAGACAGCGTGTCGCTCCCAGCCCTTGAGCAATTGTTGTTGCCTCCGTTCGCTGTCGCGCCCCTTGCTAGCCCCTCGCCGCTGCCTCTAACAGTCCCCTGCCGCTTCTAAGCGCGCGCTCATTTTCAAATAATTAATAACAATAATTTGCAGCACGATAAGAATTGAATTGAATTCCATTAAAAGGCGCAAAATGTATTGAGCTGTCGCCTGGTGGTCGCGCACAGGGGCTGAGGCGCTAGGGGTAGGGGCGTGTCAAGCCAAATGAACAACACACGATGTCTTGAAACAACAACAGCAACAACAACAACGAGTTTTGAAGCCTCGCTTTGGCTCATGTTGTTGAAGCACTTTTTTGTGGCTTGTCTGTTTATCTAGATTAAACCCTCGCGGCAAGGCACACAAAATACAAAAAAATTACACAAAAAAAATACAGTTCATTATTGAAATCATTGTGTTGAGTTTTTTCTTTTGTTTCTTATTGTTGTTTCTTTTTTTATAATTTTTTTACTTATGTTTTTTTTTTTGGCTGCTGTCCGTGTAGCATTCGCAGCTAGACATTTTGGCATTTCATGAGACTCTCATTGTCAGTAGTCTCTCCACGGCTCAAGTCGATAGCCCAGCAGACACGGAGATTCAAGACTGGAGACTCGAGACTCGAGTCTCGAGTCTGAAGACTGAAGAATCGAGGCTCGTTGTGTGTGTTCGCTTTGGCTTTGGCTTTTGTCATGGCAGACATGTTGGCAACGCCAAATGTTTTTCTGTTCGCCTCGAGCAAAGCAGCATATAAAGATGTACACGAGGTACGATCGAAGAGGTATTGTCTTTATGTGTGTGTCTGTGTGTGTGTACATGTGTGTGTGTGTGTGTGTGTCTATAAAAATTATGATGATCCACGATAACTGAGCTCTGTGTGGGCAATTATAAGGCAGTCTTGTCGACTTGTGCTCGTCTATTAAGTTTTGTTATTATTAAATTGCAGTGATTTATCAATAATTATAGAGATTGACTTAAATGAAAGAGAAAAATTTAGATTTAACTCTGAGCATAATTATAAATTATTGCTGATAAAAATTGATGTACATAAAACCGTAAAAATGCGTTAAGTGTTTTTTAAACAATTCTACACGGTTTGAAAAATTATCAATTGAATTTCTTCAATATTTTTAAAAGCTCTTATATTTTGCTTTTGAAATAAAGCTGTATTTATATTCAGTATGTAACCTATCCTTTTAATGTCTTCAATAAGTTTTATTTAATTTTTATTTAGTTTATAACTTTTTACGAATCATGGAATTCACATTCATTAGTTTATAACATTTTACTGAACATCGCACTCTCTCCTATTATTAATACTTATAGTTTAGTTTTAGTTTTTTTGTAAAGATCTTTAAAATGTATTTCTTTTAAGAAAAATATTGAAATTCAGGGCTTAAAAAATGAGTTGCATGTGGGAAATAGAAATTTTTCATATATAAATTTTACTCTCTTTCAAAAGTAATATTAGAATGTCAGGTAAAAATGAGTAAATTATCATAAAAAAAATAATGCGTAGGAGACAAATAACTTCTTACCTATAATTTTCAAAGATTTATGATATAAATATTAAATACTACCAATAATACACTAGGAATCGTTAAATTTAAATACATTTTCCCCCCATTTCCCATACTTGGCTTTCTTGAATCCTTGGCACATTTATTTCTTACAGTGTTTTCTTTTAAATGAATTTAACGCCCATCAAATATAAAACTTAACGATTTTTTAAAAACACGTAACGTCAGAAATTTTCACTATTCACTGTTATGTTACTTATCAGTCAGTCAGTTAGTCAATCAGTCAGTCAATCAGTCGGTTAGTCAATCAATCAGCCAATCAATCATTTCTCTTAAACTGTTTAATTTAGATATATAGATGAGCATGATAATTATTGCAATATTCTAATATTTTTAATTTTTACTAACTCTATTATTATTGATTATATTTTGTTTTAATTTATTTAAATGTCTCTTATGAATTATTACCAATTGCAACGTGGCTTGATTTGTTAACTGAACCTCAAGCTCTATTACTTATATTATTATTTCCCTTTTCATTAATAATATTATAATCGATTCTAATAATAAATAATAAATTCGAATAGTTTGCTGTTCAAGTAAAAAAGTTTCGTCAAAAATATAAATTTCTTTTTGAAATTTATGATAAATAAAATTAGGAAATAATATAAAAATAGTTATTAAAAAATTAATATCAATTATTATTTAAAATAAATCTTTACTATTTAAAAAAGAAAAAGAATATAAATAAGTTATTGAAATTTCGGAAAAATAACTATTATTAAACTTTTTGCAAATAGTATTGTAATTCCTATATTTTAGATAACATTGCAAAAGGTCGTTTACTTAATTTAAACAGTTTCCAGTTGCTGGAAATTGAAAAGCACAGTTCAAAACTTATCGAACCGCTCCCATGGCTAGTTATGTTACTTTGTATCATCTGCCAGCTGCGCGGGTGTTGGCCCTATATTTGTAAATACACATATATAAATATATATCTGTACTCTTGCGACTCCTTGGCCAGCCCCAGCCGGCAGCCCCTATGGCAATCGGAGTCGCAGACGCAGTCGCAGTCGTAGCTGCATTTGCAGCCGGGGTGGTCCAATTGTACTTGGACTTGAACGATTGGCTGGCCGGTTGCGGCTCACGAATTGCATTAAAATTGCAATTTCAGGCAGCGCGCAAAGTTCATGTCAGACATTATGTTGGGGCAACAGAATTGTAGGAGGAGGTACACGTTGTTGTTGTTGTTGCGGCTGCGGCTGCAGTTGCCGCGTTGGCTGGCCCAGCTGAATTGAGCCTGCACTGACGGCCATTTTGGTCTGGCGGATCGGGTCCAGACAAAAGGCACGACGATTTCAACGCTTTGTCGTGTTCTTTGTGCTATTGTCTGTCCGACTGTATCTGCCGTCGTCCCGCTGTCTGTCCCTGTTCCTTGGCTCACACGAGCCCAAGTACAAGAGTTCTTGAGCTTGGACTTGGACTTTTCGAGTTTGTTTGCTGAAGCTGAAGTTGAAGTTGCGACTTGCACTGGGGCCCGAAAGTAATTTATTTCTTTATTGTTTTACGAATTTACAATGCAACTGGGGAACAAGGCGACTGGCAACTGGCAACTGCCAACTGGCAACGCAGCCATAACAATCACGCCGCAGTTGTTGTTGCTGTTGTTCTGGTTGCTGTTGCGTGTTGCATTTGGGGTGACCACCTTGACTGCCAGATGCAGCCAAGCACACACACATACACAGCCAGAGCGAGAGAGAGAGAGAGAGAGTGTGTGCCACTGGCAAACACACACACAGAGACTAAGCATCGCCGGCTCATCAGTGTCAATGCTGGGCAAGAGTCGATGTCTGCGTCGCCATCGTCGTCGCCTCCTCCTTGGTGTGTGGTACGCATGCGCCCAGCAGCGCCCCAAGGAATGCGTTGCACGAAATGCAAAATGTCAGCAACGGCGGCCCCAATCGAGGACTCCAGCTCGGCATCGGGAATCGTCGACTCGTCGACTCGGACTTGGGCAATTGCAGTTGGATTCGAGACTTGCCACGCTACTCGCCTTAACATTCCACAAGTCGCCTGGAATTTCCTTTGTTTTCTGTGAGAAATTTCAAGCCAACACATAAATTGTCGTAGGCGCAAGCGGCTACAGCTCCAACACAGCTTTCAGTTCTCCACCAGATGCTCTCAGTTCCCAGTTCGCAGCTCAGCTTTAGCCTTGCAGCAACACTGTGCGACAACAGTTTAGTTTCTTTAAATATAAATTTGCTAGAAAATTATACTTGTATTATAAGTTAATATATATTAGTAAGAGGAGTTAAAGTTATTCCAATATTTTAAATTGAACTTGAATCCAATAATATGTATTTTTCAGAATGATCACAAATATTTATTAGACTATCCTATCTAGAGTAACATATTACTTTTCCGCTAAACTAACATACGAAAACTGAATTAAATTATTAACGTTAAGAGCTCAGAAGCGCTTTTATTAACATTTTTTGTTAATGTTAATCAGCTGTGTTAACTTTGCTTCAATAAACTGTTTTTAACAGAGCTTTCACTAACATTTTTTATTTTAGTTAACCAGCTGAAGGCTTAAGTTGGCGCTTTTAAGAGCACATATACAATGCTAACTTTACATAAGAATACAGTTTGGACAGAGCTTTAATAACATATCAGCGAGCAAGCAGTACACAGTTGTTTGCAGCTGTGGACCGCTTTTAACAACATTTAGATTAGGTAGCTGTTAATGAACATTTGCATTGCAAAATTTTGCATTTTTGAAAGTCATGTAAGAAACTGTAAGTTCTTAAGTTCTTTTCAATTCTATTCCAAGTTATTCTCTATAGTTAAATTACTTGAATGGTTTTCAATAAAAAATATTTGATTTCAAATTTGCAGCAGAGTTTAAACGATGCATTGCAATTGTTATTGCTACTGTTGTTGTTGTTGTTATCGTTATTGTTGCCGCTGTTGTCAGAGTTGGGGCAATCGGGTGAACCGGAGATGGGTAGATCGGTAGAACGGTAGATCGGCGATCGGTGGCGATCATCAGCGCTGGCATTTAGACAATTAAAATACTTCAAGTGCTTGTCTTTCGCTCAACGTCACATTTTGTTTATTTATGTGCATTGATTTGCCTGGTAGCTTATAAATTTTCGTTGGCCAAACAATGAGCAGTTGTTGTTGCTGTTGCTCGCGAGCTGGGCGAGCTGTGGCGAGTTCGTTGCCTAAGTCTTTCGTTTGTTTGCATTGCTTTATTTGCGAAAGGCGCTCGAATCGCCTGCGCAGTCGCATTCGCATTCGTTTTCGCATTCACCGAGCTATTTTTAGCGCCCAGCACTTACACAATTCGTTTACATATTAAATACGACACAAAAAACACAATCATTGAGCGGCAATTGTTTATTCAACTCAATCAAAATTCCTAGGAAAAAATTCCAGAGTTGTATCATTTACAAGTTGGCCGAGGCACTTGCGCCCGATCATTCAATAAATTGGCACTGTCAGCCACTCCGCAATCCCCTCCGCACCCGCCGGCCCGCACCGATCCGCTGCTGCTATTACTCAGCCACCCACCCTTCACCCGCGGCAGCTACTTGTAGCTGACAACATTTTAACTAACTGCCTGACAAATGCAGCAGGCAGTATAATTTTTCAATTAGCAAATGATAAATCAAACTAACACCCAGAGCCCCATCGAGTCGGCCAGCCAAGTCACTTGTGTCAATTTTCAATTTTAAATGCAGTCTTTAGTTTATTAATTGCAACGAGGGGACGGGCGAGGGCTGTGGGGGCGGTAACGCTGCCTTAGCAATCGAAGTTGCATTCATAATTACACATATGAAAAACAATTTTGTTTGTTTAATGCAAACGCAGCGAAGGGAACTCTGCATACACAGAATACCCTATAAAATTAATAAATACTTATTATACTTATTATTTAACTGAACCATATCGTTGCCCTTCGCAAATTTCTGGAGAATTTAACAATATTCGATTAACTCGAAAACTAAAATCTAATAAATATTTCGTATGAAAAATCAATAGAACATATTTGCTTTTGTACACAGCTAACGGATGTTCCCCGGCTTTGCCCAGTTTATATCCACTTTTCCACACATTTCCATATTAAATCTTAAGTTATATTTTTCATAGATACATATATAATCACATAAGAAAATATGATAAAAATTGAGTTTGAATACCATCAAATAAAGAACCAAAATTTTAAGTCAACGTTTTCCGAGAAGTAATACAACCTTTGTATTTAAGAGATTTTTGAATCAATTGAATTTTTAAACAGATGAAAATTAGTTTGAAGCCAATCGACAGGTAAACAAATAATGCGCATGTACTCGATTTCCGCCAATTTTCCACACTTGCTTGTGTAATGTTCAATATTTAGATGAATTTAAATAAATAGATCAAATCTAACTTAAATCTTCGCTCGAAGGATCTTTGAGCCTCATTTTCCACACAAGAGGGTTATCTTTTGCGAAAAAGTGTAAGGCCGAGCGGATGGTAGGCCAAAAACTTGCCTATAACTGAAAAAGTGTCCCAATATTGATTAGTTGAGGAAAATACAACGACCCCATCGGCTGGACAAGCCCCACAAAAGCCCTTCAATCAGCGCTTAATCCGATTATCAATTAGTAATTGCAGCGTAGACAAATCTTAATTGCAAACTATTGCAAGTGACTTTTTCATCCTTTGTGTTTGTTGTAATGCTGATTAATTGTTTTGTTTTGATTTGATTTGATTTTATTCAAATTTACATTGAGTGCAGCTCGTTTGCCACTGCTGCTGCTGCTGCATCACATTTGCTGCTTCCGTTTGGCGTGACTGGGAAGACTTAGGCAACGAACTTGCATCAGCTGCTTCATTAGACGGGCGCAGCTTATATGCTAATGCCATAGGCTGGGCCTGTGGGGTCCGCCAGGTTAGCCAGACTCCTAGCTGCGGCCCGCTGTCAGGCCCCCAGTTCGAGTGGCATTTGCGAGTGGCCATGCGCAGCACCTGCTTGCCACGTTGCCTGTTAGACATTAATCCGTGGCATTTAGTTACGCTTTAATAAGATTTGCTTTTTTTGCTGTTTTCTTTTTTTTTTTCTTTTTTTTGCGACGGCTGCTGCAAGTCTCTGGCGAAAGCAAAACTGGCGGCCGCAGCTGCAGACAAAGCGACGCGGCGTTCGGCTTGCATGTTGCCACAACCTGGTGGCAGCGTCATTCAGTCAACCTGGTGGCAGCATCCGTCTGTGTGCGAGTGTGTGTGTGGGGCGCCCCATTTTAAAGCTCGTACTGCTTTCGTGCAGTTAATAAAAATGCCATATCTTATCGATACTCTAACTGAGCTCATAATATGAATATGTGATGTGTTTGAGCACTATAGAACTTTAAGGCTCAAGCCTATATAAAATGACCAAACAATTATATACCTGATCTACATTGCCGTAGAAATAATATCGAAGAGAGGCTGCTGCCTTATATAATTGTTATATTCTGAACCCATTGAAAATGGGCAAAAAGGGCAAGCAGAAGAAAGCATCTCCGACGAGAGAAAGTATATATAATTCTGATTGGAATTTCAAAGAGTGTTGTGTTTGTTTTGGAGAGTTGTGGGTATTAAGTTCTGGCTAGCACGGATCGTTAGATCGGCATGCAAATGCCAATGAAATGCCTGTGGCTGCAAGAATATCTAACAACGAGTGCTGAACTAATTAAAGCGCGCAGCTCGAGGCATGCCTAGGGCTTCCCAGCTACCACTTACCACATGCCACATGCCACATGTGAGGGGCGCTCGATCAGCAAATTACACGAGATGCTTTTCGTAAAACAGTTGTTGAAAGCGAAGCACCCGAAACGAGACAAAGGCTAAAAACTGCAACTGTTCGGAAACCGGGGATATAACATATAGAGCGTGCACTCAAGCTGTGCCCCCGGACACTCCACACTCCACACACACACGCACAATGCCGATGATTCGCCAAGATCCAGATCTTCACATCAAGAGATACAAGATCCAAAAGCGAGTACATGTAATCAACGGGC
>JAWNPB010000099.1:0-250000 GCA_035045355.1 Drosophila lacicola
GTTATGGGGGTGGGAAGTTTTCACCTATGTCTATATAGGATATTTGAGGGAACCATTTTCACATGAATTTCGACCAAAAATAAAGTTGCCAGATTTTAATGCCAAATTGATTTAGAGGCCAAACCATGATAAACGAGAAAGAAGTGCTATCTTCGGCACACCGAAGATTTAATACCCTTGCAGACCCAACCTTTTCAAAATGCTTATAGTGCTTTGCCCGTATCTAAGAAGCACAGTTAATGCCGAGTATGGTTAAGATATCATGAAAAACAAAACAGGTTTCCGTACAACAAATTAATTTTCGACCGATCGTTTCTATGGCAGCTATATGATATAGTAGCCCGATGTGAATAAGATTTTGCATAAGTGGAGGGAGCATAGTAAAACTAATAAATGCCGAGTTTAGTCAAGATATCTTGAAAAACAAAAAAAAATTCCATACAACAGCATAATTTTCGACCGATCGTTCCTATGGCAGCTATATGATATAGTTGTCCGATCTTAATAGGATTTTGCATATATATGGGGAGCGTAGTAAAACTAATAAATACCGAGTTTGGTCAAGATATCTTGAAAAACATAAAAATTTTCCATACAAAAACTTAATTTTCGACCGATTGTTCCTATGGCAGCTATATGATATAGTTGCCCGATCTGAATAGAATTTGCATATATATGGGGAGCTTAGTAAAACTAATAAGTACCGAGTTTGGTCAAGATATCTTGAAACACATAAAAATTTTCCATACAAAAACTTAATTTTCGACCGATCGTTCCTATGGCAGCTATATGATATAGTTGTCCGATCTTAATAGGATTTTGCATATATATGGGGAGCGCAGTAAAACTAATAAATACCGAGTTTGGTCAAGATATCTTGAAACACATAAAAATTTTCCATACAAAAACTTAATTTTCGACCGATCGTTCCTATGGCAGCTATATGATATAGTTGTCCGATCTTAATAGGATTTTGCATATATATGGGGAGCGTAGTAAAACTAATAAATACCGAGTTTGGTCAAGATATCTTGAAAAACATAAAAATTTTCCATACAAAAACTTAATTTTCGACCGATCGTTCCTATGGCAGCTATATGATATAATTGTCCGATCTTAATAGGATTTTGCATATATATGGGGGACGTAGTAAAACTAATAAATACCAAGTTTAGTAAAGATAACTTTATAAACAAAAATGTTTTTCATACAAGAACCTACTTTTCGACCGATCGTTCCTATGGCAGCTATATGATATAGTGGTCCGATCCAGCTGGTTTTGACATATCAGCTGCGTGCAACAGAAAGAGGGACTTCTGCAAAGTTTCATAAAGATAGCTTTAAAACTGAGAGACTAGTTCGCATAGAAACAGACAGACGGACAGACGGACAGACGGACATGGCTATATCAACTCGGCTGTTGATACTGATCAAGAATATATATACTTTATGGGGTCGGAGATGTCTCCTTCTATGCGTTACACATTTCACGACAAAATTATAATACCCTCTGCAAGGGTATAAAAAGCCAATCCTCATGAAAATCGCATAAGATTTGACCGAGTTATGGGGGTGGGAAGTTTTCACCTATGTCTATATAGGATATTTGAGGGAACCATTTTCACATGAATTTCGACCAAAAATAAAGTTGCCAGATTTAAATGTCAAATTGATTTAGAGGCCAAACCATGATAAAAAAGCCAATCCTCATGAAAATCGGATAAGATTTGACCGAGTTATGGGCGTGGGAAGTTTTCACCTATGTCTATATAGGATATTTGAGGGAACCATTTTCACATGAATTTCGACCAAAAATAAAGTTGCCAGATTTTAATGCCAAATTGATTTAGAGGCCAAACCATGATAAAAAAGCCAATCCTCATGAAAATCGCATAAGATTTGACCGAGTTATGGGGGTGGGAAGTTTTCACCTATGTCTATATAGGATATTTGAGGGAACCATTTTCACATGAATTTCGACCAAAAATAAAGTTGCCAGATTTAAATGTCAAATTGATTTAGAGGCCAAACCATGATAAAAAAGCCAATCCTCATGAAAATCGGATAAGATTTGACCGAGTTATGGGCGTGGGAAGTTTTCACCTATGTCTATATAGGATATTTGAGGGAACCATTTTCACATGAATTTCGACCAAAAATAAAGTTGCCAGATTTTAATGCCAAATTGATTTAGAGGCCAAACCATGATAAAAAACCCAATCCTCATGAAAATCGGATAAGATTTGACCGAGTTATGGGCGTGGGAAGTTTTCACCTATGTCTATATAGGATATTTGAGGGAACCATTTTCACATGAATTTCGACCAAAAATAAAGTTGCCCGATTTTAATGCCAAATTGATTTAGAGGCCAAACCATGATCAAAAAACCAGACCTCATGAAAATCGGATAAGATTTGACCGAGTTATGGGCGTGGGAAGTTTTCACCTATGTCTATATAGGATATTTGAGGGAACCATTTTCACATGAATTTCGACCAAAAATAAAGTTGCCAGATTTTAATGCCAAATTGATTTAGAGGCCAAACCATGATCAAAAAAGCCAATCCTCATGAAAATCGGATAAGATTTGACCGAGTTATGGGGGTGGGAAGTTTTCACCTATGTCTATATAGGATATTTGAGGGAACCATTTTCACATGAATTTCGACCAAAAATAAAGTTGCCAGATTTTAATGTCAAATTGATTTAGAGGCCAAACCATGATAAAAAAGCCAATCCTCATGAAAATCGCATAAGATTTGACCGAGTTATGGGGGTGGGAAGTTTTCACCTATGTCTATATAGGATATTTGAGGGAACCATTTTCACATGAATTTCGACCAAAAATAAAGTTGCCAGATTTAAATGCCAAATTGATTTAGAGGCCAAACCATGATAAAAAAGCCAATCCTCATGAAAATCGGATAAGATTTGACCGAGTTATGGGGGTGGGAAGTTTTCACCTATGTCTATATAGGATATTTGAGGGAACCATTTTCACATGAATTTCGACCAAAAATAAAGTTGCCAGATTTTAATGACAAATTGATTTAGAGGCCAAACCATGATAAAAAAGCCAATCCTCATGAAAATCGGATAAGATTTGACCGAGTTATGGGCGTGGGAAGTTTTCACCTATGTCTATATAGGATATTTGAGGGAACCATTTTCACATGAATTTCGACCAAAAATAAAGTTGCCAGATTTTAATGCCAAATTGATTTAGAGGCCAAACCATGATAAAAAAACCAATCCTCATGAAAATCGGATAAGATTTGACCGAGTTATGGGCGTGGGAAGTTTTCACCTATGTCTATATAGGATATTTGAGGGAACCATTTTCACATGAATTTCGACCAAAAATAAAGTTGCCAGATTTTAATGCCAAATTGATTTAGAGGCCAAACCATGATAAAAAAGCCAATCCTCATGAAAATCGGATAAGATTTGACCGAGTTATGGGCGTGGGAAGTTTTCACCTATGTCTATATAGGATATTTGAGGGAACCATTTTCACATGAATTTCGACCAAAAATAAAGTTGCCAGATTTAAATGCCAAATTGATTTAGAGGCCAAACCATGATAAAAAAGCCAATCCTCATGAAAATCGGATAAGATTTGACCGAGTTATGGGGGTGGGAAGTTTTCACCGATGTCTATATAGGATATTTGAGGGAACCATTTTCACATGAATTTCGACCAAAAATAAAGTTGCCAGATTTTAATGCCAAATTGATTTAGAGGCCAAACCATGATAAAAAAGCCAATCCTCATGAAAATCGGATAAGATTTGACCGAGTTATGGGGGTGGGAAGTTTTCACCTATGTCTATATAGGATATTTGAGGGAACCATTTTCACATGAATTTCGACCAAAAATAAAGTTGCCAGATTTTAATGTCAAATTGATTTAGAGGCCAAACCATGATCAAAAAACCAAACCTCATGAAGATCGGATAAGATTTGACCGAGTTATGGGGGTGGGAAGTTTTCACCTATGTCTATATAGGATATTTGAGGGAACCATTTTCACATGAATTTCGACCAAAAATAAAGTTGCCAGATTTTAATGCCAAATTGATTTAGAGGCCAAACCATGATAAAAAAGCCAATCCTCATGAAAATCGGATAAGATTTGACCGATTTATGGGGGTGAGAAGTTTTCACCTATGTCTATATAGGATATTTGAGGGAACCATTTTCACATGAATTTCGACCAAAAATAAAGTTGCCAGATTTTAATGCCAAATTGATTTAGAGGCCAAACCATGATCAAAAAACCAAACCTCATGAAGATCGGATAAGATTTGACCGAGTTATGGGGGTGGGAAGTTTTCACCTATGTTGTTAAAGTTCAAGTTCAATTATGAATTATGCCATCACTAAGATTTATGAACCAGTTCACATTTGATCTTATTCTATGAACCTTTTGTAATTACTCTTCACTCTAAAATAAACGTTCGTCGTGTTCACATTGTTCGTCGTGTGTTCTTATTTGGTTGCCTTATTATTACTTTGCCCTGTGCAGACTCTTTTACACTAACATTGGTTATGGGCCCAGAGTCACGAAAGTATTAATAAGGAAAAATGAGTCAATTTCAAATCGAAAAGTTAAATGATAAAAACTACGATGTATGGGCTATACAGATGAAAAGTGTTCTAATTCACCAAGAACTATGGAATGTAGTCTGTGGCAAGTTGGAGGTCAACGCAGCTGCTGCAAATACAGTTTTGATGGATGAAAAGGCGCTCGCGTGCATTGTGTTAAATGTTAATGTGGCGCAATTAAGCTATGTAAAAAATGCACAGTCCTCTAAAGAAGCGTGGGACAAATTACGTGAAGTGCATGTGCCGACGGGTCCGATTCATAAAGTTTCGTTGTATAAAAAGTTGCTAAACATGAAATTAGACATAAACGAAAATGTATCGCAATATATAAATTCGTTTATTGAGGTTATTGACAAGTTAACCGAAGTGAGCATTGATCTGCAAGACGAGTTAAAAGTAATTATATTGCTGTCAAGTTTAAGCACGGAATATGAACATTTCGTTGTTGCAATGGAGACAAGAGACTCATTGCCAAATTTTGATGTACTTAAAATAAAGCTATTAGCAGAGGCTGATAGAATATCACAAAATTGCGAAATAGGTAACAACCAGCAAGCATTCTTCGTAGGCGCTCGTTCGGAGAAAAGAGAGCACAAGAACGAAGGTCGTGCAAAGAAAGACTGGAAATTTAACGGAATATGTTTCAATTGCGGTAAACGAGGCCACAAATCGGCGGAATGCAAAGAAAAGCGAGAGAAACAAAAGCAGTACGAAAATCAAAACGAAGGACAACAGCAAAAATGCTCGTACGCCGTATACACAGCAATGCAAAAAGAACATGCAAATAAAGCTAGTTGGTGTCTGGACAGTGGTGCCACTACGCATATGTGTTTTGACAGAAATTTGTTTGTGTCATTAAAAGAGGAAACATCTCGAATTATGTTAGCGGGAGATAAATTCATAGAATCTGCAGGCAAAGGAGTCGTAAAAATAAAAACGCATAATTGTGAAATTCTGTTGCATGATGTATTGTATGTCCCGTCACTGCATATAAACTTCTATTCGGTCAGCAAAGCGTTGAAATTCGGACATTCAGTTGTTTTCAAGAACAATCGTGCAGTAGTTAAATGCAAAAACGGTTCAGTGTTACTAATGGCTGATTTAATCGGAAATTTGTTTTTGTTTGATGATGTGAATCAAAATAAATTGTTTTCAATGCAAGAAAAAGCAATAGTTTGGCACAATCGGTATGGCCACCTAAACTTTCGCAGCTTAAAAGAGCTAGTAAATAGTGAACGTGTCCACGGTATTGACTTAAAAAACTTCTCAACTGAAATAAATTGCAACACATGTAATTTATCGAAAATCTGTGCATTGCCATTTCAAACGAACGATAAGAGTGCAACTAATTGTTTGGATTTAATACACACGGACGTATGCGGGCCTATAAATGTTCCATCAATTGGTGGTGCGAAATATTTCATAACATTCATAGACGATCGGTCCAAAAGAATTTTTGTATATTTTATGAAATCCAAAAACGAAGCACTTGATAAATTTGAAACATTTAAAAACCTAGTTGAGTGTCAAATGCAACGCAAAATAAAAGCCATCCGTAGTGACAATGGCAAAGAGTTTGTTAATGGTAAATTCGATGCGCTGTTAAAAAGATGTGGCATAAAAAGACAGTTAACAGTGCCCTACACGCCACAACAAAACGGAGTGGCAGAGAGAGCGAATCGAACGCTAGTAGAAATGGCTCGCGCTATGATGGTCCATGCAAACGTTGAAGAATCCCTATGGGCTGAAGCTGTTGCAACTGCAGCTTACATACGGAATAGGTCTCCCTCCCAGGCACTGCAAGGCACTACTCCTTATGAAGTTTGGAGCGGCCGCAAGCCATCAGTGTCTCATCTACGAATTTTTGGGTCACCTGTCTACGCGCTGGACAAATTGCATCACAAGAAATTTAAGGCCAAAGGAAAAGAGTATATGTTTGTTGGCTACTCTCTTACTGCAAAGGCATATCGACTGTTTGACAAAGACACTAAACAAGTGATCGAGAGGCGTGACGTCAAATTTGTTGAAAGAGAAGCGCAAAAATTAGATGCTCAATCCCCATCTAATGACGATTTTACTTCTTTTATAATTAGCAGTAACATATATGGGGATCCCAATGTTGGAGAGGCAGCGCCAGAGGAGCTGCCAGCGCAGGCAGTTACAGCAGAGCCAGCAATCAATGAAGAAATCCAAAACCAAGAGCCCATAATCGATAATCATTCAGACGATGATATGGAGAATTATGAGAGTTTTGGAGATTCTGATTCAACGAGCAGCCCTGATGAAGAAGTGGACATACGACGAGGCCCAGGCAGGCCTACGCTTATTCGAACTGGAAGACCTGGAAGGCCAAGGAAGCAGTACAACGAGCTTCATATAATGACAAACTATGACATGGAAACGCCAAATACAGCTAAGCAGGCGTTGCATGGCAAACATGCGTTTGAGTGGGAGGAATCTATGAAATGTGAGTACGATGCCCTCATCGCAAACAACACCTGGTCGCTGGTTGATCTTCCACCCAATGAAAAAGTTATTGGATGCATGTGGGTATATAAAGTGAAAAGAGACAGCCAGGGTAATATTGAGCGGTTCAAGTCAAGACTAGTCGCTAAGGGTTGCAGCCAGCAATATGGCGTGAACTTCAGTGAAACATTTTCA
This sequence comes from Drosophila lacicola, assembly GCA_035045355.1. Lineage (NCBI taxonomy): Eukaryota > Metazoa > Arthropoda > Insecta > Diptera > Drosophilidae > Drosophila > Drosophila lacicola. Next base: position 7,271 of record JAWNPB010000099.1, read on the forward strand.
CCAGTCATACGATATGAAAATATTAGAATGTTGTTGGCTGTAGCTGCAGAAAAAGAATTATATCTGCATCAAATGGACGTTTCAAATGCCTACCTCAACAGCGAGCTCACCGAGAGTGTCTACATGAAGCAGCCGGAACATTTTGTCAGCAAAGATTACCCAAATCGTGTTCTGAAGTTGAACAAAGCGTTGTACGGACTCAAGCAGTCAGGCAGAGCGTGGAACAGCACTCTAGATGACGCATTAAAAAGACTGGGATTTAAGGCCACACAAAATGAACCATGCATGTATAAAAATATTTCTGAAGATTCGTACAATTTGATAGCTGTATATGTTGATGATTTAATAATAGCTTGTTCTAAACGCTCAGATCTAATGTACTTTAAGAAGAAGTTGCAGGAAATGTTTGACGTTCACGACAATGGTCAGTTAAATCACTTTTTAGGCATTGAAATACAGCGTGAAGGAGATTTAGGTGCTATCTCTATTTGTCAGAAACAGTATATAAGATGCCTACTGGAGAAATACGGCATGAACGTCTGTCGTCCTGTATCGACACCTTTAGTTCCTGGATTCCAAATAAGCTGCAACGAAGGTAAATGCAGCAAAGCAGACGTTACTGGATACCAATCACTAATTGGATCACTTACGTATCTGGCCATCTCAAGTCGGCCTGATATAGCTCATTCCGTAAGTAAGCTAGCGCAACGGAATACTGATCCGCACCACGAGCATGAGTCCGCCGCAAAGCACATATTGCGCTACCTGGCAAAGACAATTGACCTAAAACTCCATTATCGAAAAACTGGTCAAGGATTGCACGCATTTGTCGATGCAGACTGGGCTAATGACAGCCTGGATAGAAAATCGTATACTGGCTTCGGATTTTATCTTGGAGGTTCAGCATTTTCTTGGGAATCAAAGAAACAAGGAGTGGTCGCTCAGAGCAGTACTGAGGCTGAATATGTAGCCTTATCAACGACGGCAAAAGAGGCAACATATCTACGACGACTACTGGAAGAGATTGAGTTTCATCGTCCAACAGAGCCCGTGCAAATCTATGGTGACAATTTGAGTGCTCAGCAAATTGCAGCTAATCCTGTACACCATAAGCGAACAAAGCATATCGATATTAAATATCATTACATACGAGAGGTTCTAGCATTAAAAATTGTTTGTATTAATTATGTTCCCACAAATGAAAATGTTGCAGATATCTTAACAAAAAATGTACAGAAAGAAAAGCATCAGAAATTTGTTAAATTGCTCGGTTTGATTGAATAAGAAATACTGTATGTCAAATTAATAATATTAACTTGAGAAGAAGTGTTAAAGTTCAAGTTCAATTATGAATTATGCCATCACTAAGATTTATGAACCAGTTCACATTTGATCTTATTCTATGAACCTTTTGTAATTACTCTTCACTCTAAAATAAACGTTCGTCGTGTTCACATTGTTCGTCGTGTGTTCTCAGTTTTGGTTGCCTTATTATTACTTTGCCCTGTGCAGACTCTTTTACACTAACAGATTTGACCGAGTTATGGGGGTGGGAAGTTTTCACCTATGTCTATATAGGATATTTGAGGGAACCATTTTCACATGAATTTCGACCAAAAATAAAGTTGCCAGATTTTAATGCCAAATTGATTTAGAGGCCAAACCATGATAAAAAAGCCAATCCTCATGAAAATCGGATAAGATTTGACCGAGTTATGGGGGTGGGAAGTTTTCACCTATGTCTATATAGGATATTTGAGGGAACCATTTTCACATGAATTTCGACCAAAAATAAAGTTGCCAGATTTTAATGCCAAATTGATTTAGAGGCCAAACCATGATAAAAAAGCCAATCCTCATGAAAATCGGATAAGATTTGACCGAGTTATGGGGGTGGGAAGTTTTCACCTATGTCTATATAGGATATTTGAGGGAACCATTTTCACATGAATTTCGACCAAAAATAAAGTTGCCAGATTTTAATGCCAAATTGATTTAGAGGCCAAACCATGATAAAAAAACCAATCCTCATGAAAATCGGATAAGATTTGACCGAGTTATGGGCGTGGGAAGTTTTCACCTATGTCTATATAGGATATTTGAGGGAACCATTTTCACATGAATTTCGACCAAAAATAAAGTTGCCAGATTTTAATGCCAAATTGATTTAGAGGCCAAACCATGATAAAAAAGCCAATCCTCATGAAAATCGGATAAGATTTGACCGAGTTATGGGGGTGGGAAGTTTTCACCTATGTCTATATAGGATATTTGAGGGAACCATTTTCACATGAATTTCGACCAAAAATAAAGTTGCCAGATTTTAATGCCAAATTGATTTAGAGGCCAAACCATGATAAAAAAGCCAATCCTCATGAAAATCGGATAAGATTTGACCGAGTTATGGGGGTGGGAAGTTTTCACCTATGTCTATATAGGATATTTGAGGGAACCATTTTCACATGAATTTCGACCAAAAATAAAGTTGCCAGATTTTAATGCCAAATTGATTTAGAGGCCAAACCATGATAAAAAACCAATCCTCATGAAAATCGGATAAGATTTGACCGAGTTATGGGGGTGGGAAGTTTTCACCTATGTCTATATAGGATATTTGAGGGAACCATTTTCACATGAATTTCGACCAAAAATAAAGTTGCCAGATTTTAATGCCAAATTGATTTAGAGGCCAAACCATGATAAAAAAGCCAATCCTCATGAAAATCGGATAAGATTTGACCGAGTTATGGGGGTGGGAAGTTTTCACCTATGTCTATATAGGATATTTGAGGGAACCATTTTCACATGAATTTCGACCAAAAATAAAGTTGCCAGATTTTAATGCCAAATTGATTTAGAGGCCAAACCATGATAAAAAAGCCAATCCTCATGAAAATCGGATAAGATTTGACCGAGTTATGGGGGTGGGAAGTTTTCACCTATGTCTATATAGGATATTTGAGGGAACCATTTTCACATGAATTTCGACCAAAAATAAAGTTGCCAGATTTTAATGCCAAATTGATTTAGAGGCCAAACCATGATAAAAAAGCCAATCCTCATGAAAATCGGATAAGATTTGACCGAGTTATGGGGGTGGGAAGTTTTCACCTATGTCTATATAGGATATTTGAGGGAACCATTTTCACATGAATTTCGACCAAAAATAAAGTTGCCAGATTTTAATGCCAAATTGATTTAGAGGCCAAACCATGATAAAAAAGCCAATCCTCATGAAAATCGGATAAGATTTGACCGAGTTATGGGGGTGGGAAGTTTTCACCTATGTCTATATAGGATATTTGAGGGAACCATTTTCACATGAATTTCGACCAAAAATAAAGTTGCCAGATTTTAATGCCAAATTGATTTAGAGGCCAAACCATGATAAAAAAGCCAATCCTCATGAAAATCGCATAAGATTTGACCGAGTTATGGGGGTGGGAAGTTTTCACCTATGTCTATATAGGATATTTGAGGGAACCATTTTCACATGAATTTCGACCAAAAATAAAGTTGCCAGATTTTAATGCCAAATTGATTTAGAGGCCAAACCATGATAAAAAAGCCAATCCTCATGAAAATCGCATAAGATTTGACCGAGTTATGGGGGTGGGAAGTTTTCACCTATGTCTATATAGGATATTTGAGGGAACCATTTTCACATGAATTTCGACCAAAAATAAAGTTGCCAGATTTTAATGCCAAATTGATTTAGAGGCCAAACCATGATAAAAAAGCCAATCCTCATGAAAATCGCATAAGATTTGACCGAGTTATGGGGGTGGGAAGTTTTCACCTATGTCTATATAGGATATTTGAGGGAACCATTTTCACATGAATTTCGACCAAAAATAAAGTTGCCAGATTTTAATGCCAAATTGATTTAGAGGCCAAACCATGATAAAAAAACCAATCCTCATGAAAATCGGATAAGATTTGACCGAGTTATGGGGGTGGGAAGTTTTCACCTATGTCTATATAGGGATATTTGAGGGAACCATTTTCACATGAATTTCGACCAAAAATAAAGTTGCCAGATTTTAATGCCAAATTGATTTAGAGGCCAAACCATGATAAAAAAGCCAATCCTCATGAAAATCGCATAAGATTTGACCGAGTTATGGGGGTGGGAAGTTTTCACCTATGTCTATATAGGATATTTGAGGGAACCATTTTCACATGAATTTCGACCAAAAATAAAGTTGCCAGATTTAAATGCCAAATTGATTTAGAGGCCAAACCATGATAAAAAAGCCAATCCTCATGAAAATCGGATAAGATTTGACCGAGTTATGGGGGTGGGAAGTTTTCACCTATGTCTATATAGGATATTTGAGGGAACCATTTTCACATGAATTTCGACCAAAAATAAAGTTGCCAGATTTTAATGCCAAATTGATTTAGAGGCCAAACCATGATAAAAAAGCCAATCCTCATGAAAATCGGATAAGATTTGACCGAGTTATGGGGGTGGGAAGTTTTCACCTATGTCTATATAGGATATTTGAGGGAACCATTTTCACATGAATTTCGACCAAAAATAAAGTTGCCAGATTTTAATGCCAAATTGATTTAGAGGCCAAACCATGATAAAAAAGCCAATCCTCATGAAAATCGGATAAGATTTGACCGAGTTATGGGGGTGGGAAGTTTTCACCTATGTCTATATAGGATATTTGAGGGAACCATTTTCACATGAATTTCGACCAAAAATAAAGTTGCCAGATTTTAATGCCAAATTGATTTAGAGGCCAAACCATGATAAAAAAGCCAATCCTCATGAAAATCGGATAAGATTTGACCGAGTTATGGGGGTGGGAAGTTTTCACCTATGTCTATATAGGATATTTGAGGGAACCATTTTCACATGAATTTCGACCAAAAATAAAGTTGCCAGATTTTAATGCCAAATTGATTTAGAGGCCAAACCATGATAAAAAAGCCAATCCTCATGAAAATCGCATAAGATTTGACCGAGTTATGGGGGTGGGAAGTTTTCACCTATGTCTATATAGGATATTTGAGGGAACCATTTTCACATGAATTTCGACCAAAAATAAAGTTGCCAGATTTTAATGCCAAATTGATTTAGAGGCCAAACCATGATAAAAAAGCCAATCCTCATGAAAATCGGATAAGATTTGACCGAGTTATGGGGGTGGGAAGTTTTCACCTATGTCTATATAGGATATTTGAGGGAACCATTTTCACATGAATTTCGACCAAAAATAAAGTTGCCAGATTTTAATGCCAAATTGATTTAGAGGCCAAACCATGATAAAAAAGCCAATCCTCATGAAAATCGCATAAGATTTGACCGAGTTATGGGGGTGGGAAGTTTTCACCTATGTCTATATAGGATATTTGAGGGAACCATTTTCACATGAATTTCGACCAAAAATAAAGTTGCCAGATTTTAATGCCAAATTGATTTAGAGGCCAAACCATGATAAAAAAGCCAATCCTCATGAAAATCGAATAAGATTTGACCGAGTTATGGGGGTGGGAAGTTTTCACCTATGTCTATATAGGATATTTGAGGGAACCATTTTCACATGAATTTCGACCAAAAATAAAGTTGCCAGATTTTAATGCCAAATTGATTTAGAGGCCAAACCATGATAAAAAAGCCAATCCTCATGAAAATCGCATAAGATTTGACCGAGTTATGGGGGTGGGAAGTTTTCACCTATGTCTATATAGGATATTTGAGGGAACCATTTTCACATGAATTTCGACCAAAAATAAAGTTGCCAGATTTTAATGCCAAATTGATTTAGAGGCCAAACCATGATAAAAAAGCCAATCCTCATGAAAATCGCATAAGATTTGACCGAGTTATGGGGGTGGGAAGTTTTCACCTATGTCTATATAGGATATTTGAGGGAACCATTTTCACATGAATTTCGACCAAAAATAAAGTTGCCAGATTTTAATGCCAAATTGATTTAGAGGCCAAACCATGATAAAAAAACCAATCCTCATGAAAATCGGATAAGATTTGACCGAGTTATGGGGGTGGGAAGTTTTCACCTATGTCTATATAGGATATTTGAGGGAACCATTTTCACATGAATTTCGACCAAAAATAAAGTTGCCAGATTTTAATGCCAAATTGATTTAGAGGCCAAACCATGATAAAAAAGCCAATCCTCATGAAAATCGCATAAGATTTGACCGAGTTATGGGGGTGGGAAGTTTTCACCTATGTCTATATAGGATATTTGAGGGAACCATTTTCACATGAATTTCGACCAAAAATAAAGTTGCCAGATTTTAATGCCAAATTGATTTAGAGGCCAAACCATGATAAAAAAGCCAATCCTCATGAAAATCGCATAAGATTTGACCGAGTTATGGGGGTGGGAAGTTTTCACCTATGTCTATATAGGATATTTGAGGGAACCATTTTCACATGAATTTCGACCAAAAATAAAGTTGCCAGATTTTAATGCCAAATTGATTTAGAGGCCAAACCATGATAAAAAAACCAATCCTCATGAAAATCGCATAAGATTTGACCGAGTTATGGGGGTGGGAAGTTTTCACCTATGTCTATATAGGATATTTGAGGGAACCATTTTCACATGAATTTCGACCAAAAATAAAGTTGCCAGATTTTAATGCCAAATTGATTTAGAGGCCAAACCATGATAAAAAAGCCAATCCTCATGAAAATCGCATAAGATTTGACCGAGTTATGGGGGTGGGAAGTTTTCACCTATGTCTATATAGGATATTTGAGGGAACCATTTTCACATGAATTTCGACCAAAAATAAAGTTGCCAGATTTTAATGCCAAATTGATTTAGAGGCCAAACCATGATAAAAAAGCCAATCCTCATGAAAATCGCATAAGATTTGACCGAGTTATGGGGGTGGGAAGTTTTCACCTATGTCTATATAGGATATTTGAGGGAACCATTTTCACATGAATTTCGACCAAAAATAAAGTTGCCAGATTTTAATGCCAAATTGATTTAGAGGCCAAACCATGATAAAAAAGCCAATCCTCATGAAAATCGCATAAGATTTGACCGAGTTATGGGGGTGGGAAGTTTTCACCTATGTCTATATAGGATATTTGAGGGAACCATTTTCACATGAATTTCGACCAAAAATAAAGTTGCCAGATTTTAATGCCAAATTGATTTAGAGGCCAAACCATGATAAAAAACCAATCCTCATGAAAATCGCATAAGATTTGACCGAGTTATGGGGGTGGGAAGTTTTCACCTATGTCTATATAGGATATTTGAGGGAACCATTTTCACATGAATTTCGACCAAAAATAAAGTTGCCAGATTTTAATGCCAAATTGATTTAGAGGCCAAACCATGATAAAAAAGCCAATCCTCATGAAAATCGCATAAGATTTGACCGAGTTATGGGGGTGGGAAGTTTTCACCTATGTCTATATAGGATATTTGAGGGAACCATTTTCACATGAATTTCGACCAAAAATAAAGTTGCCAGATTTTAATGCCAAATTGATTTAGAGGCCAAACCATGATAAAAAAACCAATCCTCATGAAAATCGCATAAGATTTGACCGAGTTATGGGGGTGGGAAGTTTTCACCTATGTCTATATAGGGATATTTGAGGGAACCATTTTCACATGAATTTCGACCAAAAATAAAGTTGCCAGATTTTAATGCCAAATTGATTTAGAGGCCAAACCATGATAAAAAAGCCAATCCTCATGAAAATCGCATAAGATTTGACCGAGTTATGGGGGTGGGAAGTTTTCACCTATGTCTATATAGGATATTTGAGGGAACCATTTTCACATGAATTTCGACCAAAAATAAAGTTGCCAGATTTAAATGCCAAATTGATTTAGAGGCCAAACCATGATAAAAAAGCCAATCCTCATGAAAATCGCATAAGATTTGACCGAGTTATGGGGGTGGGAAGTTTTCACCTATGTCTATATAGGATATTTGAGGGAACCATTTTCACATGAATTTCGACCAAAAATAAAGTTGCCAGATTTTAATGCCAAATTGATTTAGAGGCCAAACCATGATAAAAAAGCCAATCCTCATGAAAATCGCATAAGATTTGACCGAGTTATGGGGGTGGGAAGTTTTCACCTATGTCTATATAGGATATTTGAGGGAACCATTTTCACATGAATTTCGACCAAAAATAAAGTTGCCAGATTTTAATGCCAAATTGATTTAGAGGCCAAACCATGATAAAAAAGCCAATCCTCATGAAAATCGGATAAGATTTGACCGAGTTATGGGGGTGGGAAGTTTTCACCTATGTCTATATAGGATATTTGAGGGAACCATTTTCACATGAATTTCGACCAAAAATAAAGTTGCCAGATTTTAATGCCAAATTGATTTAGAGGCCAAACCATGATAAAAAAGCCAATCCTCATGAAAATCGCATAAGATTTGACCGAGTTATGGGGGTGGGAAGTTTTCACCTATGTCTATATAGGATATTTGAGGGAACCATTTTCACATGAATTTCGACCAAAAATAAAGTTGCCAGATTTTAATGCCAAATTGATTTAGAGGCCAAACCATGATAAAAAAGCCAATCCTCATGAAAATCGCATAAGATTTGACCGAGTTATGGGGGTGGGAAGTTTTCACCTATGTCTATATAGGATATTTGAGGGAACCATTTTCACATGAATTTCGACCAAAAATAAAGTTGCCAGATTTTAATGCCAAATTGATTTAGAGGCCAAACCATGATAAAAAAGCCAATCCTCATGAAAATCGCATAAGATTTGACCGAGTTATGGGGGTGGGAAGTTTTCACCTATGTCTATATAGGATATTTGAGGGAACCATTTTCACATGAATTTCGACCAAAAATAAAGTTGCCAGATTTTAATGCCAAATTGATTTAGAGGCCAAACCATGATAAAAAAACCAATCCTCATGAAAATCGCATAAGATTTGACCGAGTTATGGGGGTGGGAAGTTTTCACCTATGTCTATATAGGATATTTGAGGGAACCATTTTCACATGAATTTCGACCAAAAATAAAGTTGCCAGATTTTAATGCCAAATTGATTTAGAGGCCAAACCATGATAAAAAAGCCAATCCTCATGAAAATCGCATAAGATTTGACCGAGTTATGGGGGTGGGAAGTTTTCACCTATGTCTATATAGGGATATTTGAGGGAACCATTTTCACATGAATTTCGACCAAAAATAAAGTTGCCAGATTTTAATGCCAAATTGATTTAGAGGCCAAACCATGATAAAAAAGCCAATCCTCATGAAAATCGCATAAGATTTGACCGAGTTATGGGGGTGGGAAGTTTTCACCTATGTCTATATAGGATATTTGAGGGAACCATTTTCACATGAATTTCGACCAAAAATAAAGTTGCCAGATTTTAATGCCAAATTGATTTAGAGGCCAAACCATGATAAAAAAGCCAATCCTCATGAAAATCGCATAAGATTTGACCGAGTTATGGGGGTGGGAAGTTTTCACCTATGTCTATATAGGATATTTGAGGGAACCATTTTCACATGAATTTCGACCAAAAATAAAGTTGCCAGATTTTAATGCCAAATTGATTTAGAGGCCAAACCATGATAAAAAAGCCAATCCTCATGAAAATCGCATAAGATTTGACCGAGTTATGGGGGTGGGAAGTTTTCACCTATGTCTATATAGGATATTTGAGGGAACCATTTTCACATGAATTTCGACCAAAAATAAAGTTGCCAGATTTTAATGCCAAATTGATTTAGAGGCCAAACCATGATAAAAAAGCCAATCCTCATGAAAATCGGATAAGATTTGACCGAGTTATGGGGGTGGGAAGTTTTCACCTATGTCTATATAGGATATTTGAGGGAACCATTTTCACATGAATTTCGACCAAAAATAAAGTTGCCAGATTTTAATGCCAAATTGATTTAGAGGCCAAACCATGATAAAAAAGCCAATCCTCATGAAAATCGCATAAGATTTGACCGAGTTATGGGGGTGGGAAGTTTTCACCTATGTCTATATAGGATATTTGAGGGAACCATTTTCACATGAATTTCGACCAAAAATAAAGTTGCCAGATTTTAATGCCAAATTGATTTAGAGGCCAAACCATGATAAAAAACCAATCCTCATGAAAATCGGATAAGATTTGACCGAGTTATGGGGGTGGGAAGTTTTCACCTATGTCTATATAGGGATATTTGAGGGAACCATTTTCACATGAATTTCGACCAAAAATAAAGTTGCCAGATTTTAATGCCAAATTGATTTAGAGGCCAAACCATGATAAAAAAGCCAATCCTCATGAAAATCGCATAAGATTTGACCGAGTTATGGGGGTGGGAAGTTTTCACCTATGTCTATATAGGATATTTGAGGGAACCATTTTCACATGAATTTCGACCAAAAATAAAGTTGCCAGATTTTAATGCCAAATTGATTTAGAGGCCAAACCATGATAAAAAAGCCAATCCTCATGAAAATCGCATAAGATTTGACCGAGTTATGGGGGTGGGAAGTTTTCACCTATGTCTATATAGGATATTTGAGGGAACCATTTTCACATGAATTTCGACCAAAAATAAAGTTGCCAGATTTTAATGCCAAATTGATTTAGAGGCCAAACCATGATAAAAAGCCAATCCTCATGAAAATCGCATAAGATTTGACCGAGTTATGGGGGTGGGAAGTTTTCACCTATGTCTATATAGGATATTTGAGGGAACCATTTTCACATGAATTTCGACCAAAAATAAAGTTGCCAGATTTTAATGCCAAATTGATTTAGAGGCCAAACCATGATAAAAAAGCCAATCCTCATGAAAATCGCATAAGATTTGACCGAGTTATGGGGGTGGGAAGTTTTCACCTATGTCTATATAGGATATTTGAGGGAACCATTTTCACATGAATTTCGACCAAAAATAAAGTTGCCAGATTTTAATGCCAAATTGATTTAGAGGCCAAACCATGATAAAAAAGCCAATCCTCATGAAAATCGCATAAGATTTGACCGAGTTATGGGGGTGGGAAGTTTTCACCTATGTCTATATAGGATATTTGAGGGAACCATTTTCACATGAATTTCGACCAAAAATAAAGTTGCCAGATTTTAATGCCAAATTGATTTAGAGGCCAAACCATGATAAAAAAGCCAATCCTCATGAAAATCGCATAAGATTTGACCGAGTTATGGGGGTGGGAAGTTTTCACCTATGTCTATATAGGATATTTGAGGGAACCATTTTCACATGAATTTCGACCAAAAATAAAGTTGCCAGATTTTAATGCCAAATTGATTTAGAGGCCAAACCATGATAAAAAAGCCAATCCTCATGAAAATCGCATAAGATTTGACCGAGTTATGGGGGTGGGAAGTTTTCACCTATGTCTATATAGGATATTTGAGGGAACCATTTTCACATGAATTTCGACCAAAAATAAAGTTGCCAGATTTTAATGCCAAATTGATTTAGAGGCCAAACCATGATAAAAAGCCAATCCTCATGAAAATCGCATAAGATTTGACCGAGTTATGGGGGTGGGAAGTTTTCACCTATGTCTATAAGGGATATTTGAGGGAACCATTTTCACATGAATTTCGACCAAAAATAAAGTTGCCAGATTTTAATGCCAAATTGATTTAGAGGCCAAACCATGATAAAAAAGCCAATCCTCATGAAAATCGCATAAGATTTGACCGAGTTATGGGGGTGGGAAGTTTTCACCTATGTCTATATAGGATATTTGAGGGAACCATTTTCACATGAATTTCGACCAAAAATAAAGTTGCCAGATTTAAATGCCAAATTGATTTAGAGGCCAAACCATGATAAAAAAGCCAATCCTCATGAAAATCGCATAAGATTTGACCGAGTTATGGGGGTGGGAAGTTTTCACCTATGTCTATATAGGATATTTGAGGGAACCATTTTCACATGAATTTCGACCAAAAATAAAGTTGCCAGATTTTAATGCCAAATTGATTTAGAGGCCAAACCATGATAAAAAAGCCAATCCTCATGAAAATCGCATAAGATTTGACCGAGTTATGGGGGTGGGAAGTTTTCACCTATGTCTATATAGGATATTTGAGGGAACCATTTTCACATGAATTTCGACCAAAAATAAAGTTGCCAGATTTTAATGCCAAATTGATTTAGAGGCCAAACCATGATAAAAAAGCCAATCCTCATGAAAATCGCATAAGATTTGACCGAGTTATGGGGGTGGGAAGTTTTCACCTATGTCTATATAGGGATATTTGAGGGAACCATTTTCACATGAATTTCGACCAAAAATAAAGTTGCCAGATTTTAATGCCAAATTGATTTAGAGGCCAAACCATGATAAAAAAGCCAATCCTCATGAAAATCGCATAAGATTTGACCGAGTTATGGGGGTGGGAAGTTTTCACCTATGTCTATATAGGATATTTGAGGGAACCATTTTCACATGAATTTCGACCAAAAATAAAGTTGCCAGATTTTAATGCCAAATTGATTTAGAGGCCAAACCATGATAAAAAAGCCAATCCTCATGAAAATCGCATAAGATTTGACCGAGTTATGGGGGTGGGAAGTTTTCACCTATGTCTATATAGGATATTTGAGGGAACCATTTTCACATGAATTTCGACCAAAAATAAAGTTGCCAGATTTTAATGCCAAATTGATTTAGAGGCCAAACCATGATAAAAAAGCCAATCCTCATGAAAATCGCATAAGATTTGACCGAGTTATGGGGGTGGGAAGTTTTCACCTATGTCTATATAGGATATTTGAGGGAACCATTTTCACATGAATTTCGACCAAAAATAAAGTTGCCAGATTTTAATGCCAAATTGATTTAGAGGCCAAACCATGATAAAAAAACCAATCCTCATGAAAATCGCATAAGATTTGACCGAGTTATGGGGGTGGGAAGTTTTCACCTATGTCTATATAGGATATTTGAGGGAACCATTTTCACATGAATTTCGACCAAAAATAAAGTTGCCAGATTTTAATGCCAAATTGATTTAGAGGCCAAACCATGATAAAAAAGCCAATCCTCATGAAAATCGCATAAGATTTGACCGAGTTATGGGGGTGGGAAGTTTTCACCTATGTCTATATAGGATATTTGAGGGAACCATTTTCACATGAATTTCGACCAAAAATAAAGTTGCCAGATTTTAATGCCAAATTGATTTAGAGGCCAAACCATGATAAAAAAGCCAATCCTCATGAAAATCGCATAAGATTTGACCGAGTTATGGGGGTGGGAAGTTTTCACCTATGTCTATATAGGATATTTGAGGGAACCATTTTCACATGAATTTCGACCAAAAATAAAGTTGCCAGATTTTAATGCCAAATTGATTTAGAGGCCAAACCATGATAAAAAAGCCAATCCTCATGAAAATCGCATAAGATTTGACCGAGTTATGGGGGTGGGAAGTTTTCACCTATGTCTATATAGGATATTTGAGGGAACCATTTTCACATGAATTTCGACCAAAAATAAAGTTGCCAGATTTTAATGCCAAATTGATTTAGAGGCCAAACCATGATAAAAAAGCCAATCCTCATGAAAATCGCATAAGATTTGACCGAGTTATGGGGGTGGGAAGTTTTCACCTATGTCTATATAGGATATTTGAGGGAACCATTTTCACATGAATTTCGACCAAAAATAAAGTTGCCAGATTTTAATGCCAAATTGATTTAGAGGCCAAACCATGATAAAAAAGCCAATCCTCATGAAAATCGCATAAGATTTGACCGAGTTATGGGGGTGGGAAGTTTTCACCTATGTCTATATAGGATATTTGAGGGAACCATTTTCACATGAATTTCGACCAAAAATAAAGTTGCCAGATTTTAATGCCAAATTGATTTAGAGGCCAAACCATGATAAAAAAGCCAATCCTCATGAAAATCGCATAAGATTTGACCGAGTTATGGGGGTGGGAAGTTTTCACCTATGTCTATATAGGATATTTGAGGGAACCATTTTCACATGAATTTCGACCAAAAATAAAGTTGCCAGATTTTAATGCCAAATTGATTTAGAGGCCAAACCATGATAAAAAAGCCAATCCTCATGAAAATCGCATAAGATTTGACCGAGTTATGGGGGTGGGAAGTTTTCACCTATGTCTATATAGGATATTTGAGGGAACCATTTTCACATGAATTTCGACCAAAAATAAAGTTGCCAGATTTTAATGCCAAATTGATTTAGAGGCCAAACCATGATAAAAAAGCCAATCCTCATGAAAATCGCATAAGATTTGACCGAGTTATGGGGGTGGGAAGTTTTCACCTATGTCTATATAGGATATTTGAGGGAACCATTTTCACATGAATTTCGACCAAAAATAAAGTTGCCAGATTTTAATGCCAAATTGATTTAGAGGCCAAACCATGATAAAAAAGCCAATCCTCATGAAAATCGGATAAGATTTGACCGAGTTATGGGGGTGGGAAGTTTTCACCTATGTCTATATAGGATATTTGAGGGAACCATTTTCACATGAATTTCGACCAAAAATAAAGTTGCCAGATTTTAATGCCAAATTGATTTAGAGGCCAAACCATGATAAAAAAGCCAATCCTCATGAAAATCGGATAAGATTTGACCGAGTTATGGGGGTGGGAAGTTTTCACCTATGTCTATATAGGATATTTGAGGGAACCATTTTCACATGAATTTCGACCAAAAATAAAGTTGCCAGATTTTAATGCCAAATTGATTTAGAGGCCAAACCATGATAAAAAAGCCAATCCTCATGAAAATCGCATAAGATTTGACCGAGTTATGGGGGTGGGAAGTTTTCACCTATGTCTATATAGGATATTTGAGGGAACCATTTTCACATGAATTTCGACCAAAAATAAAGTTGCCAGATTTTAATGCCAAATTGATTTAGAGGCCAAACCATGATAAAAAAGCCAATCCTCATGAAAATCGGATAAGATTTGACCCAGTTATGGGGGTGGGAAGTTTTCACCTATGTCTATATAGGATATTTGAGGGAACCATTTTCACATGAATTTCGACCAAAAATAAAGTTGCCAGATTTTAATGCCAAATTGATTTAGAGGCCAAACCATGATAAAAAAGCCAATCCTCATGAAAATCGCATAAGATTTGACCGAGTTATGGGGGTGGGAAGTTTTCACCTATGTCTATATAGGATATTTGAGGGAACCATTTTCACATGAATTTCGACCAAAAATAAAGTTGCCAGATTTTAATGCCAAATTGATTTAGAGGCCAAACCATGATAAAAAAGCCAATCCTCATGAAAATCGCATAAGATTTGACCGAGTTATGGGGGTGGGAAGTTTTCACCTATGTCTATATAGGATATTTGAGGGAACCATTTTCACATGAATTTCGACCAAAAATAAAGTTGCCAGATTTTAATGCCAAATTGATTTAGAGGCCAAACCATGATAAAAAAGCCAATCCTCATGAAAATCGCATAAGATTTGACCGAGTTATGGGGGTGGGAAGTTTTCACCTATGTCTATATAGGATATTTGAGGGAACCATTTTCACATGAATTTCGACCAAAAATAAAGTTGCCAGATTTTAATGCCAAATTGATTTAGAGGCCAAACCATGATAAAAAAGCCAATCCTCATGAAAATCGCATAAGATTTGACCGAGTTATGGGGGTGGGAAGTTTTCACCTATGTCTATATAGGATATTTGAGGGAACCATTTTCACATGAATTTCGACCAAAAATAAAGTTGCCAGATTTTAATGCCAAATTGATTTAGAGGCCAAACCATGATAAAAAAAGCCAATCCTCATGAAAATCGCATAAGATTTGACCGAGTTATGGGGGTGGGAAGTTTTCACCTATGTCTATATAGGATATTTGAGGGAACCATTTTCACATGAATTTCGACCAAAAATAAAGTTGCCAGATTTTAATGCCAAATTGATTTAGAGGCCAAACCATGATAAAAAAGCCAATCCTCATGAAAATCGCATAAGATTTGACCGAGTTATGGGGGTGGGAAGTTTTCACCTATGTCTATATAGGATATTTGAGGGAACCATTTTCACATGAATTTCGACCAAAAATAAAGTTGCCAGATTTTAATGCCAAATTGATTTAGAGGCCAAACCATGATAAAAAAGCCAATCCTCATGAAAATCGCATAAGATTTGACCGAGTTATGGGGGTGGGAAGTTTTCACCTATGTCTATATAGGATATTTGAGGGAACCATTTTCACATGAATTTCGACCAAAAATAAAGTTGCCAGATTTTAATGCCAAATTGATTTAGAGGCCAAACCATGATAAAAAAGCCAATCCTCATGAAAATCGCATAAGATTTGACCGAGTTATGGGGGTGGGAAGTTTTCACCTATGTCTATATAGGATATTTGAGGGAACCATTTTCACATGAATTTCGACCAAAAATAAAGTTGCCAGATTTTAATGCCAAATTGATTTAGAGGCCAAACCATGATAAAAAAGCCAATCCTCATGAAAATCGCATAAGATTTGACCGAGTTATGGGGGTGGGAAGTTTTCACCTATGTCTATATAGGATATTTGAGGGAACCATTTTCACATGAATTTCGACCAAAAATAAAGTTGCCAGATTTTAATGCCAAATTGATTTAGAGGCCAAACCATGATAAAAAAGCCAATCCTCATGAAAATCGCATAAGATTTGACCGAGTTATGGGGGTGGGAAGTTTTCACCTATGTCTATATAGGATATTTGAGGGAACCATTTTCACATGAATTTCGACCAAAAATAAAGTTGCCAGATTTTAATGCCAAATTGATTTAGAGGCCAAACCATGATAAAAAAGCCAATCCTCATGAAAATCGCATAAGATTTGACCGAGTTATGGGGGTGGGAAGTTTTCACCTATGTCTATATAGGATATTTGAGGGAACCATTTTCACATGAATTTCGACCAAAAATAAAGTTGCCAGATTTTAATGCCAAATTGATTTAGAGGCCAAACCATGATAAAAAAGCCAATCCTCATGAAAATCGCATAAGATTTGACCGAGTTATGGGGGTGGGAAGTTTTCACCTATGTCTATATAGGATATTTGAGGGAACCATTTTCACATGAATTTCGACCAAAAATAAAGTTGCCAGATTTTAATGCCAAATTGATTTAGAGGCCAAACCATGATAAAAAAGCCAATCCTCATGAAAATCGCATAAGATTTGACCGAGTTATGGGGGTGGGAAGTTTTCACCTATGTCTATATAGGATATTTGAGGGAACCATTTTCACATGAATTTCGACCAAAAATAAAGTTGCCAGATTTTAATGCCAAATTGATTTAGAGGCCAAACCATGATAAAAAAGCCAATCCTCATGAAAATCGCATAAGATTTGACCGAGTTATGGGGGTGGGAAGTTTTCACCTATGTCTATATAGGATATTTGAGGGAACCATTTTCACATGAATTTCGACCAAAAATAAAGTTGCCAGATTTTAATGCCAAATTGATTTAGAGGCCAAACCATGATAAAAAAGCCAATCCTCATGAAAATCGCATAAGATTTGACCGAGTTATGGGGGTGGGAAGTTTTCACCTATGTCTATATAGGATATTTGAGGGAACCATTTTCACATGAATTTCGACCAAAAATAAAGTTGCCAGATTTTAATGCCAAATTGATTTAGAGGCCAAACCATGATAAAAAAAAGCCAATCCTCATGAAAATCGCATAAGATTTGACCGAGTTATGGGGGTGGGAAGTTTTCACCTATGTCTATATAGGATATTTGAGGGAACCATTTTCACATGAATTTCGACCAAAAATAAAGTTGCCAGATTTTAATGCCAAATTGATTTAGAGGCCAAACCATGATAAAAAAGCCAATCCTCATGAAAATCGCATAAGATTTGACCGAGTTATGGGGGTGGGAAGTTTTCACCTATGTCTATATAGGATATTTGAGGGAACCATTTTCACATGAATTTCGACCAAAAATAAAGTTGCCAGATTTTAATGCCAAATTGATTTAGAGGCCAAACCATGATAAAAAAGCCAATCCTCATGAAAATCGCATAAGATTTGACCGAGTTATGGGGGTGGGAAGTTTTCACCTATGTCTATATAGGATATTTGAGGGAACCATTTTCACATGAATTTCGACAAAAAATAAAGTTGCCAGATGTTAGTGTAAAAGAGTCTGCACAGGGCAAAGTAATAATAAGGCAACCAAAACTGAGAACACACGACGAACAATGTGAACACGACGAACGTTTATTTTAGAGTGAAGAGTAATTACAAAAGGTTCATAGAATAAGAACAAATGTGAACTGGTTCATAAATCTTAGTGATGGCATAATTCATAATTGAACTTGAACTTTAACACTTCTTCTCAAGTTAATATTATTAATTTGACATACAGTATTTCTTATTCAACCAAACCGAGCAATTTAACAAATTTCTGATGCTTTTCTTTCTGTACATTTTTTGTTAAGATATCTGCAACATTTTCATTTGTGGGAACATAATTAATACAAACAATTTTTAATGCTAGAACCTCTCGTATGTAATGATATTTAATATCGATATGCTTTGTTCGCTTATGGTGTACAGGATTAGCTGCAATTTGCTGAGCACTCAAATTGTCACCATAGATTTGCACGGGCTCTGTTGGACGATGAAACTCAATCTCTTCCAGTAGTCGTCGTAGATATGTTGCCTCTTTTGCCGTCGTTGATAAGGCTACATATTCAGCCTCAGTACTGCTCTGAGCGACCACTCCTTGTTTCTTTGATTCCCAAGAAAATGCTGAACCTCCAAGATAAAATCCGAAGCCAGTATACGATTTTCTATCCAGGCTGTCATTAGCCCAGTCTGCATCGACAAATGCGTGCAATCCTTGACCAGTTTTTCGATAATGGAGTTTTAGGTCAATTGTCTTTGCCAGGTAGCGCAATATGTGCTTTGCGGCGGACTCATGCTCGTGATGCGGATCAGTATTCCGTTGCGCTAGCTTACTTACGGAATGAGCTATATCAGGCCGACTTGAGATGGCCAGATACGTAAGTGATCCAATTAGTGATTGGTATCCAGTCACGTCTGCTTTGCTGCATTTACCTTCGTTGCAGCTTATTTGGAATCCAGGAACTAAAGGTGTCGATACAGGACGACAGACGTTCATGCCGTATTTCTCCAGTAGGCACCTTATATACTGTTTCTGACAAATAGAGATAGCACCTAAATCTCCTTCACGCTGTATTTCAATGCCTAAAAAGTGATTTAACTGACCATTGTCGTGAACGTCAAACATTTCCTGCAACTTCTTCTTAAAGTACATTAGATCTGAGCGTTTAGAACAAGCTATTATTAAATCATCAACATATACAGCTATCAAATTGTACGAATCTTCAGAAATATTTTTATACATGCATGGTTCATTTTGTGTGGCCTTAAATCCCAGTCTTTTTAATGCGTCATCTAGAGTGCTGTTCCACGCTCTGCCTGACTGCTTGAGTCCGTACAACGCTTTGTTCAACTTCAGAACACGATTTGGGTAATCTTTGCTGACAAAATGTTCCGGCTGCTTCATGTAGACACTCTCGGTGAGCTCGCTGTTGAGGTAGGCATTTGAAACGTCCATTTGATGCAGATATAATTCTTTTTCTGCAGCTACAGCCAACAACATTCTAATATTTTCATATCTTATGACTGGTGAAAATGTTTCACTGAAGTTCACGCCATATTGCTGGCTGCAACCCTTAGCGACTAGTCTTGACTTGAACCGCTCAATATTACCCTGGCTGTCTCTTTTCACTTTATATACCCACATGCATCCAATAACTTTTGCATTGGGTGGAAGATCAACCAGCGACCAGGTGTTGTTTGCGATGAGGGCATCGTACTCACATTTCATAGATTCCTCCCACTCAAACGCATGTTTGCCATGCAACGCCTGCTTAGCTGTATTTGGCGTTTCCATGTCATAGTTTGTCATAATATGAAGCTCGTTGTACTGCTTCCTTGGCCTTCCAGGTCTTCCAGTTCGAATAAGCGTAGGCCTGCCTGGGCCTCGTCGTATGTCCACTTCTTCATCAGGGCTGCTCGTTGAATCAGAATCTCCAAAACTCTCATAATTCTCCATATCATCGTCTGAATGATTATCGATTATGGGCTCTTGGTTTTGGATTTCTTCATTGATTGCTGGCTCTGCTGTAACTGCCTGCGCTGGCAGCTCCTCTGGCGCTGCCTCTCCAACATTGGGATCCCCATATATGTTACTGCTAATTATAAAAGAAGTAAAATCGTCATTAGATGGGGATTGAGCATCTAATTTTTGCGCTTCTCTTTCAACAAATTTGACGTCACGCCTCTCGATCACTTGTTTAGTGTCTTTGTCAAACAGTCGATATGCCTTTGCAGTAAGAGAGTAGCCAACAAACATATACTCTTTTCCTTTGGCCTTAAATTTCTTGTGATGCAATTTGTCCAACGCGTAGACAGGTGACCCAAAAATTCGTAGATGAGACACTGATGGCTTGCGGCCGCTCCAAACTTCATAAGGAGTAGTGCCTTGCAGTGCCTGGGAGGGAGACCTATTCCGTATGTAAGCTGCAGTTGCAACAGCTTCAGCCCATAGGGATTCTTCAACGTTTGCATGGACCATCATAGCGCGAGCCATTTCTACTAGCGTTCGATTCGCTCTCTCTGCCACTCCGTTTTGTTGTGGCGTGTAGGGCACTGTTAACTGTCTTTTTATGCCACATCTTTTTAACAGCGCATCGAATTTACCATTAACAAACTCTTTGCCATTGTCACTACGGATGGCTTTTATTTTGCGTTGCATTTGACACTCAACTAGGTTTTTAAATGTTTCAAATTTATCAAGTGCTTCGTTTTTGGATTTCATAAAATATACAAAAATTCTTTTGGACCGATCGTCTATGAATGTTATGAAATATTTCGCACCACCAATTGATGGAACATTTATAGGCCCGCATACGTCCGTGTGTATTAAATCCAAACAATTAGTTGCACTCTTATCGTTCGTTTGAAATGGCAATGCACAGATTTTCGATAAATTACATGTGTTGCAATTTATTTCAGTTGAGAAGTTTTTTAAGTCAATACCGTGGACACGTTCACTATTTACTAGCTCTTTTAAGCTGCGAAAGTTTAGGTGGCCATACCGATTGTGCCAAACTATTGCTTTTTCTTGCATTGAAAACAATTTATTTTGATTCACATCATCAAACAAAAACAAATTTCCGATTAAATCAGCCATTAGTAACACTGAACCGTTTTTGCATTTAACTACTGCACGATTGTTCTTGAAAACAACTGAATGTCCGAATTTCAACGCTTTGCTGACCGAATAGAAGTTTATATGCAGTGACGGGACATACAATACATCATGCAACAGAATTTCACAATTATGCGTTTTTATTTTTACGACTCCTTTGCCTGCAGATTCTATGAATTTATCTCCCGCTAACATAATTCGAGATGTTTCCTCTTTTAATGACACAAACAAATTTCTGTCAAAACACATATGCGTAGTGGCACCACTGTCCAGACACCAACTAGCTTTATTTGCATGTTCTTTTTGCATTGCTGTGTATACGGCGTACGAGCATTTTTGCTGTTGTCCTTCGTTTTGATTTTCGTACTGCTTTTGTTTCTCTCGCTTTTCTTTGCATTCCGCCGATTTGTGGCCTCGTTTACCGCAATTGAAACATATTCCGTTAAATTTCCAGTCTTTCTTTGCACGACCTTCGTTCTTGTGCTCTCTTTTCTCCGAACGAGCGCCTACGAAGAATGCTTGCTGGTTGTTACCTATTTCGCAATTTTGTGATATTCTATCAGCCTCTGCTAATAGCTTTATTTTAAGTACATCAAAATTTGGCAATGAGTCTCTTGTCTCCATTGCAACAACGAAATGTTCATATTCCGTGCTTAAACTTGACAGCAATATAATTACTTTTAACTCGTCTTGCAAATCAATGCTCACTTCGGTTAACTTGTCAATAACCTCAATAAACGAATTTATATATTGCGATACATTTTCGTTTATGTCTAATTTCATGTTTAGCAACTTTTTATACAACGAAACTTTATGAATCGGACCCGTCGGCACATGCACTTCACGTAATTTGTCCCACGCTTCTTTAGAGGACTGTGCATTTTTTACATAGCTTAATTGCGCCACATTAACATTTAACACAATGCACGCGAGCGCCTTTTCATCCATCAAAACTGTATTTGCAGCAGCTGCGTTGACCTCCAACTTGCCACAGACTACATTCCATAGTTCTTGGTGAATTAGAACACTTTTCATCTGTATAGCCCATACATCGTAGTTTTTATCATTTAACTTTTCGATTTGAAATTGACTCATTTTTCCTTATTAATACTTTCGTGACTCTGGGCCCATAACCAATGTTAGTGTAAAAGAGTCTGCACAGGGCAAAGTAATAATAAGGCAACCAAAACTGAGAACACACGACGAACAATGTGAACACGACGAACGTTTATTTTAGAGTGAAGAGTAATTACAAAAGGTTCATAGAATAAGATCAAATGTGAACTGGTTCATAAATCTTAGTGATGGCATAATTCATAATTGAACTTGAACTTTAACACCAGATTTTAATGCCAAATTGATTTAGAGGCCAAACCAAGATAAAAAAGCCAATCCTCATGAAAATCGCATAAGATTTGACCGAGTTATGGGGGTGGGAAGTTTTCACCTATGTCTATATAGGATATTTGAGGGAACCATTTTCACATGAATTTCGACCAAAAATAAAGTTGCCAGATTTTAATGCCAAATTGATTTAGAGGCCAAACCATGATAAAAAAGCCAATCCTCATGAAAATCGCATAAGATTTGACCGAGTTATGGGGGTGGGAAGTTTTCACCTATGTCTATATAGGATATTTGAGGGAACCATTTTCACATGAATTTCGACCAAAAATAAAGTTGCCAGATTTTAATGCCAAATTGATTTAGAGGCCAAACCATGATAAAAAAGCCAATCCTCATGAAAATCGCATAAGATTTGACCGAGTTATGGGGGTGGGAAGTTTTCACCTATGTCTATATAGGATATTTGAGGGAACCATTTTCACATGAATTTCGACCAAAAATAAAGTTGCCAGATTTTAATGCCAAATTGATTTAGAGGCCAAACCATGATAAAAAAGCCAATCCTCATGAAAATCGCATAAGATTTGACCGAGTTATGGGGGTGGGAAGTTTTCACCTATGTCTATATAGGATATTTGAGGGAACCATTTTCACATGAATTTCGACCAAAAATAAAGTTGCCAGATTTTAATGCCAAATTGATTTAGAGGCCAAACCATGATAAAAAAGCCAATCCTCATGAAAATCGCATAAGATTTGACCGAGTTATGGGGGTGGGAAGTTTTCACCTATGTCTATATAGGATATTTGAGGGAACCATTTTCACATGAATTTCGACCAAAAATAAAGTTGCCAGATTTTAATGCCAAATTGATTTAGAGGCCAAACCATGATAAAAAAGCCAATCCTCATGAAAATCGGATAAGATTTGACCGAGTTATGGGGGTGGGAAGTTTTCACCTATGTCTATATAGGATATTTGAGGGAACCATTTTCACATGAATTTCGACCAAAAATAAAGTTGCCAGATTTTAATGCCAAATTGATTTAGAGGCCAAACCATGATAAAAAAGCCAATCCTCATGAAAATCGCATAAGATTTGACCGAGTTATGGGGGTGGGAAGTTTTCACCTATGTCTATATAGGATATTTGAGGGAACCATTTTCACATGAATTTCGACCAAAAATAAAGTTGCCAGATTTTAATGCCAAATTGATTTAGAGGCCAAACCATGATAAAAAAGCCAATCCTCATGAAAATCGCATAAGATTTGACCGAGTTATGGGGGTGGGAAGTTTTCACCTATGTCTATATAGGATATTTGAGGGAACCATTTTCACATGAATTTCGACCAAAAATAAAGTTGCCAGATTTTAATGCCAAATTGATTTAGAGGCCAAACCATGATAAAAAAGCCAATCCTCATGAAAATCGCATAAGATTTGACCGAGTTATGGGGGTGGGAAGTTTTCACCTATGTCTATATAGGATATTTGAGGGAACCATTTTCACATGAATTTCGACCAAAAATAAAGTTGCCAGATTTTAATGCCAAATTGATTTAGAGGCCAAACCATGATAAAAAAGCCAATCCTCATGAAAATCGCATAAGATTTGACCGAGTTATGGGGGTGGGAAGTTTTCACCTATGTCTATATAGGATATTTGAGGGAACCATTTTCACATGAATTTCGACCAAAAATAAAGTTGCCAGATTTTAATGCCAAATTGATTTAGAGGCCAAACCATGATAAAAAAGCCAATCCTCATGAAAATCGCATAAGATTTGACCGAGTTATGGGGGTGGGAAGTTTTCACCTATGTCTATATAGGATATTTGAGGGAACCATTTTCACATGAATTTCGACCAAAAATAAAGTTGCCAGATTTTAATGCCAAATTGATTTAGAGGCCAAACCATGATAAAAAAGCCAATCCTCATGAAAATCGCATAAGATTTGACCGAGTTATGGGGGTGGGAAGTTTTCACCTATGTCTATATAGGATATTTGAGGGAACCATTTTCACATGAATTTCGACCAAAAATAAAGTTGCCAGATTTTAATGCCAAATTGATTTAGAGGCCAAACCATGATAAAAAAGCCAATCCTCATGAAAATCGGATAAGATTTGACCGAGTTATGGGGGTGGGAAGTTTTCACCTATGTCTATATAGGATATTTGAGGGAACCATTTTCACATGAATTTCGACCAAAAATAAAGTTGCCAGATTTTAATGCCAAATTGATTTAGAGGCCAAACCATGATAAAAAAGCCAATCCTCATGAAAATCGCATAAGATTTGACCGAGTTATGGGGGTGGGAA
The DNA here is from genome assembly GCA_035045355.1 of Drosophila lacicola. Lineage (NCBI taxonomy): Eukaryota > Metazoa > Arthropoda > Insecta > Diptera > Drosophilidae > Drosophila > Drosophila lacicola. The sequence goes on from JAWNPB010000099.1 coordinate 32,210, forward strand.
GTTTTCACCTATGTCTATATAGGATATTTGAGGGAACCATTTTCACATGAATTTCGACCAAAAATAAAGTTGCCAGATTTTAATGCCAAATTGATTTAGAGGCCAAACCATGATAAAAAAGCCAATCCTCATGAAAATCGCATAAGATTTGACCGAGTTATGGGGGTGGGAAGTTTTCACCTATGTCTATATAGGATATTTGAGGGAACCATTTTCACATGAATTTCGACCAAAAATAAAGTTGCCAGATTTTAATGCCAAATTGATTTAGAGGCCAAACCATGATAAAAAAGCCAATCCTCATGAAAATCGGATAAGATTTGACCGAGTTATGGGGGTGGGAAGTTTTCACCTATGTCTATATAGGATATTTGAGGGAACCATTTTCACATGAATTTCGACCAAAAATAAAGTTGCCAGATTTTAATGCCAAATTGATTTAGAGGCCAAACCATGATAAAAAAGCCAATCCTCATGAAAATCGCATAAGATTTGACCGAGTTATGGGGGTGGGAAGTTTTCACCTATGTCTATATAGGATATTTGAGGGAACCATTTTCACATGAATTTCGACCAAAAATAAAGTTGCCAGATTTTAATGCCAAATTGATTTAGAGGCCAAACCATGATAAAAAAGCCAATCCTCATGAAAATCGCATAAGATTTGACCGAGTTATGGGGGTGGGAAGTTTTCACCTATGTCTATATAGGATATTTGAGGGAACCATTTTCACATGAATTTCGACCAAAAATAAAGTTGCCAGATTTTAATGCCAAATTGATTTAGAGGCCAAACCATGATAAAAAAGCCAATCCTCATGAAAATCGCATAAGATTTGACCGAGTTATGGGGGTGGGAAGTTTTCACCTATGTCTATATAGGATATTTGAGGGAACCATTTTCACATGAATTTCGACCAAAAATAAAGTTGCCAGATTTTAATGCCAAATTGATTTAGAGGCCAAACCATGATAAAAAAGCCAATCCTCATGAAAATCGCATAAGATTTGACCGAGTTATGGGGGTGGGAAGTTTTCACCTATGTCTATATAGGATATTTGAGGGAACCATTTTCACATGAATTTCGACCAAAAATAAAGTTGCCAGATTTTAATGCCAAATTGATTTAGAGGCCAAACCATGATAAAAAAGCCAATCCTCATGAAAATCGCATAAGATTTGACCGAGTTATGGGGGTGGGAAGTTTTCACCTATGTCTATATAGGATATTTGAGGGAACCATTTTCACATGAATTTCGACCAAAAATAAAGTTGCCAGATTTTAATGCCAAATTGATTTAGAGGCCAAACCATGATAAAAAAGCCAATCCTCATGAAAATCGCATAAGATTTGACCGAGTTATGGGGGTGGGAAGTTTTCACCTATGTCTATATAGGATATTTGAGGGAACCATTTTCACATGAATTTCGACCAAAAATAAAGTTGCCAGATTTTAATGCCAAATTGATTTAGAGGCCAAACCATGATAAAAAAGCCAATCCTCATGAAAATCGCATAAGATTTGACCGAGTTATGGGGGTGGGAAGTTTTCACCTATGTCTATATAGGATATTTGAGGGAACCATTTTCACATGAATTTCGACCAAAAATAAAGTTGCCAGATTTTAATGCCAAATTGATTTAGAGGCCAAACCATGATAAAAAAACCAATCCTCATGAAAATCGCATAAGATTTGACCGAGTTATGGGGGTGGGAAGTTTTCACCTATGTCTATATAGGATATTTGAGGGAACCATTTTCACATGAATTTCGACCAAAAATAAAGTTGCCAGATTTTAATGCCAAATTGATTTAGAGGCCAAACCATGATAAAAAAGCCAATCCTCATGAAAATCGCATAAGATTTGACCGAGTTATGGGGGTGGGAAGTTTTCACCTATGTCTATATAGGATATTTGAGGGAACCATTTTCACATGAATTTCGACCAAAAATAAAGTTGCCAGATTTTAATGCCAAATTGATTTAGAGGCCAAACCATGATAAAAAAGCCAAACCTCATGAAAATCGCATAAGATTTGACCGAGTTATGGGGGTGGGAAGTTTTCACCTATGTCTATATAGGATATTTGAGGGAACCATTTTCACATGAATTTCGACCAAAAATAAAGTTGCCAGATTTTAATGCCAAATTGATTTAGAGGCCAAACCATGATAAAAAAGCCAATCCTCATGAAAATCGGATAAGATTTGACCGAGTTATGGGGGTGGGAAGTTTTCACCTATGTCTATATAGGATATTTGAGGGAACCATTTTCACATGAATTTCGACCAAAAATAAAGTTGCCAGATTTCAATGCCAAATTGATTTAGAGGCCAAACCATGATAAAAAAGCCAATCCTCATGAAAATCGCATAAGATTTGACCGAGTTATGGGGGTGGGAAGTTTTCACCTATGTCTATATAGGATATTTGAGGGAACCATTTTCACATGAATTTCGACCAAAAATAAAGTTGCCAGATTTAAATGCCAAATTGATTTAGAGGCCAAACCATGATAAAAAAGCCAAACCTCATGAAAATCGGATAAGATTTGACCCAGTTATGGGGGTGGGAAGTTTTCACCTATGTCTATAAGGGATATTTGAGGGAACCATTTTCACATGAATTTCGACCAAAAATACCAAAAGGATTCATCGCTTGACGAGCGCCCAACCCCATGAGCTCTACATACATATGGAAGGATTTGATGGTATCATCAAATACTACAGATATGAAGAATTTGCTATCGCTGGCGAGGACGATCAATACAGACTGAACATCTCTGGTACGGCTGTGGGCAATGCAAGAGGTGATGAGTTGAATTACCACAACAATCAGAAATTCAGCACATTCGATCGTGATAATGATGCTTGGAGTAATGACAACTGCGCAAGTAAAAGCCAACGTGGTGGTGGCTGGTGGTACAAACACTGTGTAAGAATGTATGAATTGACGGAAAAAAATTTAAATTAAATTTAATTGTTATTTTCTTTCTCTTTTTTAGCAATTTAAACGGCAAATATTATACAATATATGTATGAATCGAATGTCATATATTGGGAACTATTCGTCTTGTTGAAGAAAGTTAAAATGCTAATACGACCCAAAAGCTATTGTAATTGTTTTATTTAAAAACATAAACATTACTTTGAAATGTACGATATTTTAACAAACTCCAAAAGGAGCTTTATATTAAATCAACTTTATATAAAATTCAATACGCGAAATCAATGGAATCAGCGGACTATGCCCGATAGAAACAATATTAAAGGTCTCCTTTCCAACTTATACTATCGATTGTCGACGGCCATCCGCGACTAGATTACCCTCACTTGTATTCTAATTCGGATAAAATCCCCTTTACTATATATTTCTCTTGTGCTCTAATGATGTACATATGATGAAAGCCATTAGAGCAACTGCTTTAATGAAATCTTAATTTTAACCTGAATAACAAAAGTAAATCAATTAGGTAATTACATTTAAATGCGGTACTCACCTATCTAAGACCCCCAATTAAAAAGGATCTGCTGATGATTTGATATTTCGCCAAGGTGTTTGATATCGTTGCAACACACCGATACAGGATATACCCTTCCCAGCGATAGCCGTGTGAAGTATGACTGAACTTTCGACCGTGAGTATATTAAGATATATGATTTGTTTTAGAGTATCTTTGGAATGCCAAAGACTTTCAATCAGGATTTCTATTTTACGCATTATAGATCATTGAAACCTCGCTACAAGAGCGATTCGTACGCGAATTTTATCGTTAACGTTTCCAATAAATGCGAGGAGATGATCGTTTCGTGTATTCTCGGACAGAAGAGCCTGCCCTGCACCGATATCTTCCGAGAGTTTTCCGTTGACGAGGGCCTATGCTGCATGTTCAACTCCCTCCATCCGTATTATATATACAAGCATAGGTGAAGCTATTTATTAATGACCATATACAAAAATATAAAAAAGAGGCATCTTTGAATGTTTAAGTGCATCTTCTATACGGGACTGGAACCCCATCTAAAGGCTTTCCAAAGCATCTGCCAGCGGGCTTCTATCCTCGTCGGGGCAATGGTCTACAAATTGTGCTCAACGGGCACTCGGATGATTATTATTGCTCATCCACAAATGGACAAGGATTCAAGGTATGACTTATGCATAATTTCATTTATTCCTTTTATAATAATAATAAATAAAATAATAATAATTATAATTAATGGCTTTGCCTTGTACAACTCGATTGATCAGCCGCGTCTTAAGGAATGCGGTCTGCCGATAATGCTCCGCCACGAGATTATCTAAAGGATCGTGCCGAATAGCTAAGAGGCTGTGCCAAGGAACTGTGAGGCCGAGTGCGATGCGATCTATTTCTTGAGGTTCTGCAACTGCATACCATATCTGACATCTGACAATGATCTATTGTAATGCCGTGTGAGGCACCTTGACTGCCTGGACCGTGCGGAATTGGAGAACGTGAATGGCGGGAGTACGGCCAGCTGCCACGATGTATATATTTTCCGAATCCATTTGCTATACCCACAATGCCCTTTAAGAAGCAGCAGAGTGCTCGGGTTAAGAACGAGTATTTCAGAAATTTCTCAACGGATTTCATTCTCAAGAACCTGGCCATAGTCAATTTCTACCACGATGACAATTAGTTTTGCAGCTATGTGCGATCCTCGTACACATTCTCATTCTTTTCTTTTCCCAGCATAATGTGCCTAATGTTTGGTTTCAGTGTAGTTTCATTTCGGAACTATTCCATTTCATATTTCTGCGCTTCCTTTTCGAGTATATTCAGAATTAAGGCGGGGCTCGTATATGTATATTAGACACAAATCAACGAAGTACGCACTCTTAAAGATTAAAGATCGGGCAAATCACGAAATGAATAATTCCCAACGAAAAGAACAATAAAGTCTCGAAAACAAATGCTGAGACGATTAATAACTAGTTATCAAGGAATCATATGTATGTTTTTATACCCTTGCTGAGGCTATTATAGTTTTGTCTCGAAATGTCTAACGAAGAAGTCATCTCTGATCCCATAAAGTATGTATATGTATTCTTGATCAGTATCAACAGTCGAGTCGATATAGCAATGTCCGTCTCTACGTCTGACAGTCTTTCTGCTTCTATGTGAACTAGTCTCTCAGTTTTAAGGCCATCGTCATGAAACTTTGCTCACATCCCAGTACATATATCGGAATCGGCTGGATCGGAAAACTATATTAAATAGCTGCCATATGAACGATCGGTCGACAAAAGGGTTCTTGTATGAACAACTTTTTTTCTAAAAAGATATATTGACCAAACTCGGCATTTATTAGTTTCACTATGCTCCTCATATATAATCAGTATCCTATCAGCATCGGACTACTATGTTATTTATCAATAATAGCAAGGATCGGTGGAAAAGTAGGTTACTGTATGGGAAAATATTCTGTTTTCCAAGATATTTTCGTTAAACTGGGAAACCGTAAGCCAAATGTCTCAGAGGGTATTAAATCTTCGGCCGAAGTTAAACTTACTTTCGTGTTTGAATCACATATTCAGTTTACAACCTGTCTTTACAAAAGTTGCTTAAGTTTAGTATATAGAAACATGTCTGCATATATTTGGGCGCATTTGGCATGCTAAACTATTAGAGCTGCAAATATGTTTCATCTCCCAATTGATGTTTACTCTCCAATCAAAAACAATGCGGCAGCTAACAAACCACATGCATCTCATAGACGATAATAACTGCTTGGAGATAAAAAAGAAAGCATATTCGTAATACATAATAATAATAGATACATCACTAATAGATAGTAAAATTTGAAAAGGGGCGTTCCCCGAGGAGACATTTAATATTGTTTCTATCTGACATAGCCCACTGATTCCATCGATTTATTATAAAAGTGAATAATGAAGTTTTTTCAAAATATCGTACATTTCAAAGTTATGTATATGTTTTTAAATAAAACTATTACAATTTGCAATAGCTCTTGGGTCGTATAAGCATTTTGACTGTTTTCAACGAGACGTAGTTATCCCAATATATGGCATCCACTCTTTTCACATTAGAATTATAGTATTTGCCATTTAAATTGCTAAAAAAAAAGAGGAAAACAATTAAATTAAATTAAATTTTTTTTCCAGCAATTCATACCTTCCTACACAGTGCTTGTACCACCACCACATTTGTTTTTATTTGCGCAGTTTACATCATCCCAATTATCATTATCACGATCGAATGTGCTGAATTTCTGATTGTTGTGGTAACTCAACTCATCACCTGTTGCATTGCCCACAGCCGTACCAGAGATGTTCAGTCTGTGTTGATCGTCCTCGCCAGCGATAGCAAATTCTTCATATCTGTAGTATTTGATGATACCATCAAATCCTTCCATATGTATGTAGAGCTCATGGGGTTGGGCGCTCGTCAAGCGATGAATCCTCTCAAGCCCTAAGAAAAAGTCGCCTTCAAAGTTTCCAAAGCCGGCACGGTATGCGGCCCAATCCCTATAGAAGTTCTCTTTGCCATTGATTCGCTGCTGGATAACCGTCCAGCCAGGACCTACAGTCGCACTATCACAAAGTACACTGAACGGATCTTCTTGATCCGGTTTAATCTTATGAATACCCGGAGCATCAGCAAAGTCGGTGCATTCACTGTAAACGGGCTTCTCTTCGCAGCTTTTAAGTTTCTTGGCACAAATGTTGACTTCGTTTTTGATTTCGAATATTTGTTGGTCCTTTTGATCAATTAGCTTCTTTTGTTTCTCCAGCTGCTCCTCGTAGTCCTGGATTTTCAAGGCATTGGAATTGAGTTTACCCATTTCCTCTTTTATTGATAAAACGTTCTTCGTCAGCTCTTTAAGTGCCTCGATGATAAATTGATTATGTTGGTTCAGCTTTTCCTGCAGTTGCTTGATTTCTTTATCTTTGCCTTCCATTTTATTGTTATTGTTTTCAATTTCCTCCTTCATCTGATGTATATACTTTAATAATGGTCTCACTGCCTTATAGGTGTACTTTCCACATTCCTCCTCTGCTATTCTGGTTGCCACACAAGACTAATAAAAAAAGGACGCTTCATTTTCTGCAGTGCACACAAACATTGATAAATAATCTTATTTTACCTCATTTTCGTTAAACTCTGCTTCAGCTATGATCAGTGTTAGGCTTATAAATAGAATATATATAAACGTAACACATTTCATTTTGATAGCACTCTGATTTTGTAATTAAAATGCGAATCTCAACTGCACTCAACTGCACGCACGTAAATAGACTGAAAGGCGGCAATCAGTTGGAAGCTCGGGTAACTTTTGAGCGATTATCAGTAGGTCAGGAAATCAATATAAATAAACAAAAGGCATGGGTCAGGCTTTAAGTGACCTTCATTGAACTGTTGATAGATTGCAAATAAAAAAGTTTATTAGCTTTGACTGCTTTTCGTTATTAGCTCATTTAACGAGACTCAAAACTAGTTTCAAACCGAAACCAAATCATTTTTATTTTTGCCAAATATCTTTATGACATGTCTCGAATCAGCTCGCTGTCCCGATCAGGAATATATCTTCACTTTTTGGTATCCTTGATGCTGCCTTTTACGTATTTTTGAACAAAAGCAATATACCCATTTTCAGGTTATAAATATAATATGAATTAGCTAAATTGGAAATAAATAACATTCGAGCGAATATGAAAGACGCCATAGATTGGATTACTAATTAAATAAATTTGTATTATACATATTATAAACAAATGGATCTCACTTTAGTATACCCTTGTAGAGGGTATTTTAGTTTTGACATGAAATGTGTAACGCATAGAAAGCGACATCTACGATCCTATGCATATATACCTATATTCTAGATCCGCATCCAGTTGGTATAACTAGGTCCAAATGTTCGTCTTTGAATATTTATATCGGTCCGTCTTTCTGTTGGAGGCACTACATAAGTCGGATCTGCCTGAACCGGACCACTAAATTATATAGCTGCCATAGGAACGATTGGTCGAAAATTAAGTTGATGGAAAAGTTTTATATTTTTTAAGATATATTGGCCAAACTTGGCAAATAGAAAAGGTTTAGTCTGCAAGGGTATTTAATCTTCGGCGTGCCGTAAATAGCCCTTCTTTCCCGTTCCCATTTATTTAATTTTGAGCGTTTCAAAGAACCTAAAATTATACTCGAATAATTTCACAGTTCTTAAAATTGACATCTGAAAGAACCTTTAAAAGAAATGTTTACGCATGAGTTTCTTTTTGCCTTCCTGGTATATCAGATATTTGTATGCAACTCGAGACCATGATTATATTATTATTATTAATTCATATTATATTCATATATTTACATATATGAATGTGTATATTCGAAGGTCATCAGAACTCTGCATACTGAACGTGATGAGACCTTCTGACTCTTAAGATCATACATATGTACGTAGGTTTCCACGATTGACGAGGATAATTAAGCTGAATTCTTTTTATATCTGCTAAGTAAGCTATCCCAAGAGAGCACAAAAAAGAACAAATAAACATAAAGTATATATATGTATACTAGCGGGTATTGCCCGGCCTTGCCCGCGTAACGTTTTCTGTTCAAATTTTTTTTAGATATTTTCTTTACAATAAATACACGCCCGAGGAAGCTTGGATTCTGCGATAAGTGTGCAACATGTCGCAAATGATGAATGAATTTTTCGAAAAGTGTGAAATAGCCCTCAAATGGATTTTGAACAAAGATCTCTGAAAATGAGTTTGAGGCCGATCGGATGGTAAACAAAAAAGTTGTATACAAATGTTTTTCGCGATTTTTCCATCCATACAGGTGGAATTTGCTGAAAACCCCGTCTTAACGTGCATCTTCATCACATAAGGTAACTACAGTCGGATACGTAGCTCTTACGGCTTGGACTGTGCGTTGATCACCAATCAATCAGTCAGTCAGGAAAAACAGCTATATATATAGAGACTTGGGGTTGAGCCGAGAATATCCCTTTCAAGGCAATCGAAACACACATACTCATCAGCACAAAGGCCGCAAACTGCATACCCTAGACAGAGGCATTTTCTGGTTTACCCTATAAATATTTCTTGAATTAAATGTATATTTTATTATTCTGGGCATAAAAATGGCGTTTGAATGTGTGCATAGACCAAAAATCAACTTGGTTCCTTTCAATTTTTCTTGTTGTCATTCTTGAGACATTTAAAATGTTCTTAATATGCGAATATGGATTGTTTCTTTCTCTGAAATGCGTTCAAGCACCAGATCTTAAACTCAACTCGTATATATACGTACAAGGATATATTCCGATATACACGTTTTTAAAATTGCATTTATTTAGACATACATCTTGAATGTGTGTGTATATATATTTATATGTATATATGGTATGTTTAGAGTGTGTGTGTGTGTTTTTTTTTTTTTGCCTCCGATTGCATATTGCCACTTTGCCGAACTTACAGAACTAATAAAAAACGGAATACATGGGTTGGCCGGTGCTCGGCTCGGACTAATGGTTAGCGGGCTGATAAGGTATTTCTATATAAATATCTATAAAGCTCGGAACTGTACAAGGCAAAATTGATAAAAATTTATGTAGGGTTGGGTCAGGGTGGGAGAGAGGAGGGGCTGGGCGGGGCGGAGCGGGGAGCATATAAAAAATACTTGTAAACTGTACTGGGCCTGGCGTAGGGCAGGCGTAGGAATGCATGAAAATTAAGTGAAGCGCCCTTTAACGACCGTTCCAGTAGCCGACGCGTCCATTCTCAAAGGCCAGATTGATGCGCGGATGTGGTAAGGCCCTGGCCGGTTGCAGTGGCTCGAGCAGCTGGGCCGGCGTCGACGGATCATCCACAAAGTACAAGCACTGGCGCACAAACTCGAGGAACAGCTGCTGGGCCTGCTGGGCGCAAGCGGGCAGCGCCTGCAGATTGGCATCGCTGCTGAGCTGGCGCACCAGTTGCTCGCAGATGCGCGTATTTGTGTCCACATCGAAGAGCGGCACACCAAAGTTAACGTCCAGCAGCGTCCACTGCTCGGTGCTGGGCTCCGGCTCCGGCTCCGCAGACGTATCGCCAATGGGCAGCTCCACGGAGCTCTGGGAGAGCAGCTCGGCGCGAGTGCAGCTGTTGCTTATGTCGCTGCATTTGGCCAGCTCGCTGGCCAGCAGCTGGTTGCAGTCCGCCGAGGTATAGTCGTTTGCTGGGCCGTGCTCCGGCGTTGATGCAAAATGATTCTCATCGGGACTCTTCAGCTGAAAGCTGGTCAGCTGATCGTTTGGCACATTTGACTTGGTCGCGGGCAGCGACGGGCGTTTGCGCTGCGGCAGCTTCAGCTTCACCTGCAACTCATACTCGTCGCAGCCGAGATCGGGCACGCCCGTATTCAGGAATGTTATGTAGCCACATTGCTGGCGCAGATCCAAATGGGTGGCCAGCTTTTGGACGGCACGATGCGTGCCCCATTTGGCCTGGCCGGCATCCGAGGCCTGGAATGGAAATGATTCATAGTGCAGCTGGCCAGCGGTACTTATGCCATAGCCCTGCAGCAGGACGCATCCGTTCTTCAGCTGCTCGTTCAGGTTGCGAAAGTTCTCCGTGTTGAGCACATATGCGTCCGAATGGAGTATGTTCACCAGCAGCTTGCCATAGCCCAAAAAGAGACGTGGCAGCGACTTGAGCACAGTGCCGCGGCACAACAGCAAGCTGGGCGGCCCATAGCCTGGCGGCAATGAGTTGAATATTAGTTTCAATGTGTCTAGCTAGGAGGGAGGCTACTCACCCGTGATATGGTTGTAGAATAGCTTGCTCCACATCGGCAACGCATCGGAGCTGCGCACAAACTGGCCAAAGAACGGAATGCTGAACATGTGACTCAATGTGGCCGTCAGCGGCGTTGCCGAAATAATAAACTTGTACTTCTTATCGAGCACACGGTCGCGCGTCTGCCAGTCGAGGCCCTCCAGGCATTCCAGTCGCAGCAGATCGAGTCCGCCGGGCAGCAACGGACGCAGCGAACAGATGGTGGAGCGCAATATTACTGCGTGCGCAAAATAGCGAGAGACATCGCCCTCGCCCTCAGCATCCAGCAGCGAGACCTGCTCCAGTTCAGCCAAAAAGCTGTCGAGACTCTCCTCGCACAGTTTGCCCACCTCGAACATGGTGACGGCATGGTTCTTCAGGCCCGGCGACAGATTGCCCATCATCAAGAATGCTGTGAGTGTTGAGTCGAATAAAAAGCCGACACGCTTGCCACTCTTGGCGGCTGCGGCTGCGGATGCGACTGATGTTGCCTTTGTTGTGGTCGTGCGCTCGCTAACATCCTCCAGCTCGGAGCTAAGCTCCTGTTCATCGCTGTTGTTGCCGTTGTGTGTGGCTGCTGGGGGCGTGACCATGTTGGCAAAGCTAAAGTCACTGGTATTGCCATCCGAGGAGAGATAGCCAATGGAGCTGCTGTCCTTGTCCTTGTCCTTGTCTTTCTCTTGCTTTGGCGTCTTGGGACTTGACTGCGGCTGCTCAAAGTCAAAGCTGCTGCTGGCATACACATTGTAGTTGAGCGGCGTAATCTGCGGCGTTTGCGGCAGCTGCTGCTCATTGTAGCATGCCCAGCTAGCGTGATACTGTCCAGTTTCGTGATCCGTATGCTTGCGCTGGGCAAAGCCGAGGCGGCATATAAAGCTGACCGCCTGCTTGACACCATCCAGGTCCAGTTGCAGCATTTGCGCCAGCTCAGCAATGCTCATGTGCTCATCGGCACTCACGAATATCTTGTACAGCAAATTCTCAAAATAATCGCCGCTGACGCGATTCATGACAAAGTTGCGCAACGGCGGTATACAAATGCGATCCTCGCCGCTAATGGGCACATCCAGATAGATGAGACCCTTGCGATAGAGGCTCTGCACCACCTGATAGTCACATTTGCCCGTTGGCTGTGCGCCAAAGTCAATGAGATCGTCCAGCAGGCTGCGCTCTGCGGGCGTCACCATTCGTATATCCGTCTCCAGCACATAGCCAATGTCCAGACGCCACCAGGGCTCAATGTGCACATGCACCGGCAGGCGCGGCAAAAAGTCCAGCGGATTGGGTTTGGCACTAAACAGCAGCGTGCGCGGCGTATGGGTCTTCAGTTCGCTAATTAGCGCCAGATATTCGTTGCGTCCAATGCCGAGGACACGCAGGCAGTCCGCCGCCGTAAAATTGGGCAGCGTATCGTAGCTCTTGTCGTTGCGCAGCAGCTGGCTGAGCACGTCCAGATAATAGTTGAAGGGCGTAACGCGCAATCCCTTGGTGACTATGTCCGCCAGATGGTAGGGAAAGACGCCCAGGCTGTTGATGTTCTTTTGGATGAGCAGCTCATAGTAGCGCTGCTCCTGGCGGAACACCTTCGATGCCAGATTGCCGCGGAAGCGCAGCTGATTCTTCAGGCTGTAGTTGAAGACATACTTCTCGTAGTCGCGCTGATTGTTGTGCAGCACCGAGCGCAGATGCACCGGCAGCTCCTGCCATGGCACATTCCCACGCACGCACAGCTGCAGCTGCAACTGACAGTTGCCAGTCTCCGTCTCCGTCGTCGACGTCGACGTCATCGTGTCCCGTCGCAGTTGTTGTTTGTTTACCTGTCGCAGTGCTCACTTTAGTTGTTCTTGTTGTTGCCTTTTGCTGCTTTTGGCCATTGCATATGCTGTTTGTATTGCAGTGCGATCTGCTTGCAATGCTTTGGCTGACGAGTTTTTACTTTCTTTTTCTGTTTGCTGCGCTCGTTACGTTTTGTCGTTCTTATTCTATTTTGGCAGGCAGGCAGCAAAATGAGACGACACAGCTGATAAAAACAGTCGTCCGAGGGGCAGCACTCGTTATCCAGCACTGGTTGAAAAAAATACTGCGCACTGAGCGAAATACTGGGGCAACATTTACGTTCTACATGCAACTGCATGAGATATACCTTTCTTTAGATTGCCAATTGACAATGTGTACTTAAACTAGACGATTTTGAAAACTGTTTTTCAGTCAAATGTGTGTCTTTATTTTTAATTTTAGCATCTAATGAGATTTGAATATAATTTCAAATTGGAACGATTTGTTAATTATTATTCGTTTAATTATTTTTGTATATATACACAGACGTGTCCGAACACAAGAAAATAAGCAGAATACTAAATATTTAAAACTTGCTTAATAAATAATTAAAATTATTATTCACAATATGCATGAAAATTATTCGAAAATCAATGTCCAGCGAAACAAATCGCGCTTAATCGATAGTTAGTTGAAGGCGTTTCGCAACACTCATTATGGGCATTTGCAAACATTAGCAACACTCACTGTTGATGATTTTCAATATTAAAGGCACTCTGCTTTGCCTTGGCTGCGTTTTTCTAAACAAAACTTCTGTTCAAAATATCAAAACGAATAAATTTTTGTTAGGCGTAGTTGAAAAATTGTGCAAACGTTGTGTGAATTACAAGTGCCATGCAGTAGATGTTGACAGGCGGATGTAGTGCAATAACAAGAAGAACAACAATAAGGCACACTTGAGTGCGCCAGCGAGAGTCGCAAGAAGAAAAGGGACATCGACATCGATTTTTTTGCACCCTTTTTTTTTTTTTTGGTGCATATTTTGCGTAGCAAATTAGCACACAAAGAAACGCGCGACAAGTGTCGCCTCGCCAAGGAAGCACGCAACGCAACGAGCAGCCAAGCGCAGTGACAGCTATTTGTTTATTGAATCCCAGTGTGCCTCAGGGAAAGGGACGCTCAATGAGCGGCGGCGGCGAGGAACACGAGCAGCAGCAACAGAAGGCGCGGCAAACGTCAACGTCGCCGTTGCCAGGCGTCTCAAGGTGATTGCCAGCGAAACTCAACCGCAATTATATTTAATGCTAATGTATTTGCATACATATTTGCTTGCAGTGCGTCGACTTCATCAGCGGCCGCTGCTGTGGCCAGTGGCGGTGGTGGCAATGGTCGGGCCACACCGGAGATGAAACGCTCGGCCGTGCGTAGCCTGATACAGCGTTACTTCCATCAGCTGCAGTCGGGCTGCGGCAATGTCCACTGCACGAATGCCAACTGCGCTTCCAGCGGCAAAGTGGCGCCCATGACGCCCAACGAGGTGGCGGCCCGAGCACTTCAGCTTTTCTCACAGGATGCACAATTGTGCGATAGCGCGGCGGCGGCGGCGGCAGCAACAGTGCCAGCGCCCATCGCGAGCAGGTGAGTGGGTCCGATCACAGGAAATAATTGACAAATACTTACGTCTCTTGCCTCCTGATAGTCCGCAGCAGGACGTGGACATGCTTTCGCCAAATGATAGCAGCAGCAGCAGTAGCAACAGCTCCACTAGCACCATTACCTCCGCCAGCACCACAACTACCACCAGCACCCAATCTCAGTCTCAATCGAATGCGCAGCCACAAAGCTCCGTGGAGCAGACGGAAAGGCCGCCCATGATTATTGACTTGGTGAAATTGTCAAGACCCTTATCAACAATTGGATCGCAGGCGACAACCCCAGCTGGCGACTCTGGTGCCTGCACACCGACGCTGCCGCCTGTGGAGTTCCTCGACGCTGAATCGCTGGAGGCACTCTATTTGCAGTGCCAGACAGCGAACAACTACGACAGGCTGCATCAAGCGATTAACGATGTTTTCTCCAGCGTCGATCGTCTCAGCAAGAGCTTTGTGTGCAGGCCGGGCCAGGAGCGCCAGCATCTGGAAAGTAAATCGACCAATGCGCTGAACAAAGAGCAGCTGCGGCAATTGGAGGGTGAGCACGACAAGGATGAGGACAGCACTCAGCGAGCAGAAACTCCAGCCGAGCGATGCCCAGATGCCGAGGCTGCTGAACGCCACGCGGATGCAAATACTGATGCCGATGGCGAAGGCGAAGGCGATGGTGATGGTGATGGCGATATTGATGATGACAATGATGAGGACGAACCGATGGGTCAACAGGAGCAAAATGAGGAGTTTCTGCATAGAGGCACCAAAGTGGATTTCCGTGGACTGCGTCACATTAAGCGACTGCTCTTCGGCGCGACGTGCCCAGCCATTGCAGAGCAATTGACAAGCAGCGTCATCCAGCTGGCGGACTATATACGCTACATGAGGCTGTACAGGCAGGACTCGTGGGAGCAGGTTCTCCATTGCCTAGTCATATGCTTTGACATGGCCACCAACAGTTAGTTTCATTTTCATTTTCATTTCATACACTAAATTTGATAAATAATTTGCATTCTAAACAACAGCTACGGCCAACAACAGCGTAACGGACATGGAGTACCTGGACCGAGTGCTTCCCAAGCTGTGCCATGCGGCTGCCGCAATGCCGGTGCGAGCACAGGCGCGTCTGGCTCTTATTTGGAGTGAATATTGTGCGGACCAGCTGCAGGTGCTGCTATCCTCGTGCCAGCAGCAGATAACGCTGCAGGTGCTCCTGGACGAAGAGTCGGTGCGCGAGAACGAGCATATCATAAGCGTGACCAAAGTTCTGAAGGTGAGTCGTGGCTGCTTCCCTTCCATTTATCAGTTTTAGAAGAATCCATTTTTTCACACAGATTGTGTTTTATGCCAACATCTTGGCCAGCGTGCTGGAGCGGCCGTCGTGTCGGCTGCCACTGCAGGAAGTTGATGAAAGCGAGGGAGCTGCTGCAGCCGCCGCCGCCGCACTTGAAGAAGGCGAGGATTTGTTTGTTTATAGCTCAATGCAGCAGCCGCATATGCCCAAATTTGCGGAAGATCCACTAGAGAAGTGCTTGCAAGTCTCGTACATTGACTGCCGCAGTCCATTGGTGCCGCTCGAGGAGTTCTACAATGAGGCGCTCAGCGAGCACATACAAATGCATCAGGACTATCTATCCTACAAAACGCTGGCCATGGAGAGCGAGCTGGGCTCTAGCCACACCAACTATTTCTGTTTTATGCTCTACGCATTCATCCTGACGCCGGCCACCAAGGTGGACGCGCTCTATTACGACTGCCGCATGCGCATGTACAGCGAGCGCTATTCCTCGCTCTACTCGATATTGCACAACTTTGGTCAGGATGGCCAGGAAGGTGCGCGACCCGATCTCAAGCTGACGGTGCGACGCGATCAACTAATCAACGATGCACTCATCGGGGTAAGACTTAAACCAGGAACTTATCTTAAAAATTTTGAACTTTTTACGTTATTTGCATTGCAGCTGGAACTGGTGGCGATGAGCAATCCAAAGGATCTGAAAAAGCAGCTGGTGGTTGAGTTTGTGGGCGAACAAGGGATTGATGAGGGCGGCGTATCCAAAGAGTTCTTTCAACTAATCGTTGAGGAGATTTTCAATCCAGCCTTTGGCATGTTTGTGCAGCAGGAGGAGACCAACAATATGTGGTGAGTGACCGACCATGTGACCCTGGTGTTACCCTCTATATAATGTATATCGTGTATTTTCTATGCTTATATCCATCGCTTCTGAAGGTTCAACGCCACCCCCTTCGAGAACGGCGCACAATTCACGCTGATTGGAATTATAATTGGCTTAGCCATTTATAACAATGTCATTTTGGCTGTGAACTTTCCTATGGTCGTATATCGCAAGCTGATGGGCTATCGAGGTACCTTCTATGACCTGTCCGACTGGAGTCCAACGCTATATAAGAGCTTGAAAACCATGCTGGACTATCAGGGCGAGGACATGGAAGAGGTATTCGAGCAGACGTTTAAGATTAGCTATAGCAATGTGTTTGGCGAACTGGTGGAGCACGAACTGGTGCCGCACGGTAGCGAGGTGCTTGTGGGACAGCACAACAAGCGGTTGTTTGTTAATCTGTACAGCGATTTTTTGCTGAACGTCAACATACAACAGCAGTTTAAGGCTTTCCGCAAGGGCTTCGAAATGGTTACAGACGAGTCGCCGCTGAAGCTGCTCTTTAGGCCAGAGGAGATCGAAAAGTTGGTCTGCGGTAGTCGAGTAGGTTGACAGAAGAGTTTGCTCATTTATTTTTTGGATTCCCATTAATTCTTATGCTATTGCAGGAGTTTGATTTTGTCGAACTGGAGCACTCGACAGAGTACGAGGGTGGCTACACGGAGGAAACGCAAATTGTACGAGATTTCTGGAGCATTGTGCACGCAATGCCACACGAATCGAAGCGCAAGCTGCTCGAGTTTACCACAGGATCGGCACGCGTACCGGTTGGCGGCTTGAAATGCTTGCGATTGCTAATCACTCGCCATGGACCGGATAGCGATCGCCTGCCCACTTCACACACATGCTTCAATGTGCTGCTGCTTCCCGAATACAGCAGCAAGGAGAAGCTAGAAGAGCGTTTGCTCAAGGCAATCAACTACTCGAAAGGCTTTGGCATGCTGTAGTCGCCGCAAAGGGATGTCAAAATGGTTGATACACATACCTCCAGCAACGCAACAGATACCACCTCCGATAATTTATGATGATGCTGATGATGATGATGATGATGAAGACGATGATGATTTATTAGTTGAGCTTTAGTTTGTTTTTGAATTTGTCATTTATTTTTGATACAATTTGTTCAAATGAGACAATATATATGTGTATGTAAATGCTCAATATGGCGTGATGGAAAGCAGGCGAACTAAGCAAATTCGGTTTGAATGACTATATATTGTTTACTATGTCGCTCAGTTAATTGTATATAACATAAATTACATTTATATGCATACTCATACACTCATGTAATTACGTTTGTAATGCAGCACGCATAAAATTTTGCTGAATAAATTTTAAGTTGTGCGCCAATAATTGCATATACTATCGTTCGATAAATACTTTATTTCACTTGCTATCGATAACTAAATGTGCAACCTTTGCGAGTTTCACAGCACTGTCTTTTTTTATGAACATTTGTCTTCGTTTGCTAGAGTCGCCATCCGCAAATTCATTCATGTTATCTTCGTTGTTGTGTACGGTTGTTCAGCGGAGAAAAATAGTTGTTTTGTGTGTTTTTCAAAACAAATTTGCCTCGCAGAATAATATGCAACAAATATAATAACACAAAAGTGTGAACGTGTGTGAGTGTTGTGTGAAGTAAATAAAAAAGAACGCCATGGAACGGCGTACGCACTCGTCAGCATCTAAGCTGTTATTGTTTCTGGCGTCGCTATTGCTCTTGCAAGGAGCCAGCGCCAGCGCCAGCGAATCGGATGCCGATGTTGTCGCCCCCGAAGTTGTTGCAGCTGCAACACAGAAAAATTTGAATGGTATGTGTCTAGAATCTGGAGCAATGAGTTCATCACTGGAATTAGCAAGGCATAAGTACTAAAAAAAAAAAAACAACAACATTAAATTGCATTCATCTGTAGAATCCACCCACACACACACACACACATGCATCTGCATCTGTGTGTGTGTGTGTGTATGTGTGAGACTGCGGTTTTTGTTTACATTCCGTTGCTCTTTCCGCCTACTTGTAATATTCATGCGGTCGTTAACACTCAAAGTGCTTAAAGATGTGCAATGTGCTCGGCTATAAATTTCTTTATTTTATTATAGAGAATTTCGTTTATTAGCTTTAACCATGCACAATATTTTTTCTTTGAACTAGGACATTTTCCAGGTCCTGTGTCCCTGACACAAAAATAGGTTACCAATATGTATCTGTATATGTATGTGCAACGATTATATACATACATATACACATGTTCAATGTAAAGCTTTAAATATATATAGGTATATAATATATTGGGTGCTAAGCTTAATGTTTAAGCAGAAGTTGAAAATTAGATTCTCAATAACTATTCATTTGTTGAGAATGAACATTTTATTAAAATGTAAACTAAACACTTGTAGTGTAAATACTATAAAACGAAATTATAATCTAGAACAATTTGTAATCTTAAACAATGCCAACACGACCACAGCTCGTGCAATGAAAAATTCAAGTTCCATTTAACTCGATCTATTTTATACTTAACATTTAACATCTTTTTTCATATTTTTTTTTCATAAACAGAGAAAATCAAAGTCTTCACCGTGGCCACCGAACCGACTGATGGATATCGTCGTTATGTCCGATCTGCCAATGTCTACGACATTGAGGTAAGTTCCTAATTAAATTAAGACGATTGCGAATCGAAGCTATTAATTTGGCACAGAAACCCGTTAAATTTCGACCGTCTGGAATAACAAATTTATGGTCTTTTGCTATACTTAAAATTTGGTATGCAAATTCTTTTTGAGAGCTATCGGACTTTCGGCCAATTCGAAAACAAGAAGAATTGCCAAAAATTTATTGAATAGAGTTTTCATTGTTTCATCTGCAAATTGATCTAAAGATTTTCGATTTAACTTTTCCGTTAAAGCTAAAGTATTGCTTAATATTCTATTGAGTTGAGTTGATTAAATATAAGTTTACAAGAACTTGGTATATTATGAAACCATTTCCATGGAATCGATTGAAATATGCGATTACGATATTTGATCATTTTTCATGTAACTCCAGTAATGTTTATTACTAAACCTTTTTTATTGTTTGCTTGGGTAACACCTGTTTGGAATGAAAGATGGAAATACCACTCGGTTTTCCGAGTATCTTTAGTTTTGTCGCCGCAGTAATCTAAGAAAAAAATTAAATGAAAAAGAAAAACAGTTTTCATACAATAATGTGTGTTGGCTTAGGTAGGTAATAAATATTATTTGAAAAGGAAAGATTTGAGAAAATGTAGGAATTTGGCAACATCAGAGCTCACGCTGATTGAGATTCAGTGCATTCATATTAAAAACTTTAGAACAATCGAGGCGTCTGCTGAATAGAATTCTAATTGTGTTCCATATGAAGAAATTCGGAAATTTGATTAAAAGTCGCTGTGTTTCCTATCTACATGTGTAAAGCTATGTACAAAGACATATGTGTATATGTATACTATATGCTGGCATAAACAAATGATTGGCCCGAAGACGAACTCTTGCCGACATATCTCGGTTTGCGGCACACTTTTATGAATTTGTTTTGTAGCTTCTGTATCTGGGTGTGTATATGTATGTGCATGCACGGACATATGTCCAAGCATCCGGCACTGGCGTCCAGATGACTCTGCTTCTCTGATGTGTTACACACAGATTGGCTGAACATTATGGGGCACCATATATATGTATATATAGTGCACACATGTGGTCGTCTCGATTTTTACTTTGTTGTATTTAATCACGTAGTCCATGCAGCCAGTAGTTGGTCCCGGGGTAATTAGCTCAATTCAGTTCCCGATTGTTCCATTGATAGCTTAGAGCATGCCGTTTATGTATTCTATGATATTTGCTTATCACCAAAGGCTATGCCGGTTCCCTTATGTAAATTCGTCTCTCATTCTGAGTGTGTCGCATATTCAGCTCCTCATGTTCATCATTTGAATGAAATACAAAAAAAACTTGCTGATAAGCCGGTTAGCCGGCTTTCGTTCTCGAAACATTTCTTATATTTCATAATGGGCACTTTTGTGTTGTTGTTTTATTATAATCTGCTTTTCAAGCATTGTGTGAACTTAGCCATTTAGACAGGCAGCTCAAATTTGTTTGAACAATTTTAAAGGCAATTGAATTATGAGATCTTGCTACAAATGTAATTTATTAACATATTAACAGCCTTGACTTGCTGTTATTGACATACTGTAAATTGTCACTGTTACTTAACATTTATATGCATACAATGGGAAATAAAATATGGCTTGCTTGTGTTTACCTTAAATTAATAACAAGAACACATCAGAGAGTTAATTGTCGCTGTTCAATTACATAGCTTTTACATTTAAAATAATAGACTAACAGTTGCAGTTTAACTTTCAAAAGATTACAGAATTTCTTACGACATAACGTTAACATTTGAGAGAATATATTGATGCAACCGCTCCACTTTATTGACCTTTAACATAAATGTTTATAGCAGAGACATATAGAATATTGTCTTTGGCTTGAAATTTTGAAATACCCGTGTAGCCCCACACTCGGATCTGCTCTCATTGTGGATTTGTTAAGCGTCCGGGCTCTGTGTTGTTGGCTTTTCAATAAATTAGTTTATCAGCAACTGTGATATATAATTTATAAGTAATTAAATGAACATATTCCATAAGATTAATCAATTTCTCTTTTATAACAGGTGACCACTCTTGGCATGGGTGAAGAATGGCAAGGTGGCGATATGCAAAGCGCTGGCGGCGGTTTTAAAATCAATCTGCTGCGAAAAGCAATTGAAGACTTGAAGGATGCAGAGGATACCATAATATTGTTCACAGACAGGTAAAATATGCCCTATATTTTTCAAACTGCTTCTAACAAGATATCTTCTATAGCTACGATGTCATCTTCACAGCTGCGCTCGATGAGATTTTGGAAAAATTCAAAGAGTCTGGTGCCAAGTTACTCTTCTCGGCCGAAAAATACTGCTGGCCGGACAAGAGTCTGGCAGATCAGTATCCCGAGGTGGAGGGCAAAGCCTCGCGGTTTTTGAACTCAGGTGCATTCATTGGGTATGCACCACAGGTGAATGCGCTGCTGGAGGAGGCCATCGAGAATACTGGTGATGATCAGTTGTACTACACTAAAGTGTTTCTGGACGAGGCGAAACGTGCCAAGCTGGGCATGAAGCTGGATACGGAGTCACGTCTGTTTCAGAATCTACATGGTGCCAAAAATGATGTCAAGCTAAAGGTGGACCTGGACTCCAATCAGGGTACTCTGCAAAACATTGACTTCATGACCACGCCCCTGATTATCCATGGCAATGGACTGAGCAAGGTCGATTTGAATGCCTATGGCAACTATCTAGCCAAGACCTTCAGCGGCGTCTGCACCTTCTGCTTGGAGTATCCCCTGGAGTTGGATGTGAGTGGAATTTACTTAGAATTCACGTAGGTCTTTTTAGCATGTGCCTTCTGTTTTTTTTTTTTTGTAGGAACAAAATCTACCTATTATTACGTTGGCTGTGATGGTTCCCCAAGCTGTGCCCTTCTTCGATATGTTCCTGGCCAGAATTGAGAAGCTTAACTATCCCAAGGAATCGCTGCATCTCTTTATGTACAGCAACGTCGCGCTGCATGACGATGCTGTTAAGTCCTATGTGAATAACCAAGGCAAGAACTATGCCAGCTCAAAGTTTGTGCTATCCGTGGATGAACTGGACGAACGTCAAGGCAGACAGTTAGCGCTGTGAGTACCTTAGGAGTAACTAACTATTTGAATTCGTTTAGCAGATGACAAAAACGTTGGCTTTATTTAGTAATGAATCATTGCGAAGTATTATTTTTTTTTAAGAGAATTGCCCTCTATGAAGATTATTAAATAGAAACCATTTTTCTTCATTTGCATTGACTCCCAAAATTAATATATGGTATATGAAATTTATAATCAGATGCTTATTATATTTATGTTTCCAATATTTACATATATGTTCTTGTATTATGAAGAACTGTCTGACTGGTTTTTTTCTATCCCTCATACTCGCTCGCTATTAGTACAACAATCAACAAAAATTCATGAGAATCGCATAGAAAGGCAATATTTAAAGGGAGTGATAGAGGTAATGGAGGCAAATCTTACTCACCCCCTCGTTGTTACTTATTCTAGAATTTAAAAAAATTTTAAATTTGAATTCAATACATTTTTGTGTAGCTTTTACTTTTCATATTCAAACAACTCTTAAATTATCTAATTATTAACAACTTTAGGCATTGTTAGTTAATTTCATATTTATATATGAAATTAAAAATTAAAAATTATATATGGTATTATAATTTTGTCGTGAAATGTGTAACGCATAGAAGGAGACATCTTCGACCCCATAAAGTATATATATTCTTGATCAGTATCAACAGCCGAGTCAATATAGCCATGCCAGTCTGTCTATCGTCATGAAACTTTGCAAAAGTGGCTCTTTCTGTTGCACGCAGTACATATGTCGGAATGGGAAACTTTTTTGTTTTTCAAGATATCTTGACCAAACTCGGCATTTGTGAGTTTCACTATGTTCCCTACATTTATGCAAAATCTTTTTCACATCTGATTAGTATATCATCAAGCTGCCATAGAAACGATCGGTTCTTGTATGAAAAACTTTTTAGTTTATTGATGGCTCTGGCGAAAGCAAATTAAAATAAAATTGTTTTCATTGTTTGTTTTAACAAACACGGACCTCGAGCCAGCCAACAAATAAATATTGAAAAACTTTTTAGTTTATCTAGATATCTTGACCAAACGCGGCATTTATTTTTTTCACCATGCTCCTTACATTTATGCAAAATCTTCTTCACATCGGACTACTATATCATATAGCTTCCATGGGAACAATCGGTCTAAAATTAAGTTGCATGAAAAACTTTTTGTTTTACAAGATATCTTAACCATACTCGGCATTAACTTTTTTCCCTGTGCTCCTTAGATACGGGCAAATCACAATAAACAATGAACTTATTTCTCGTTTTATATAAATTAATATATTTTAAAAGCTGACTAACTTGTACTCATTTTTCAACTTGCAGCGACAAGGCAAAGCTGCAGCACAGCGACTACATTTTCTTTGTGGACGCCGATGCGCACATCGATGACAGCGAAGTGCTTCGAGAGCTGCTGAGGATGAACAAGTAGGTCTTCAAATTCGATAGACCCGCATAGCCCAACTAAAAATATAAATGTTACCCAATGCAGGCAATTTGTGGCGCCTGTGTTCTCCAAGTACCACGAACTGTGGAGCAACTTTTGGGGGGCGCTCTCCGAGAACGGTTACTATGCACGCTCCCACGACTACGTGGACATTGTGAAGCGGGATCTGATGTAAGTGAAAATCTCCAGATGGAGTTACGACGATTTAATTAGGATTAACTTTATTGCTTATACGTATACGGGCAAGGAAACGGGTGGCACCGCCAGCGATCTAATCGAAGGCAATGGAGAAATCGGTCTTAAAGCTGCGCCTGTCAATGGAGTACATGTTGTCGGCCGTGCACTCGTACAGGCCGGCGTCCATTTGGGTTGCCGGATCGATTTCGATCTTGGATTTGACGCGATCATCGCCAATGGTCCACTCGTGTACATGCATATATAGATGCTGATAGATCTCGGCGCCGTCTTTGTACCAGGTTATATGCGGACGTGGATTGCCCTTGGCCACGCACAGAAAGGCAATCTTATGGCCCAGCACGTACTCGAGATCAAAGTGCGAGGCCTGCAAGATTTTTGCGCCCTATAACCAAAACAATTAGTTAATATTATTGGTGTGATCTGTAGTTTGGTCTTAGCTTACATTGTTGTTGTTATAGTATTGATCCGACTCGGGATCGCGGTACTTGCCCGTTATGGGCAGACCAATCTGCACCCTCGACTTGGTGCGTCCACGTCCGCGTCCACGGCGCGCCTCGGTAAACGGTGCGGTTAGCATAAGCAGGCCCAGGCCTAGGCCAATGCAGATGAGCAGGCACTTCACTTGCATCCTATGCTTATCATTGACTAAAACCCAACGTTGCTGTGCGAATCTCGTCTGCGCGGCGACTAAACCAGCGGCAGCAGCTGTCGCGGCATTTCGCTTGCTCTGCCACATCTAATTTGCCACAATTGGCGTCGCTTGGGTCTCGCATTTAAACCACCAGAGTGATGGCTCGGGACTCGGTTCGGTTTGGATTCTCTTGATATGCAGCTCCACAGGTTGCCTTATTTTACTCAATTTCATTTGATTTGATTTGCGCACTCGCTGAATCTGCGTATCTCCGCAACAGTCTGTCCAAAGGCCACCTTTTTTCGCTTCGGTTCCGTTGGATATGTGCGCCATATGTTACAGGGCGCACAGTGGGGCAAGCTGTGTGAAACTACATCTAATTTGTTTCAATTTTTTTAAATGCAATTATATTAATATTATGTATGCATAACACGCTGTTACTAACAGGTTATAATCGCAGCTTTATTTAACATTTATGTTAAAGCTCTGCGCTGTTAACTTAATGTTAGCTCTAACTGCAAAGCAAAACATATAAGTGAGGTTTGAATAACCAGTGAAAACAAGAGGTATTATCATAATATTCCCAATTATTGCCCCAATTCCATTATCATTCAAAAACTCCCCAAATATGTCTAGTATATTATTCTTGACTGCTTCGCACCACTGTGCAAAGGCAATAGACCCCCAACTATATAATATAACTGAGCTTATTTGCATGTAAATATGCCGCAGTTTGTTTTGGTTTGGCTTGCACACATTTTAATATACATTTTAATAAAATAAATGCAAAAAAATTGTCTAAATCAAGTAATTGAGACAATTTGTCGGTTACGCACACAACGACAACAAACCGAACAGCCGACACCAGACAAAAGGTCGAGAACAAAAATAATTTCAATTTAATACAGACAACAAGAACGAACTTGAAGTTACAAATTATATTGTTTTTATTACGAAATGTAGCTCAGAATATATCAGAGTTGAATGAAGAATGTTAAAAATTAACCATGGCATAGTCCGTGCGAAAGCCCCGACGATCAATAGCATATATATTATCCGCCTGGCATTCGTAATAGCCTGAAAGTATAGATAGCCAGAGATTGATAGCTTAAGAGATTGTTAAAAATGTTTGGGTATAGCTAATGTGTAGGTCTGACGAGATTTTAAAAAACGTAAATCTTTACTTTTATGAGGTTGTAGCATGTTATTTAAGCATTTCATACCTGCATCCATTTGTGTGGTTGGATCAATTTCCATTTTGGATTTAATTATTTCTGGTTCTGGATGCGATTCGTGCACCTAAAGAGCAGACTGTTCGATTTGCTGCAAATGTATTTGAATTTTCTCAGTGCACTTACCTGAAAGAATCGATGTTGATACAGTTCCGCGCCGTCCTTAAACCAGGTGATAGTTGGACGTGGATTGCCTGTAACGGGCAGTTATTAGGAGAAAGTTTAGCCTATGGAATTCTGACAACCGACTCACCTTGCGCCATGCAGAAGAAGGTAATCTTGCGCCCCAATGTATAGTCGAGCTCAAAGTGCGATGACTTTATGATCTTGGCACCCTGCGTTAGATCAAGGCATTATAATGGGATTATTATTCGTTTGCTCTCATTTCCAACTTACATTCTCGTGATCGTAATAGTTGACAGCATCCTGTGATCTGTGCTGAATGACAACAGGTTTTTTGCCCGTGTAATTGCGACGCAGCACATTGCGACCGCCGGTGCTTCCTAATCGAATTAAAGGGTTATTTATTAGAAATAATTGGATCAGCGATGGGTCGATCACTCACTTTGGCCCTGCACAGGGCAGAGATCGCTCAAGAGCAGCAGCAAGAACAGCAGCCAGAGCAGAGCAAACGCTTTGATCTTGCACTGGTTAAACCAGGGACTGGGCATTTTTGTTGCGATCCGACAGAGATGCGGCTATTTCCGTCCGTCAGCGTAGAATGTTTTGTGCATACTGCGCCTAGAGGTAGCCCCGGACAAACGATGTTTGTTTCTCATACTGATTGAATTTAATCGCGGTACCTACATAACTGTGTGCGTTCCGCTGCCCGAGAGTTAACTACTTTCCATTTCCACAACATTGTTGCGAATTTAGTAAATAAACTGTGCGTCATGCTTTTACATATATTTGCAAGCATATACAATATACATATATATTCATAAATTGTGTCTCTCTTTAGCGGCATGTTCAATGTGCCACATGTGACGACCATTTATCTGATCAAGCATAGCGCCTTCGATGCCATCAAGTTTGAAAACAACGATTTCGACCCTGATATGGCCATGTGCGAATCACTAAGGAACGCGGTAAGTAATGGGATAATATTCAAATTTATGTTGTTTTTATCAAAGTTCTTTAGTTAGCTAACAATAAACAAAAGTCTTTATTATTTGGGATTTTAGTTCTCAGTTGCAGTTAACTATAATTTGAAATATACTATCCCAACTTCTCTAGAAATGTTTATTAGTTCAATTTAGTAATTATTTAAAATATAACATCAAGTTATATTTAAGATAGAACCAAATAATTCATTTTAATAAATCAAGTTCTTGATAAATAAATATTTCTATTTGATTTAGAAAAATTCTGCCTAACTTAACCCAACTTGGTCTTAATTACAGAAATTTAGGGTTATTAAAAAAGTAATTTCGTCAAGGAATTTCGTAGGAAAGCACAAAATGTAATTAATTTTTGTCACACTTTTTCCGCTCATATCATTTTCATTGAATTTGACTAAGCAGTAAAGGAAGCATCTCCGAAAATAATAAAGTATATATGTACATTCTTGATCAGCTTGACGAGCTGGATTGATCATGTCATGTCTGTCTGATTGTTTTACTGTTTTTTAGTAGCAAAAGGTTCAAATCTTTGTAACAGCAGCTGGACGCTGGGTGAAGGGCATCTCTTAGTTGAGCATACCCGACTCCTATTCCTACCCTTACTCCTACTTGTTTTCACCTTTCTTTGTATTGTAATCGTAAACGATTTTGCTTATTGCGCTGCTTGTTATACAATTTTGATTTGAATAAGAAGTGCCTCCCTTTATGATTGCTTTTATTGATTGATCCTTCCATTTAGGGCATCTTCATGTACGTCAGCAATCAGCGCTACCATGGCCATTTGATCAATGCGGATAATTTCAATACCACCGTTGTGCGTCCCGATTTCTATACGTTGTTCAGCAATCGATACGACTGGACCTTGAAGTACATCCATCCAAATTATTCGGCCCAGCTGAACGAGAGCATGGTCATACCACAGCCGTGTCCGGATGTCTACTGGTTCCAGATTGTGTCCGATGCCTTCTGCGACGATTTGGTGGCCATCATGGAGGCGTATGGCAAATGGTCCGATGGCAGCAACAACGACAATCGTCTCGAGGGCGGCTACGAGGCAGTGCCCACGCGTGATATACATATGCGCCAGGTGGGACTCGATACGCTTTATCTGAAGTTTCTGGATATGTTTGTGCGACCACTTCAGGAGCGCGTCTTTACTGGCTATTTCCATAATGTAAGTTTGACCACCGGACGCAGCTATGTTTGTCATCCTAGCTAATGTGTTTTAATTGCTCTACAGCCGCCACGCTCGCTGATGAACTTCATGGTGCGTTATCGGCCCGATGAGCAGCCTTTCCTGCGCCCGCATCACGACTCATCCACCTATACGATCAACATTGCCATGAACAGTGTGGGCATCGACTATGAGGGCGGCGGCTGTCACTTTTTGCGTTATAACTGCTCCGTTACGGAGACTAAGAAGGGCTGGATGCTTATGCATCCCGGCCGATTGACCCACTTCCATGAGGGCTTGCTGGTCACCAAGGGCACACGTTATATTATGATTTCGTTTATCGATCCGTAGGCGTGGCAACTGGAAACTAATTTTTTACTGCCATAAGGGCCACTCCAAAGAATTTATATTAAGCCTAAAATAGGAGATCATATAAGCAACTCGAATCAAATCAAAGTTTAGACTTGGAATGTGGTCTATTGCCTTAGTTTGCGATTTGTTTGCCAAACATCCTGACTAAACACTAAGTTTGTCTCGAAATTCCAGGGTCTGACACAAAACTTTATAAGCATTAAGTATACTGTAATTTTTTCGAATGGTTTTAAACTCTCTAAATAAAAACAACAACAAAATAAATACAAATAAATGAAAGTTTGTAATAATTATTTGAATCTCTTTAGATATTGTGTGCATGTGCATGTGTGTACGTGTCTATGTATGTCTGTATGCCCTCACTCTGGTGTTTATTGTCGATTTATATTTATTTTTGTAGTTTTTTATTAATGCTTCCCATTTTTTATATTTTTACGAATTCAAATCGCGCGCAGTATAAATTAACATTGGTTGGTAACGTAAAGCAGTGCACTGCTTGTAACGCTCTGTTAATGTGAGCACAGCTGCTGCAAACCTTTTACAGTATACACCTACATACATACGCCGAATCGCATAACATTAAGCCGTAATTTCAGCTTGCATTTTCTGCTCTGTGTTAAATACTAACCGGGCTATAAAATTTTAATTTTTTTTAAAGTTGTATGTATTTGTCACAGTTGCTTATTAAAAAGAAAAGACGAAAATAATTTATGCAAACATATGTAAATTTCTGACGCGCAGTGTAAATGGGTATCAACTGCTGTCGTGCAGCGGTTTCTTGTTTCCGTTTCGTTTTGCTTGCTTTCAGTCGCATTCGGAATAACAGTACGTGCGGACGTTTGCGGGAGCGTTTCGTTGCCGTCGCATCAAATCTACAGTTAGTTCTAGCCTAGCTGTTGGCGCGCCTGGACAACGCAAAGTGCGTTTGGAGTGTTGCCCTTAAAAAAGTAGCCAAAGTTTTTAGCAACAACTCCTTTCAATCTAACGGTGTGTGTTTCTGTGTGTCGCAATTGGAAAATTGAAATACATTGTATGTGTGTGCACAAATCGAATAAGTATTCAAAATGCCGCATCCTGTGAAAAGTGAAACAAACAAAACAGCAAAAGGGCAAGGCAAAAGTTTTGTTATTGGCATCAGAGACACTGCCTCTCGGCCACAGGCTCTTGTGTGCGCGCTCTCTCTCTCTCTCTCTCTTTCCCACTCTCTCTTGTTCTATTCTATCTATCTCGTACGCCCGCTCGCCCAGCGGCTCATTCGATTTTCCTTCTTCCTATTCCGCGTGCGTGTGTGCTGCTGCTGCCGTTGTGTTGTTGTTGTTGTTGTTGTTGTACTGTTGCCACTTTTTCCTGTTTCATTTCCCTACACTTTTTACTATTCTATTTACACTTTTCGGCTATGTGTGTGCGCGCACTTTGTTAGGTAAAGAGGTGGAGCAAAAGGGGCGCGCGTTTTGCTCACACCTGACTTTTAGTTATATTTTTTTTGTGTTGCTGCTCCTGTTCGCAAGTTTATTTGCGCCCTGGAGTTGCTCTGGCAACAGAAGAAACAAAAACAACAACAACATCACGAGCCGCAGCTTATGTTATTTGTATTTCCTTTTTGTGTAGCAAACAACACGAAAGCTCGTCCAAATCGAACGTGGCCGAAAAGAACCGTTAAACAAAAAAAAGAAACAAAGTAAAAACAACAACAACTGCATCCGCATCCGCATCTGCAACGCCAACTCCCCTTTGTCAGCCGGCAAATGATCCGCCGAAATATAATTGAAAGTTGCCTCTGGGTTGGAGCCTAATGAGCATGGAACAGGCGGGGGGCGTCCAAAGTGTCGCCGCTGCCGTGCGATACGTTCGTGTTTCGCCCAACAAACTGGGAGCCATCCAATGCTGGAGGTGAGTTCTCATGCGACTGTCTGTGTGCGTGTGTGTGTGCCTGTGTCTCTGTGTGTGTGTATTTATAGGTGTTATATCTTCTCTGTTTGTGCCGTTGTTGTTGTTTTACAGTTGGCGCTCGCCTTGAAATTAGCTAAGCAGCTGCTAATTGGGTGGCAGGTCGTAGAAAAATGAACTGTTAAGTGGAGAGGTTGGAGGGGTGCAGGCAGTACGGGAGCGAGAATTGTTTTAGGGATTTAAGAGAAGCTAATTATAAAACTGCATCGCACATATGTATGTATGCCCAACTCAAAGATTATTAAAAAGTCTATTTAGGTGGGTCTCTAATTTTAAATGACACTGTTAAAAAATTTCGAAGATTTAAATGTATGAGAAAACGTTTATTTGCTAATCGAACAATTTTTTTTTTTAACTTTGACAACTAATTTGAATTTTCAATATAAAAATATACAACATGGAATTATCAGTCCTTAATAGTTATTAAGGAATAATCCTCCAGACACGTGTTATGACTGATGTATATATATATATATATATATAAACTATAGAATAATAAAAAGGAATATCAAAGAAATAACTAAATATTCTATTAATTCTAAAAATTCTAAGAGATATCAATATTTAACAATCATATATGATTTATTTTTAGTATTTCACTAAATACCTTTAACTTAACTAAATAAAAGATACAATTTGTAGTTACAATATTTTTCTACCTCTTCAAAATATCGCCTCAGCTTTGTTCAATTGACAAAAAGAAGAAGATTGAGATAGAGAGAGAGAGAGAGAGAGAGAGCAGAACCAAAGTTGCCTGCGGTCACTTTTGTCTGTTTAGTTTATGCTGTAGTTTCTCTTAAGGACTTTCAGCTGCCAGTTGACAGAATTCGGACTGCGGATGTCTTCGGTGTGCGGTGTGAAAAGCATTTCAAATGGCTAAAACGCTGCCCTGACATATTTTGTCATCTTTTGTGGCCAGTCAGGCAAACAAACTGCTTTTTAGCTGGTCTTTCTAAAAAAAAAAAACATTGCTATCTGTATGTGACACTTGTCTTGAATACATACATATATACTCGATGCCAGGACTAATGCCTAGCTATATAAGTAAGAGTTTTGGGAAAATGTTTCAGCTGACTTTGAAAGACAGGCAAGAATATATACACTAATAGTTCCTGACAATATTTTAGCAGTTTTTTCAGTTAATAGTTAAAATTTCTTAAAAAGCTAGCATACTTTTTTTCAAATATGTGTATAAGTTCTCTAAATATGTACCTTACATTTTGAAATGGCTTTCAAATTCCTTTGCAAGAAAGCAAATATAATATCGTGTTAAACGCTAAAATCTTACTCTTTTAACACCCATAATTATCTTCAAAAAGATTATTCGGCAGCTCAGTTTTAAGCGGAAATCCCTTAGAAAACACACGTTAAGCTGCCCTGCTCTCAACTCAGAGAATAACATAAACGCTGCTCGAAAGTCTAGTGAAAAGTACAAAAATAATTGCACGGAAACACGAAACAAGTATTTAAATACAGCTCAACAATAAACTCTTTTCAGTGCGGAAAAAGAAAAAAAAAAAACAGTAACTAAACATGGGCTGTACACAATCTTAATTGTCATAATCACGGCGAGGTGGAGGTCCTGCATAAACAGGAGCACGCATATAAATGCATATGTATGTGTTAGTTGCCATATTCTCCCGAGCGCCCTTTGCGGCGTGAAAAATTAAAACGTGACACAAATTACACGACTCCTCGGGGTCCACACACACACACACTCACACACACACACACACACAAGATTCCATTAACCGGAGCAGGCAGGGGAGGGGCCGTGCTTGACAGCCGCACTGCGTCCGTCCCGAGGGCTCGAGGGCGCCGAAACGCCTCCTGCATGTTGTCTCTATAACGCCCAATAGGTGCGAGACCTGATCTCGCTCACACTCCCGCCCCACTCTGCCCCTTACACTCAACCGCACCTCGGGGGGCCTTTGTTAATAAATTTTGTGCGCGTAGATTTTGCACGCACATGCTTTGAGGGGCAGGCCCGTCAACAGGCCAAGAACCCAATCCCCTTCTGCTCCATCCCCAACAGACATTTGCATATTATGTTTGGCCTATAAAAGGCAAACCTGAGGCCCAAGTCCCTTGTTTATCCTATTCTGATTTCGAGCATGTCTGTAATCATATTTATTTGCCAACAATAATTGTTGTAAACTATGAATCTTGCAAATAAACAATAACTTCAAATCTGCTTAAGATCGTTGAAAGAGAACCTTTGAAAAAAATAAATCGAATGTCCTTAATGATTAGAACCAGCTTCCAGCCTTTAGGCAGGTTTTTACTTAATCGTCAAACCCAGATTGTGGCTACATTTTTAAAATTTAAATGAAAGAAATAAAAATTCTATTAAAAATTCGAATTTATAATTGGCCATTGTAACGATTACTAAATACTAATTAATACTAAATGCGTGCTAAATTTTATCTGAAATCTTAAATATTGTCTAAAAAGTTGTTTCTTTTGAACCAAAGCAATTTCCGGGCTATTTTCCTATAGCGTTTCGGTTAAGACCCGATTTGCATGCCTAATTTTAAAAAGTTCTGTAATAATGTAGCGACCTTTATCATTGAAGTGTGGGTACCTCACCTTCCCGAGGTCAGTTAATTTTTTTTTTACATTTCAATAGGAATAAAGTCACCAACAACAAATATATTCAGTATTAATATGATTCAAAATACATTAAATATGTGACTTCGAGCTTTTGCAATGTCTTTAAAAGTCTTTTTTTTAATCGCACAAGCTGTTATTATACGTTACATGACGAATTATTCCTTGAATTTTGATTTTATATTGAGAGTTTAGCCTAGCTGTCAACACGTTAAAATAACATATATTGACTATAAATATATTTTCCTTGATGACAAGGAGAAATTGTGATTTTTTCTTCGATTTTTTTGATGCTGATAGCTTTTCCCGGAATTCTAAGATTCGATTTAAAACATTATTACATTTAGTATGTCGCTGGAGAAAAATTGTTTTTCTACTAAGAATTTTCCGGTTGGGCGGTTCCGGGGTCGCTTCGTGAACACGCAAGTCATTTGATGGACTTGCCGGCCCATTCCAAGCGTTGCAGCCCGAGGCAGCTACGTTAGTTGTAGCGAATGGAATGACTTTGACGGGGATAGAGACGGAGACGGGGACTGTATATCAACAACGAGCAGGAAAAGGACTTTACTCAATTTGACAAACATGACACAGAAAACCCCGGAGCTGACTTGCAACTTGCCCTGGACAGACAGACACACAAGCGGTTGAGCAACTGTGTCCCAGCTCCTACTGCCCCCACGTACTGCCCCTTGGCCTTGCTGCCAGCATTGGCAATTAAATTTTTAAAATGCCATTTCCAAAGCTATTTGCAGCGCCTATGCGAATGAAAAACGACAACTGCGCGCCTGCAGGGCCCAAGGAGTTGAGTAGGCAATTCCAAGCAACTGTCGCGGCACAACGGGCGGACCATGGCATTATTTTCACAAAATAAACCTAAATTGAATTCGAGTTACAAGTGGACACAGGGTATCCAACGACTACATGATTTGTGGCAAGTCGGGCACTCCAGAGAGCTTATACCCTTCCAGAGAGCTTAACTAGATATG
Organism: Drosophila lacicola; assembly: GCA_035045355.1. Lineage (NCBI taxonomy): Eukaryota > Metazoa > Arthropoda > Insecta > Diptera > Drosophilidae > Drosophila > Drosophila lacicola. Next base: position 66,088 of record JAWNPB010000099.1, read on the forward strand.
CCGATTCGATATGGTAAAACTTGTCATAGATCCGGATTTGTCTGCAATATCATTTAGCTGCTTTTATAGAAAAAAACCCCATTGAAAACTTAGTTAATACTAAGAAAATATTTTTGTTTTCAAGATATCTTATGCAAACTCCAATACTTCACAATCATTGCGAGTCCTAATACTTCATATCCAATTGGAACAAACGATCATGAAATGAGTTCCTCTTTGCATCATCATATTTTTGTTTGTCCAACAACTTTGCATATCTCGCTCCCAATAGATGAAAAGGTCTTTAAATATTTTAATAATTTGAATTATATAGTAATACTCTATTATAGTAGATAGGGTAAAGAGATAGTGATGCGAAGAAATTCATTAGCCTGTTCGGCAAACTATGCACCTACTTATAGCTGGGAATGGTCGGTAAGTTCCCGAGGGGAATCCGGAGAGCAACGATTCTATTAGGGGAAGAGCAAGTCCGGTGGAGAAAACGTGATACAAACTAAGAGTTTGTGCATGGCTTAATCTGTTTGAAATATTGGAATTAACAACATACCGAGTTTAGATAACATACATATATATACTACTGCATATAGAGTATATATACGCAAGGGTATTTATTCTTCGGCTCGCCGGTTCCATGCTGTTTAACTTGTTTCAATGTGTGGTTCGGAGGGGGCTGACTGCAGGTTTTTCAATTTTCTGCGTCTTTGTTTTGCTTGCAACTTTCGCATGCCGCTGAATCACTTGACTCGCTGGCTGCCAACTTCCTTGTGTCATCAGCGGCCAGTGCCGCAGCTGCCCCCCCTCACTGCCCGCCCATGGCGTACTCAAGGACTCTGCTCGAATGCGGTTGCCACTTGCTCCTGTTGGCCGCTTGACAAGTGGGTCTCCGTCTCTCTGTGTTTGCCCCTATTTCGGTTCCCGAGCCAAAGTTCCAGGCTAGAGACTTTAGGCGAATTTTGCCTGCATTGCAACTTCTCACAATGTTATATCTGATTGTTCTCTCGCTTTCTCTGGCTCTGTTTTGTTTCTACTTTTCTAATTCGATTGGCAATTTCAACAATTTTTCACTTTTCGACCCTTGCTGAATGAGTGCGGGGAGGGGATAGGGATGATATTGTCGGCTGCATTTGCCAAAGGAAATGGAAAATTCTGATTTGGCAATAAAAACCGATTATCTCATCACACGCAATCTATATATATATATATATATATATATATATATATTTTTTTTTTATAAATGTTTACATTTTTAGGAGATATTTCGCCAAGCCTGGCTGAGTCCTCAGGCTTTATTATATATATTTTTATTTAATTTCATTTTGCATAGTTTTTTGGCCTAATAAGCATTTTGACTTTTTTCAATGATTTGTAAGGATCCCAATACACACCACTCGCTTCGCCCACATCAGAGAATTTGCCATTTAAATTGCTGAAAAAGAAAGTATTTATAATTAAATTATTTTGACAATGTGGAAGCAACTTATACCTGTTTTCTCGCCACACTTACAATTATTGTGATCGTAGGTGCTGAATTGCCAATTGTTGTGGTAATATAACTCATTATAGGTCGCATTGCCCCCAGCCTTACCACAGAGGTTCAGTCTGTATTGAGCGTTCTCTCCAGCGATGGCAAATTGTTCATATCTGTTGCACAACATTATCAAATCCTTCCATATGTATGTAGAGCTCATGGGGCTGGGCGCTCGTCAAGCGATGAATCCTCTCAAGTCCTAAGAAGAAGTCGCCTTCAAAGCTTCCAAAGCCGGCACGGTAAGTGGCCCAATCCCTATAGAAGTCCTCTTTGCCATTGATTCGCTGTTGGATAACAATCCAGCCAGGACCTGCTGCCGCATTATCATAAAGTACATCCTGATCACCTGCGATGTAAGTAAAACTGCTGCAATCGGTGCACATGTTGTTTTCGTTTTCGATTTTGAATATTTGTTGGTCCTTTTGATCAATTGATTCCCTTGAGTTTACCCATTCCTTCTTTTATCGATAACACATTGCTGTTAAGCTCTTTGATTGCCTTATTGTAGATATCTAGCTGAGCTATTTGTTGCTCGATGACGAATTCATTACGTTGGTTTAGTTTTTCCTGCAGTTGTTTAATTTCTCTGTCTTTGCAATAACAATTATATTGTTATTGTTGTCAATTGACTCCTTCATCTTATGTATATACTTTAACAATGGTCTCACTGCTTTTTAGGTGTACTCTCCGCACTCCTCCTCTGCTTTTCTGGTTGCCGAACAAGACTAATAAAAAAGTAGGATTTTTTTAATGCAGTTCAAATAAATATAATTTCATCTCATTTTCGTTAGCCTGCGCTTCATCTATGACCAGCATAAAGCTTATATATAGCATATATAATAGAAACACAGCTAATTTCAGCTAATTTGCTTGCACTCTGATTATGGAATTCATATGCCAAACTCAACTGAACTTAGTACGCACGAAAATAGACTGAAATGTGAAAATCGTATTGAAACTCGGGCTTCCAAAATTGCTCAAACTGATAAGTGATATGCAGTAGGTCGGGAACAAAAAAAACCGCATGTCAAAGATCAGCTTTTAAAGATTGCAAATACAAATTTGTTTTTAATATTTTATTATTTGAAAAAAAAAAAGAAAAAACTGATCTGTGAGGTCACAATGTCTAGTATCGAGCTCTTCGAGTTAGCGAGAACGACGCTGATCAAGAACATATATACTTTATAGATCAGAGACTTTACCATTTGCACAATACCATTAAAAACCGTACATAAAAAGGCCTTCAAAACTCGAGGCAATGTAAAACTATAAGAGCAATTTGTTCTCTAGGGATTGCCAAATAGTATAAGTCTTAACATACACATAAATTTAAATGGAAGCTATATCTAGGCTCCAGTTGGTTTTAGAAAATAAGTTTATTCTTTAAATATAGAATGTTTAAAAAATAGCTATTATTTTTTCCGATATTTGCTGTTAAAACTATACAATATTGTAAAGCGATGCGTACGACTTTGAAATATATTAAATAATAAGCTACAAGAAAATAGAATAAAATGAATCATTAAATAAAACATTTATTATGCGCATTATGTTATAATTTGTTAGGAACCCTATTACCGAATTTAAGGCTTAGGTTTCTGACCACCAAAGCTCCATCAAATAATCTTTACTAGTTTTAAATTTCACTCTCTTGTATTTCAAACTTGCCACAACATGAGTCGGTTGCGATATGATGTACATAGTATACGAGTATAACCACATGTAGATCGAAACTTCCGCTCTATTATACATGCACACTCGTATATCTACAATACATAAGTGTATGGATATAGTATATATACATATATATATATATGTATATAAAACGCTATTTATGCTGTTCATGCAGAACATGAATAGAATACAAACAGCAAGACTCTGTGGCGCACGACATCACAACCAACAACAATAACAAAAAGAACAACAACACAAATGGAAGTCAAACGAAGCCTTAACACATGATAAATTTATTGTTATCAGAAAGAACAATACTTTACACATGCATGAAAACTAAACCCAACCGCAACCGTCCTATAGAAAACAAATGCTAATAGGTTAAGCGAACAAGTCTCTATACTTATATCTCTATATACTTAGTTTTATAGTAACAAGCCTGCTTATGTAAATAATAATATACAACATTCTTATCACATATTGGCAAAAGTCGCCTTGTTATTCGTCTCATTTAGACATACGAATCGCCAAAGTACTTTGTGTTTTTTTATATGAGTTCTCAACTTTGTGATAAATAAACAATGAAGAGTGCTCCAGACGATAGTCTCTGACTGGGGATTATCCTGAAGTCTCTTCTACAAACACCAAGTGCAGCTTTCCCTTTTATTGTAACCCATTTAATGGCCAAAGAGATATACTAGCATTATAAAAATGAAATTATGAAATGAAAAATGAATTAAAAGAAAAATGTTACTTCCCTCTTCCATAACTTCATCAAACCCAAGACAGATACTCTAGAAACAGATTTTCGACATTGATAATTATCGATTTCTTGGAAACAGGGCAAGTTATCAATGATCGAAAACAAACTTGTGCGGGCACTAGGATCTCCGTTCAAAACTTTGAGTCTCTAGCTCTTATAGGTTCAGAGATCGACATGCTTATATGTATATACGGACGGACAGATGGAGAAACGGACGGACGGACGGACATGGCTAGATCTACTTGGCTATTGATGTCGACCAGACGATGCTTCTCTCTGCCTGTTACATACATTTCCACAAAACCATTATACTCTCTGCAATTGGTTCTTTTCAATTGGTTTAGGGTATAATAATCAACTGATAATTGTTTTGTTTATTCCCGTCAGTATTCAATTTCATTTAATGACATTCCTTAAAAGTGGAACTTTATATATTAATATCAGTATGTACCCCTTAGACGTTAAATTTTGCTTAACTATTTGTTATCAACCTGAATAAATATATATGGCAGCTTACACAGATAGCTGATTGTCCCTATAAAAATCATAAAAATCAGCTTTGGATAACGTGTTATAAACGCATTAGTAAAGGCGGCGAAATCCCTAATTTGATCGTCGGTTGTAAAATAAAACTTTTGCTTGCCCTTGCAGCATGGTTCCGGGGTTAATTGATAAGGCGAAAGTTAGCATTCCGTTCCCTCAAAATACCAACAATATGACTCGAATGGAATCACGCAATAATAATAAATGATAAAAATGAAATTCGTTTTTAGGCATAGCTCGAAAGTAATCAGAGTTAGATATGAAGGTTCTTATACAGTATATTCAGATTCAATAAATTGCACATATTTAACCAAAATTGGCCACTCCTGAGTTTTTTTTTAGATTAGTCTTGTTTTTTTTGTATGCTTGGGTGACTGACAAACTGTTGTGTGTTATCTTCAATATTTCAATGTTCCTTTAAAAACCATTCACACCTATTTGTCTCCAACTTCCATAAACTGTTCCGGCGCTAGGTTTTCGCCTCAGTTCGACTTGGGCCACACCCAGACAAATTATAGGGGCGCAACAGTTGCCCCATTGGCTGGTCCCCCAAAAAAGAGACGACAGACAATTTGTGACTATCGGGCCTATGCGTGCCTTCGATTGATGACGGCTTTTTAGTCGGCTTCTGTTCTGCTGACAAATTCACAAAATGCTTTCAAGCTCAGTATAATGGGCTTTATATGCAACAAATTGAGGAAAAATAAATCTTGTCCTATTTTGTTTGTCAAATGTTAAATATGCTTAAAATGAATAAAGGATTTGGTATATTTATCTATATGGTATAGCCCTTAAATAATATAGGCTCGGTCATCATCAAGCCAGTCCGTAATCTTGTCGATCTAAAACTAATAAGAGCTTGAACTTAGTTCCTCCTGGGACCCGCTCAGTACGAGCTTGATTTCGATCATTTTGAATGCTTTCTGTTTCCAAAAAGTCGATAAATATCAATATCAATCCTCTGTTTCTTGAGCATATCTCTTACGTTTGAAGAGCTAGAGTCGGCAAATTTGAAAAATTAGGTTTTTAAATAGTATATACAGATCAAGTATTTTTCATTTGTGGCTGCACTAGAGCACTTCAACTTTTATTTATGTCGAAAATATCAAGTATCAATAATAAAATCCGATTAAGTTAGAATATTTCTTAATTAAAAAGTTCTATCATCAAAATTAGCCAGAAAATAAATTAATATTCGCTAGTCATCTTTTTTTTCTAGTCAAAATTAGCTCGTTTTCCCACTGTAAGGCTATTTGAGAATGGTTGGCGATAAGCCTTTCGCCCGCCCGACTAATTTGATTTCATCAGTTTGATTTGAACATTTAACTACTAAGTAAGTTTGAATGGGCCCGATATTATAAATGTTAGCCCAATAAACATAACGAAAATTATTTGATAACTGCATATTTATATCGTGAACGGAAAAATGTTGATAAAAAGCTTAAATATACTTTGTGGACAAACAAATAGCGAGTATAAAGAGTGAATCATTCAAATCAAATTAAACTGGTGCTAAAATATAAAATAAATATAGCCCGAAATATGTTTAAACAGGAAAATCAATAAGATAATAGAAAAGTCCGAAAACTAAACCAATTACCAAAGTAAACATTAAATGATTATGTATTGCATTTTAATAGCCATATTAATTGCATATCTATAAAAACAAAACTTTCATTATATTTAAAGGCTCCATTTCATTTCGTTTACTATTTGAGCATAAAATACATTCCATAAAATACTCCGAGCACGTGCTGGAGCTGTTATATTAGTTGATATATGAAAGCGCTTGATACACTATAACTCATTGGGGCATGAAGATATTCCGGGTATGGAATTTTCAGTTCTCGCTGGCATCGGCTGCTAATCCATTAAATTTGAAATATGATTTCGCCAGCGACTTTACAGCCATTTCGGTGGCCCCAAATGGAGGCGTCGCTCCCAAATTCGTTTACATTTTGGAAAAATGCAATAAGTTTTGTGCCAAGAGTGTGCTCGGTGTGGTTGCGGATATGTGGGCATGGGTCAGGACTTGGGGCCAACACAAATCATGCGAAGAGTTTGCTCCTTCACATGAGTCGGTTTCACTTTTGCTCTTCCACTTGGCTTCTTTGTGCTTGTGTCTGTGCACGTGCCTCCACACAAATATTACGCAATTGTTGATGCTGCCCACAGATGGAATCATCCAGCTGAGAGCTGCACACAGCTCAGCACAGTGGGGCACATTTTACGAGCGGGATTATGAATGAAGTAAATTGAAATAGAGCTGAAAGCGCATTTGAAAGGACTATTCAAGTTGTCCTTGTCGCAAATATAAATGAACATCGCACATTTTAAGAGCATTATCCGTCGCCACTTTGGCTAAGTCTTGCAGCGAAATTTTAAGTTGAATTTCGCTTTTGTACGATGCATAAGAAAATTATGAATATTTGGAAAATATACAAATATGTAAACAACAAGAATTGGAATTCGAGTCCCAGGCAAGTGTCTGGCTGTATTGTTGTTTTTGCTGTAGACCACAGTTAGCAGGTGCTATTTAATAAACTAGGTTGATATCTTTTAAATATATCCTATAAAAACTTGTTTGACAGCTTAGAAATCTATCCTTTAATGCTTACAGTCATTATATTACAATGCTTTAGCTATTTGGGCAGATATTTGAGTACTCGCTGTTCTACATTATCTATCGAATATAAATGCAATATAATATATTTTAAATTTAATCATTTTCAGATTAATCTTTAGCCAGCTTAAATAGATGAAGGCACAATATTTAAAAAAAATAAGATCCTCTAACAAATGTGACGCAAAAAGAGTATAATATTCAGATGAATATAAAGAAAATAAAAATATCTCTGAATTTAAAGTATATATTTAAAAGAATTGTGTGAGTATAAAGCTAGAAAGTGATGGCAATTTGTTGTCTACGAACATTTCTGTGTGTGTTTTTCTACACAGAAATTATAATGTCATATTCAAGGACGCTTCTGGCATACCACTATAAAGCGGCATCCGGGTCGAAAGTTCTCTGTTGTTTCAGTTTTTATGCCCTTGTAGAGGGTATTATAATTTTGTCATGAAATGTGTAACGCATAGAAGGAGACATCTCTGACCCCATAAAGTATATACTTATATTCTAGATCAGCATCAACAGCCGAGTTGATATAGTCATGTCTATATAGTCTGACCGTCGGTCCGTCTGTCAGCTTGTATGAAAACTAGTCTCTTAGTTTCAAAGCTATCGTCTTGAAACTATATATGGGTCCGTCAGTCAGTACAAATGTGGAAACCGGCCGAATCGGATCACTAAATCATATAACTGACAATCGGTCCAAAAGTTGCTTTTTGTATGGAAAACTTTTTAGTTTATCAAGATATCATACCTAAACTTGGCATTTATAGATTTTACTATGCCCCACTATATTATATAGCTCCTATAGAAAAGATCGGTCGAATAGTAGGATCTTATATGGAAATATATTCTGTTTTTAAAGATATTTTCAAAAACCTAAGCATTGTCAAAAAATCGGATATGCCTTCAAGGGTATTTAATCTTCGGCGAACCGAACTTATCCTTTTTTTCTTGTTCTTTTTTTTTTTGTTTCTACCCTGGCGACTTACTTCTCCACTTTGCGCACACTTGTGGTATTTTGCTTTCTCCACTTTGCCCACTGCCACGCCCACATTTTAATATCTATCTGCATTGTGTTGTTGTTTATGCCGCTCTCTGTTGTTGTGTGTGGGTGTGTGTGTGTGGGTGGGTGTGTGTGTGTGTGCAGCATTTTCTTTATTATTCTTTTGTAATTTTGTCAGCGCAGAGGGCGGTCGGAATTGTCATGTAAATGGGTTAAGTTCTGACACTAAATTGTTTTTACAAAGCCTTTTGCTTAGTTTTTGGTTTTGTTGTTGTTTCGATATGTTTGTAAAATGAATTTTCATTTAAAGCTTTTGCGATTCGGACGCTTTTCACTTGATCCCTTTGCGCATTTTGCCATTTCATTCATTAAAATGTTAGCGATTGCCGCAGGGCAAAACGAGATTTGCAATATATATTATATTTGCGGGCATACAATCGCCTGAAATTGAATTGCATTTAGATTGAAATTGAAATAAATACCCTGTAAGAGTAAATGTCCACTAAAATGGGGCTATAACATGTGTGTCTACCATTCGCTGTTTCCTGTAAACACTTTTTATCCAAAGCACTTCTTCCCGAATACCAAACACAACTAGCTAAAAACAACGTTCAACTTAACGACTGACCCCCAAGCGCGCCTTAATTGCAAACTTAAGTTCCTATACCACTTATGCTTGCATTTTCATAAAGTTTTCGCTATAAGAACTTTGCACCAGCATTCACTGTATGCAAAAGCGGCGCCCAACTTTGGCCAGCGGAATTGAAAGCGCAGCAGAAACAATTTTGAAAATTGGCCAATGAACTTTCATATCAGCAACTGGCAAAATGATTTTTAAAATGTTTAAGCATGCGAACAAGCACTGGCCACGCCCACACATAATTGGAAGAGTTTGTACATTAAAAAAATAATAAATAAAATAACAAAAAAGAGGGAGGAATCGTGAAACGCTGCTTTATCGAGAGAAATTCCAACTAAAGAGCCCATAGCTAATATATATGTATATATATACATATGTATACGCTTTTTTCATTTTATCTCAAGTAATGAAATCAAGAGTACCAAAAACTTAATTTATGCTATATACTATTGATATGAATACATTTTGCTTAAATGAGAATTGTTTCTATAGACATACATTCTCTATATACACATAAACTCTTCGACTTTGTGTCTACAGGGTATTCAAGTCGAACTCTCATACTAACCTACTTCCCTCCCCGTACGCAAAGTGTTTAGAAGTTTGCAGCTGTTAGTGCAAGTGATAAAAATGTAGTTAAATGTTCGACAATGGGCCATTAGCGCTTGCCAAAACTGAAATTAAAATTGATATCTATATATAGAATATGCTCCAAAGTGTTAAACAATTATTACGTAAAACAGATATTTGCCTACGCAGAGATGTCTTCTCAATCTCTGCATCTCTTGGAAGTTAGTGTCAATTAATTAGAGAGACTCTCGTTGGCACTTGTAACACACAGTTTGTTATCGTTTACAGTTCTTTATCGTTGAGGTAACTCTTTCCCCTCCTCCACCAGGCAACCAATTTGTTGTCAGTACATCAAGCATAATTAGCGTCGTTTGATGTATTGACTCCTAAGCCAATTTCTGTTGCCCTTTGCCTGCTTCAAGTTTAACTGATAACATTTCAATTTGTTTTTTTTTTTTTTAAATATATATTTTATGTATTTATTTGGGTTCGATAGCATTATCTACGCTCTTGCACTCAGTTCAGCAGCTGCCCATTTTAAAATGATGAAATGCTTTTTGGTTAATTAATGTCATGCATTTTTTATAAATATTTATAAAAACGGTCTCGTAACTTCAGCATTTTCGCTGTAAACCGAGCGTTGATATGAAAATTGTATTTTCTTAATTTTCTATGATCGATTGCCTAATAATTCATTGAATGTTCTCTATTTTTAACAGGTGTTCGTTGAGCCAAACGATAAATAAATGTGAGTCAAAAAATTATTTGTAGATATTCGAAAAGAATAATGCTCTTATATTCTCTAAAAACAACACGACTTTAGAGACGACTTATTTTATTTTCGATAAAAACGTCCTTTTATGTAAATTTATAATAAATTTGCAATTTCTTTAGATAACACTGCGTAGCTCACCCAGAAAAGTCGCCCACAGCGTAACACAATCGGAATAAGCGTGAAAAAAGGTGTCAAAAATACAGAGAATAATGCTGGCAAAGCGAATGAAGAATAAAGCAAGAATACTAAAATCAGCAAAAGAAAAATTTAATATTGAAAAGCTGCAACCAAAACCAAACGAATGAAATCAAAATACCAAAGAAGATTTACAAAACCAACACGCAAAAAACCAAAGCAAAACAAAAAAAAAGAAAGAAAAAAAACAACACCAAAAACCTAAACACAACAACAAGAACAACTAAAGGTAAATCAACAAATGCTTCTGCCACAGGCCAAAGATTCAAAAGTGAATGCAAATCTCAGCAACAAAATGGCGCTGGGAAAATCTATTAAAATGTACCTGACCATATTCGTAGCCACGACCTGCATCTATATGGTGCTCTACCAATACCACATGTCCCGGCAGCCCCTCGCCACCAACGAGGTCGTCAAGGTGAGTGCCCCAAATGAATGGCTGTGCCATCCATTAATAGAAAGTTACAGCTATAGCTATTGATAACGCTACTGATAAGACCCAGCACCAGCCAAGTACTAAAAACCAACCCCGACTATTACCGTCGATACTTAGAGCCCACATTCAATTAGATTTACGCACTCTGAATACATGCATTCCTAATATATCTACATATAGTGATAAGCAGATTAAACAATTAGTTGCATGCTCCTATGTTTAGGTTGAGGTTTATTGTCTAGTTGCTATTTGATTAAAAAACAATAGCTTTTGCCAGGAAATAATATCATCAATGTCAAAGGAAACCAAATATGTTGGATGAGAGATAGAAACTTATCCTGAACCTGTTTACAACTGGAGTTACTTTAATACAGACTTGTATATTGAATAAGTCAAGATGAAAGATGAAAGCTTGCAGAAAAAAAAACAACAACAAACAATATTTCAGTTCAAACTTTAACCCACATGATATATGAAATGCATTTGTTATGTTAACTATCGATAGATGCTTCTCTAATCGCTTCTTTCGGCAATTCCAAAACTAGACAAAGTTCAAAATGAAGAGGAAAATTTTTATCAATTTTTTTGCTTATTGAAAATAGAAATCGCCAAATATAATACGTTTTTTCTCATCTGGTTCCGCGTAAATCCAAAAATATTTAAAATATACCATCTATTCAGAACTAGGACTAAATATAATTTATTTAAATCTATATCTAGACAATAAATTGAAAAGTTTTAAAAAATGTTGTTCTATAACCTAGTTTTATATTCACTAGCTAGTTCCTTAGGAAAACCTATTAACAAATATATAAACATCTATACATAAGTCTCAAATTACAGTGTGTGTCTTTTGTTCTTGTTCTTACCATATGCCTAACTGGACCAAAAACATCAATATGCATTAACAAATGATGTAGCATCCAGAAAAATCATCATCATCATCGTCATCATCGTCATACATCGCTTCATATTTGTGGGCGCCTATGTTGAACAACTCCTCCACGTCCATTAATTTGACAATGGGACAGGGACTGGTACAGGTGCATGGGCCAAATGCCACAGACTCGTCCTCCTCATTCTCCGCATCCAACTTGGTTTCTGCCTCTGGGTCGTCCTTCTACTCGACGGTTTCATTGCCACTGACATTGTCATCAGCATCCGACGCCAACAACAAAAGCATCTCCACAACAACAACAACAAGCACGACAACAACAACAAGAACAACAACAGCAGCAACAGTTGCCAATGCTGCTGTGTCTACAACAACAACAGCCCAAAAACTTAAAACAACAACCCAACCCGGCCACGCCCACAACTCAATGGGAAAAGCAATGGGCGCCGTTCATAAAATTCGTTCAACATTTGTTGCCGTTTCCGAGCCCGTAAATATTGTTTTGTTGTGTTTTCAACATACTCGAACAACAAAAACTTACTAACAAAATATTAAACTAATTTTAAGTCACATTTTTTCTTAAATTTTACAACCCAATTTTTCACGCTAATCATCATAATTGCATTGTCGACTTATCTGATTTTTGTGCTTCTGCATGTTAAAGTTATACTATATATTTAGTCTGTCTATAGTTTGCTCACATATTTTCTTGAAGTCCAGGGTGAACAGGGTGGAATATAGTTAGATATATTGTAATTGTAAATTTTAATGGGAATTTTTGCACTTGCTACCAATATTTTGTGCAGCTGTCTGCTTCATTGCTTTGCCTCTGTTTGTTTCTTTACTTTAACCATTTTCCAATTTTCTTAATTGCTTTTTTAAGTTGCCCGGCTGCAAAGCACAAGTGCTTTTCATATTTACAGCAAGGGGTTATGGGGGGGTTACAGTTTTCCATTACTTTAAAGTTTACATCAGGTTAGAAATTCTAGAGTCCATGCAGTTCTGTTGCCATGCTAGTGGCAGAATCTTCCAAGTTGATTGATATTGATTGATAAAAAAAAAAAAAATGATTATACATACATATATATATATATATTTAAACTATTAGCATTCTACCTAGTATTCACTCTTAAGGTCAAGTTTTTCCAAGCCACATGCATCTTCAATCAATTTGTTATTCAGTCATTCAGTCAGTCAGAACAAACATGATGTAAGCTCTTATGCTTTATTCTTAAGTTTACCAACACTGTAGCGTAGGGTGTGGTAAATGTAATGCGTATATGTCTAGCGTATTCCAATCTTAATTATGTACCTGCAGCTAATACAATACACAGACAAATAATGGATTGATTGATGTTGTGTGCTTGTGTCTTGGCAAATGTCCTTTCCATAATAAATTAGCCAACTGGTTCGCATTGTCATCAGCTGATGAGCTCAGAAATTTCGCAGCGTTGTTTGTTGAGTTAATTCTGTTTGATTGTTCAGTTCGAGTATCTGTTAATAACATGTATTATGCCTTTAATTATATGCAATTTGTGCATAATATGGCTATGAAATGGGACTAACTTTATTTGTTTAACCAAGCTACACACAGAAATTGCATTGCAGTTGTTTGCATTATAAACTGGTGCATGGTTTTTTAGGTTAATCAGTTGCAATATATCAGATGGCACTCACCATGCAAACCCAAATTATAAATAATGTGCAAACAAAATGATTCTGTATACGAAATTTGCATGAGTCTAATTTAAAAATTGCTCATTGCACATTGAAACCTAAAAACCGAAACCACGAACAACAATGAAAGCAACCGAATCTACCGCCATTGAATGGCACCATGCTAAGGGGGTGTTCCACTTCCAAACGGCGTGCTGGCCGGGGCGGGCAGGCGGGTAGGGTAGGAGGTCTTACCGTGATGATCCAGATTCTAAAATGCATGGTAAATGCAAGGCAATTGAAAAAGATTCGCGCATTTGTGAGTTTCTCTCAGTTACTAGTTGCAATGTCTACGAATGCCCTACACTCAATGTCAAAGGCCGGCTCCATTGGTTCGACTATATTTTATATTTATTTATTTATTTGATTCAAGCTTAGCTAATTAAATTCAAACAAATTACACCAGAAATGACTGTAATAAAATTTAAAGTAGCTGTACGAATTAATTCTATAAATGTGAATAATAAATATCATTTCTGACTTTATTTGTAGTAATAATAATAATACAAATAATAATTATAATATTAATAATTAATATTAATAGCAATATTAGTAATTACAATAATTAATATATAAATAGTATATTTTGATTTACCAATTTCACAAAAGTATTTTGTGTTTAGCGCAAATTTCCTACTTCCACGTATATTCCACTTGTTCCAATGGCAATTATTGAACTAGTTTCAAAATTTCCTATAACAAAATCCAACATTAAGTGATATATGGCTAGGAACCTAAACTTGGTCAGACAGCTAAAATACTATTACTTTTCATGCAAGTCCATTATTAATATTATTTTATTTTATATTATGTATATATATTTTTTTTTGAATTGCATTTCTCTGCTTCAGTGCCCTTCCATTTATTTGAGTGTCTGTGTTTGTTTTGCAAATAAATTTGAATGCATTTTTGTGTGTCAACAATGGACAATTTGCAAAGTGCGCGGCGGCTATGTATATTTATTTGCCACACCAGCAGCATTTACGGCGTGTGTGTAAGTGTGTGTGCGAGTGTGCCATTTGAGTGGCCTGCTTATAGTATACCGGGTAACCCAACTGAATACCGACACGCAGCTAAACCCGGTCAACTAGTCAACTGTTCAACTAGTTAACTGCTTGCCTGTGGATTAATTTGCATAATTGCTCATAAAACGGGAGCTCAGGCCGCGTTACGCATGTAAACACACACCCTAGCACATGCACACACACACACACACACACACACACACAGACACACTCCTTATAATAGACAATAATATAGACCCTTCATGGCATTAGTTAATACCTCAACTCTTGCCCATCTTAGCCGCCATTGTACATCATCACGCCCACTTATCGACGCCCTGAACAGCTGGCGGAGCTAACACGACTCGGCTACACCCTGAAGCATGTGCCCAACCTGCTTTGGCTGGTTATCGAGGATGCCAACAAGACCAACCCGCTGGTCGCCCACACCCTGGACCGCATTGGTGTGCCCTATGAGTACCTGGTCGGTGAGTATTGTACCTAAAATGTTTGTCCTCCATTCGCGTGCTATTAACAACCTTCCACACAGCCCCTATGCCCGAGCAGTATAAGCTGACGAAGCGTGCCAAGCCCCGCGGTGTCTCCAATCGGAATCGAGGACTTGATTATCTGCGCGCCAATGCCACCGAGGGGGTTCTATATTTTGCCGACGATGATAACACCTACGATGTTAACATATTTGAACAGGTGTGTACTGAAAAGGTCGCAGCAAATTAAATGCACTCAAAAATAACATCACCATCCGTAAGCATTATTTAAATAATTGAAAAGCACATAGAGAAGCGCAACTTAATTAACGCCTTTCTATGCGATTTTCAATTTTAACAATAATGCTTGCAGATTTAAATGTTAGCTAAGAAAGTTCGCGATATGTCCATTTTTCTAAATCTGAAAATATCGTCTCTCAGATGCGTTATACCAAAAAGGTGTCTATGTGGCCTGTGGGTCTAGTGACCAAAACTGGTGTCAGCAGTCCCATTATACGCGAGGGCAAACTGGATGGCTACTACGATGGCTGGATAGGTGGACGCAAATATCCCGTCGATATGGCCGGTTTTGCGGTAAGCGTCAAATTCTTGCACGAGCGTCCGCATGCGAAGATGCCCTTCAAGCCGGGCTACGAGGAGGATGGGTTCTTGCGCAGCCTGGCGCCGCTGCAGAACAATGAGATTGAGCTGCTGGCCGACGAGTGCAGAGAGGTAATCCCGAGATCCGTTTATGCTTAGACAACTAATCGCATAACTGTTATACTTGTGTCCGCAGATACTCACCTGGCACACACAGACGAAAAAGAATCCGGCTGCTCTGCCGTTCAACCAGACACGCTACGGGAATACGAATTTGGCGTTTATAGAGAAGCTGCTGGTGCGCCCGTAGAACGGGGGACGCCACTTTGTCCAAGTGTAGTTAGGCTTAGTTAAATATATGCGAATACGATTGCTATACGATTGTGTACGCAGCGAGTGAGCTCACAAAGTGTCCACGACTTTGACCAGTTGTACAGGTACAAACTTGTGTTTAAGTCGTCTCTTTATAACGACTATCATTAGTTTGCACAGAGTAAATTATGTAAATTATTAATGTAATCACACATACAGATAGACGCATACATATACATATAAATGTAACTTAGTTAGGCTCTAAGCGCACAAGTTTATACAATATTTGAAATCATGGCCATAGCTAGATTTGACCCCACATAGCCTAGACTCCGCTGCACAGACAGTATATACCTTTTAGTATTGTATATTATAGTATCTTCGATCTATTTTGTATATATTCGCAATACACGTTCATAGCTGAGGCCACGAATCAATTTAAGATGGTAAATTTTTGATAAGCGAAAAGTATTTAAGTGCATTACTTTATGAAAGACAACAGCCTACATTTAAGGTTAAGTTAATAAGTTCAACTGTTTTTAGCACTCCAATCATGATAATTCGTTAAGGCACGTCCAAGCCACTCAATGCAGTGTACACTTATGGTTTCTGTTCCTAAAATACATTGTAATTTTATTTCATTGTCTGTGCCTTGCGTTCCTTTTTTGAAATTAAACAAAAAGTATTTGCAATTTTCTTACGCCAAATTTCCGTCTTATGAAAGTTTCATCCGTTGATAAGATTGGTTTATTGATATCCCTTTAAAATAACTTAAATTCTGTGCTAATTTCACAGTGTCAGTAATTCAAATAATCATGTAAGCAGGTCAAGGCCCACAAAGCAAATTGGGAACAAACTGTGCGAGCTACTATATATTATTTATATACAGAGCTATGAAGAATCCATCCGAAAAGCAAACAAACAGCAGCTAAAATGTGGGCCGTAACCATTTAAATAATGCATGCTGACATACGTTGCTCCAGACCCCAAACTGACAGCTAGACAGACATGCCGACTGCCAGACAGACACAGTTACAGTACCAGATAAAGAAGTGCCCGATGATTTGGTCACATGAGCTGGGAGCGCGGGACTTAAATCGCGTGTCAACTGATACCGTGGGTAATGGCAATTGAACAGCAAAAGCTGCAAATAGTTTGGGAACAACAGATAATGGACTTGCTGATGGAATTCGATTACAAAAAGTGGCAACAAATATTTGCAGTAAAACATAAATAAAAGAAAATTATAATTACCAACAAATACTTAATTGAATATTCCTGTCTGTTACTACATCTCATTTTTATTAATTGAAACTTTATGGGAAATAAACTTCTTTGAACGCGAGTTCCAAATTAAAGATATTTTTGTAGATTGTACCCAAAAAGTATGCGACTATATATAAATAGAAATATCAAATTACTGAAAACTTGATAACAGCAAAAATGGTATTATATAATGAATATAATGAAAAACTACAATTTATACAATTACAATACTTCTTAAGTATTTAAGTATGAGTATTAAACAATATTTAGTTAGGAACTTACAAAATCTTTAAATAATAATTAATAAACTAATCTCAAGGGTAAATCTTCGTGAATTGTTATGGCAAGAAACTAAAATATTCTTATAAATTCTTTAAAGCATATATTATACAAATATTCTCGACTATTTCCACTCATAATATAATTACGAAACCAATCTACAATAACGAGTAAACTATTCTCTTATTCAACAATACCAAAAACTCATTTTTAATAAAGAGAAATCGTTACAAATTACAACTGGTAAATAGATAACAAGGAACTTCAATCATTTTTGTGTAACAAAATTTAATAAAATATTTCTTAAATATTTAAACACAAATTAAACATATATAATATATTTTAATTCTCTATACGGCCTTTTGGGTGCACTTTTAGATGCTATGTATGTGTGTGTGTGTGTTTGTAGGCTTAGAAATGTGAAACGCGATCATTAATGTTAGCTGGAAAGAAGAAGAGTTAGCAGGATAAGTATAGGTATTAGAAAAAGCTGCAAAGGTTCCCGGTGCAAGTAGTGAGTCATATTGGAGGGGTGTATGCTTTTGTATAAAGTATAAAAACCTTACAAGAAAGACTCGTAAGAGCCTCTGGTATAAATACAGCTGCCCATTGAGGCTGGGTTTCAGTCGAAACTGCGAAGCTGTCCAGTGCGTATGGTGTGCAAGTGTTATTGCTTAAGAATCTTAATAACAGATCATAAATGTAGGCTCGTTTCAGTATAAAAAGGGGTGCTCATTGCAGCTGGGCTTCAGTCGAAGCTGCGAAGCTGCCCAGTAATGACAGTGTGAAAGTGTATTTATGCGTGTATGTTTGCATGAAAATGTTAAAAACAGATCACGTATGTATGCTCACCACAGTGAAGCCAATGGTATAAAAAGGGCTGCCAATTGTAGAAGGACTTCAGTCAAAGCCTTTTGGCAGGCGGGTACGGTTGGTCGGATAGTAAGTTCGCATTAAATGTAAATACCAGATCATGTTAGCTAACATCTAGTGCAGCCAACAGTATATAAAGCGCTGCCTGTTGCAGCTGGGCTTCAGTCGAAGCTGCGAAGCTGCCCAGTAATGACAGTGTGTAAGTGTATTTATGCGTGTATGTTTGCGTTAAAATGTTAAAAACAGATCACGTATGTATGCTCACCACAGTGAAGCCAATGGTATAAAAAGGTCTGCCCATTGTAGAAGGACTTCAGTCAAAGCCTTTTGGCACGCGGGTACGGTTGGTCGGATAGTAAGTTAGCATTAAATGTGAATACCAGATCATGTTAGCTAACATCTGGTGCAGCCAACAGTATATAAAGCGCTGCCTGTTGCAGCTGGGCTTCAGTCGAAGCTGCGTAGCGGCTTAATGTGGATGGTGTGGAATTGTGTTTGTGCGTATATGTTTGCATGAAAATGTTAAAAAACAGATCACGTTTGTATGCTCATAACAGTGAAGCCAAAGATATAAAAAGGGCTGCCCATTGTAGCAGGACTTCAGTCAAAGCTGGGAGGCAGGCCAGTACAGATGGCCGGATAGAAAGTTAGAGTTAAATGTGAATAACAGATCATGTTAGTTAACATCTGGTGCAGCAAACAGAATATAAAGGGATGCCCATTGCAGCTTGGCTTTAGTTGAAGCTGCGGGGCGACGCGGTAATAATGGTCTAATGGTGAGTTTGTATTAAATGTTAATAAGATATCATGAAAGCCACATACATAAAATATATTATTTATATATCTCTATATATAAAACTGTTTGTCCTGTCTTATTCCATCCGCCTCAAACTCATTTTCAAAGAGTTCTGTTCAAATTCATTTGAGGAGTGTTTCTCACTTTTTGGAAAACCCATCCGATGGGGGGTCAACGATTTGGTGGGTGACGTTTCGTGTTCAAATTTATTTCAAAGGATCTATACAAAAAATCATTTGACACGTGTTTCACACTTCTCGCAGAATCCAAGCTTCCTCGGTGGATTCAAAGATTTTTTGGGCTCGGTCTTAAGTTTTGTCCGAAAAACTTATTTTCAAAGTTCTATATCCATCCGACGGTAGAACTTTTCAATGAATTGTGACTTTATTTGATACGTTTTGGTGCAGCGGTATATACATATATGTATATATATAAATATCTCAGCTAATTTATGTATGTCATCTATTTAGTGTCCCATCTCAAATTCAGAAATTCTCGTTTTAAAAGCTTGTACATTTATTTAAAATTTTATATGTATTTTTTTTACAATTTGCGATTTGCTTAGGCATAAATAAAGTGCAGTGAATTGAAATTTTCGAAGTATGTTGGTGTTTCATAATTGTACAGGACTTTTTGTTTCGTCTAGTGGCTCCAGGCGGCAACCTCAACTCGTCGAGTATTGAGTTCCTGCAGTCGCTTTATATGCATAGAGAGAGGCCTCAGTAACATTTTAACCAGGCATATTTGTAAAAATTCAGTTGGTTTTTCAACAAATTTGCCTGTTGTTGTTTTTTTATGATACTCGGAATATTTTACGTGTATTTACCATCGCTGTTTGAGAATTTCGTTTCGAATTTCAACTTTCCTTTATCTTCTTAAAATACCCATTCAATGTTTTGAAGACAGCAACAGTAGAATCTATGTAAACTAGTTGGGTGCAAAATATGCATGTTTCTAAAAAATGGTGCAAAGTTGTTAACTAGAAAGCTTACAAGTCATGGCACTAGATAGTATACTAGTTAAAACTAATCTATTGGAGAATTCATTGAAAACTGTAGCTATTTAGTATGTCTTAAAAATTGAGCTTAGACTAGAAATAGGTTTGCCTTTATCATGTTTCCGCTTAGCATCTACCATTAGAGAAGCATTAAAATAGGTATAGTTAATCGAATTACCAAATAAATATTGATAATTTAAAATAATAAATAAGCTGTAAATAAAACAAATATTTTAAGCTATTAAACGATATTTTCTTTTATGAGATTTGATGATTTATAGATAAACGGAGAACAGTCGAAGGAGTTCTAGGCACGGCTAATGTTTTCCTGAATGATTATATTTTGAAGTTTGAAAGACTTACTTGGTTTGTGATGTGAAGGTATATCGGTATAGGAAGATAATTGGTGCATTGACTCGTAGAGAGTTGTATTGGTCATTCGCCAAGAAAGTCGATTTATATCATAGATCAAGAGACAACATAACAAGCTAGCTGCAATGCCTCAATGAGTCTTTTGCTTTTACGATTACTTTAACTACTCTATTCTGAATATTAATAAAGTTAAATATAAGTATTGAAGCTATTTATACTCTAAAAGTACCAAAAAATCGGGTAAGATTCGTATGATGCAAACTTATGTGATGGGCTCATATGGATCGTATTTGCTAGCTTCTCCTCAGAATAGATATTTTTCAAGTGTATTAGCTGATCTCTTTCTACTGTGTTGTACTAAAAAGATAACTCAACATCGATGGCTGCACGTGAAAGCTTATAGTTGCCTCTTCCCACTTGGTATGAATCAAACGCTGCAATGGCGTGTTGAGCGTTGACTCCTCCTTGGCGACCACATCGTTGCCAGCGCTAGCGCCACTAGCAGCACCACCAACACCGCCGCTAGCGCCAGCCACACCAACACCGGCAGCAGCACCTCCCGCCGTAAGGGCCTCATCCTTGGCCTGCTTGCCCGTTAGCGAGGTACTCTCCGGTGTGATTGGTTGTCGCTCCAACATGACCAATGCCTGCTCATTGTAGGTGCGATTATCGATGGTCATCAGTATCTGATGGCCCGAACAGCTGTAATAGTTCACATCAAAGCGCGACTCGGCATGGTAATTGCGCAGCAAGTCCGCATTCCGATTGAAAATGACGCCAAAGTGACCCGTGCAGCTGGTTATCCAAATTGGATAGTTGGGCGTCTTCAGGCGCGAACCCGGTTGCCTCGATTGATTAACAGCAGCCTGTCGGTCCGGCAAAAGCTGATTAGTTTTAGCACGTTTGCTAATCTGGGGCATCTATCTACTCACGCTGGCGGACTCGATGTCCCAGAGGAGCAAGCCGATCATGCAGCGCTTCAATACTCCATACTGTGGCACTGCCTGCAAAATTGAATGGAATCTCAATCTTTGCGATATTCAATGGCTACTCATGCCACGCACATAACTATTCTCGTCGCCCACATTGATAACGCCATTGTGTATATAGGGCGTGGCACGGCCCGTCAACAGCAGGGTGACTATCATGAGGGAGCCCTCCTCGTGGTTACTCATCGTCAACGGCGATGACTTCGTCGAGTCCAAGTCCGTGCGCACTCTGCGATGCATCGTTAGTTAGAGAGTTGGCCGCATTGAAAGGAATAGATCGTTATAATTATACAAAATATAACAGCCAATTGTCTCTATATATAATAAACACTCGCTTTAGCTGAAATCTTACTTTCCCATCGAGCGTGTGAGTACAGCGCTATAAAGGAACAGCAGAGTGCCCGGCGTTTCCTCTTCTGTAAACTTTTAGATAATATTAGGCAAATATTTTGTTACATCAAATAACATATATATATAAAAATATAATACATATAGCTTGGGCTACAGAAATTGTTGCAATTTTAAGTGGAAGCAATTTCTGCCACTTGATCTCTTACGTATTTGAAATTTCGCTTCATAAAGTGTTCCAGTTCATCGTTGGGCGAGAGTGTAAAGGTATATAGCTGCAAGAATAAGGTATTAGTGGATGTGACTAGGCCTAAGCGGAAAATAATATGGGGACATGACAATATTAATCTGTTCGACACTTGATTGAATTTTAAGTTTTCAACTAATTAAACTAGAAAATCTTTCAAAATTTTTACACCCACTCGCAGAAGTTAATTAAATATGGATTATGCAATCGACGGGCTCACCTTTTCGGTCACCGTATCGTGAAAGTAACTGGCACTGTGATCCACAAACACCTCATCCTCCGAAGGCAGCACCATGGTAACCTTGCCCTTATCCGAAATAGTGCGCAATATCTCGACCAAGGCATTAAAGAGCGCATCCCGTTGCATCTCGGCGGTGGCGAACAAAGGACTGCAAGCAAAAGCACAGACGAATTAATTCCAGCGAGCGAGCAGTTCTCCCGTTAGACAAGACGCACTCCGTCGTGGCGGTCGCACGGCTGGTTTTGCGGGCAAAGAGCAGGTACTTTAATATGAAACCTTGAACGACGGACAGCATGCCACGCGTGGCATTCCGTGGCGAACGTAGGCCGTATGCCAACTCCTCCTTGGGTGGTGCTCCAAAGACAAAGGACGTCTGCAGCCACTCGGCACGCATGGGTATTGCGGCGGTGCCAAAGACTAGTTTGCGCAGCTCCTAAACGTGGTTAGATTGATCACAAGATTGCAATTAGAGTGGATTAGATAAGGCTGCATGCATTGAATGATCGCCGTTTACCGTTGCCAGCTCGCAGGTTATAGGCGTGCCGCCCTGCATGATAAACTCCTTGTTCATGGTGCTAATTGAGGAAGGAACTTTTCCGCTTTTACGTTCAGCTAATTTCGATTTCCGCTCGAGACCTTTGCTTCGTTCTGCGACTTGTCTGCAAATGTTCTTGCGATATGTTGCCCCCAGGCTGGTTATACAGCTCGGTTCTAGGTTAAGCTTTGCCTGACTGCCGCCAGACAGCCGCCATTTCAGGCCTTTCACACTTCAGCGTTGATTTTTAATTTCATATTTAGTCGTGGGCCCAACAGCAACCCGTCACGAACAATGGGATAAAACGTAAAAGTCCTTAAACTCTTTTGGTATGCAGAACAATGGGATAAATACATAACAGAACCCAGAATACAATTGATTTTTCTAGCTAGGTGAATACTGTCTATTTATAATAGTATATACATATATATACGAACTTCAAACAACAACAAAATTAAATTACGTTGATTCGATTAACTTTTCGAACCAAGGACCAGCCTTTAGTTTCAGTTTTTGAAAATGGGTTTTCATATCTTTTTTATGAGCCTAGGATCATTACACTTTTTCAATATAACATTTGCAAATCCCATTATTCAATGTCACTGGCGTTATTAGAAATATTATTGAATTATTTATTTACAATATTTTTGTCCCTTCTTAACTTTAAAAACAATTGTGTCCAATATGAATTGGATGTGGCCCACTGTACGGCTTGATTCTGGCTTAGAGGACTTGGCTCACTTGTCTGTCAGTCAACGAAAGTAACTTTAAATGAAATTGAATTGAATTTAGTTCTGTGTGCACCACGCGATACCCGTTATATCGTATAATACATATGTATGTATGGTTCGGGAAGTGAAAGTGCTAAGTAAGAGAGCACCGAAGGCGGCGCTCATCACTTGCTCAAATCGTGCATATGTACGAGGTGGCAGAATTTTGGCATGTTGAAGCCTGCCATGGCGCCCCACACATTCGGAAACATCTAGTTGTTGACGCCCATTTGTAACTATTTTGGGCCAGAAATATGTGTGTAACTTAATAATCGGTATTACTAGGTATTTGAGTGATGTATGCCCTTCCACAGGCATCCCAACTATTGCCGCGTTTTAGTTGATTAACAAGTGGATTAATTATATATCGTATGTTCCCAGGAACATTTTCATTTGGGAATGATGCACAGCGTCATGACGCTCAAAAAGTATTTTGGTTTACTTCGGTCCATTTTTTACAGGATATACAAATTTCCCTATGCAAACTACTAAATTTTGCTTATCTAAAAATCGTATCGATTTACTGTCCTTCGGCTACCAAATGGCAGGTGAATGTTGGTTAGCAGTGTCTGTTGGAGTGAGCCAACCTTGAGAGGGGTGTACAATTTAATAAAACTATAAGGATAATCGAATTGTACATGTCCATTACATTGATAGCTTCAAAGGCTTTTATTATAGTAAAATTTGAATAAACAATTTCCTAGACGGTATAGACCAATCACAAAAATTTAACATGACGTGTTACAAAAAATTTAAAAGACATAATTCTAAATATATGCGTGAATTACATTTAGCATCAAATGCAAACTTGGGTAACAGCCGAAGAATGAATATTCCATTGTTAAGTAATGGTAATCTGCTGCTAACTTGCTGTTTGAATAATCTATCTAATGCAACACTTGCTTGTCCTGTTTCATAATGTCTCGCATAAGTGTCCTGGCGCCTGCCGGTGCCCGTCCCACGAAATACAGGAAATTGAAATACCAATCCAACAAACGGACCCTAAAGGCAGCCGCCCATAGACAGTACTCAAAGTATATGCGTCGGTAAAACCAGTGAATATATTGGATCGGCGACCTATTACTTTGCTTGTATAGACAACGCTGGGCACAGCGAGCCATGATGCGCGGTCGGTCCACCAGATCGCCGTGCATATCGCCAATGGCTCGTATGGTATTCAGATTGCGACTGGAAACCATAAACATTAATCGTTATTATTATAGTTTCTCCTAGTTTGGTAAGAACAATGCACTCACACCACAAAGAGCAAGCAGCGCGGCATTTCCTTAAGGGTGCTCATTATGATATCGAAGTTTTCCTTGGCTACCTTCTGCACATAGTCGATATCCTCCTGTGTGAGTTTGCTGCGTATGCGACCTCCCTCCATTTTGATGGGCTGTTGAAAGAGCACCGCGGCAAACTTCATATGGTCGACAACCTGCATTTTATTCGCAGCTGCCTTCATACGTGGCTCATTGCGCAGCACGGTGGCCTCCCAGAATTCACAAAGAGGAATCCGTACATCAGGCGAAAGTTCCTCGTAGAGTCCATGATCCAGTAATATGATATCCGCATCGGCACCTGTCGCACTTTTACGCACAAATACTAAGAAGAAAGTGTTAAGTTTTTTCTTAAAGCGGGTCAATGTTTTTATATGGTTACCCACTGTTGCCGGGATGTGGATCCGCATGCACAAATCCAGTGTGAAAGATCTGCTCTGCAAATACTTTAAATAGCTTATGGTCGATGTCAATCAGGCGCAGGCCCATCCTCTTAATGCCCTCCATGTTACTAATTTTAAGTCCGTCCATCCACTCGAGTGTAATCACACGCTGAATGATACTAGAATTATTGGGAGCATCGTAACCGAATCAATCAACTACTCACTGTCTTGGTGTGGCCCCAAAAGACCTTGGGCACACGCACGTAGCTCAACTTTTGCAGATCCTTGGCGCAGCGCTCCGCGTTTTTCCCTTCCTGTACAAAATTGAGCTCATGCACAAGATTCTTTCGGAGATCATTTAAGATCCAACCGAAATTGTAGTCCTTGAAGATAAACTCGATTATGTCTTGCAGAAAGATAATTGTTGCCAAGTCGCTGATGAAACGCTTCTGCAAATCGCTATACTGCACTTTGACGGCCACCTGCTCGCCGCTCTGTAATCTCGCCTTGAAGACCTGCGACAGACTCGCGGCCGCAACGGGTTTGTAATCAAATTCTTTAAATATATCCTCGGGTAGCTGGCCAAAATCAGTGCGAAACACTTTCTGTATATCGGACTTTGAGGTTGGCAGACACTCGTCCTGCAGCTTTGATAGTATACTTGTGTATTCAATTGGCAAAATGTGATTAATGGCTGCAAATCCTTGCCCCACTTTAATGTAGAGGCCACCATTAAGCAGACACGTCTCTAATAGGCGGTTCGCACTACTTTCATGCACTACTTTTTTCTTGATTTCATACTCCGGATCATTCTTGTTCAGCCGCAGATAATCGACCGCTATCAATGATGCAGTTTTCAGAGAGCGCGCGAATCGCACAGATGCCCCACAGTAGGTGAACTCGTTGACAATGCCATCGTATCCAATGACGCCAGCTCCTGCCAGTAAGACCCCCAATCTCACATAGGGCACACTCTGCCATCGGCGCTGGGGTTTGTTCAGCTTCTGAGCGGTGGAGCGCCTGCTATGAAATTCTTTACTTCTGGATAGTTGCCTGTTGGCAAAACCAAATAGCCCCCGTAAGTGCTGTATATGCATTAAAATTTAAATCATGTTTTTGCACAAATATTTGGAGCGCACTTACAGGTGTTCGTTGCATTTTGTCCAAAATTTTCTTTCAAAACATTGGCGAACAGGTGTTTGTTACAGCTGTTTCAGCAGCAGAAATGAGCAACAAACGCATATCCGTGATAGAGTTGGAAACTATCTATATAATATAAAAATAATTGTGCCCGGTATAAAATAATAATAAAATAGTAGTTTGACCTACGTTCAAGATATATTAATAAAACGTGAAATACAAATGCAGTTACTTTGACTTCGCTGTCAAAATATCGCTTATCGATTTTTAATGGTCCGGCAACCTTACAGTTCGAGTATTATGTCTATCGATATTTTGGCGAACCATCGAGACGAATTAAAATATGCAAATGCTGTGTGCCACCAAGTTCTGTTGACAATCTAATTATGTTTTAAATTTTGCACGGACAGAGAGTCCGACTCATTAACTTTCTTATGTATTCCCACTTTTCCCTGTCTTGTACCTTGTCCCTTTCCTAGATAAAATGAATAAATTCGCGACCCAATTAGAGATGGACAGGTGCCACATCGACAGGTCCCGCGCAGCTTATCGAAATTAAATAAACAAATCTATTAATATTTTTTTATTGTCTATTGCAATTTGCGCAGCGCACTCATGAATTCCAGTTGAGTGAGTAAAAGAGATTGCCTCTCCTTAGCCG
The DNA here is from genome assembly GCA_035045355.1 of Drosophila lacicola. Classification (NCBI taxonomy): domain Eukaryota; kingdom Metazoa; phylum Arthropoda; class Insecta; order Diptera; family Drosophilidae; genus Drosophila; species Drosophila lacicola. The sequence goes on from JAWNPB010000099.1 coordinate 93,039, forward strand.
AAATGTCGAGCATCATACTTGAAAATTTTAGTGGAAGCAAATTGTCCATATTTGTTAGTAGCCTGATGCTGTGTCAAGTGGCTTGCTTCCTACTGGGCTGTCTGTATACACCTGTACCCGCCGGTCATCCTCCGTGGTGGGTATCAAATGTCGCGATGTGCCCGGCCGTCAAAATGTACTCTGTACTCCCTCGGAAATAAAGCTTGTAAATCTCTGCAGGATATGGATATCTAGCAATTGGAACTGTCGGCAACCAAGGCTCTTCGTGGTACTAACATTTGCGAAGAATTAGGCCTGTATGGACTCAATATGACGACTAATTAATGGAGAAATTATTGCTATTCATTCCATGCCTAATTATAAGCTTGCTGAACAGTAGCAATACGTGATATACTATACATTCGGAAGTTAGTTTACTTACAGGCATTAAATTCCTTATGCTGCCGACCTCTGCTGGAACTTTGTAAATGGAATGAGGATAATTAAATTTAGCTGACCTCGGTCTTTCTCACTGGAGTCTATGGCATGTGAAACATCTACATATTTGATCTCTTCATCTAGTACGCGCCCAGTGAATTTAAATATTTTTGTTGCCCTTTCCGACCGATAATCTTGTAGTTAAAAATTTCCATGTACTTTTATCGATATTCGGAAAGTATCGAAACTAGTTTCGATTAGCCGGAGCTGTCAGCTATCATGTAAACATAATTTATTTTTATTTGTTTAAATAAAATTGAACCAAACTGTTGACAATAAGACAGAATAAAGCAATTGATACTTTGTTTGGCATATGGTAGATTTGGTAAAACTATTAACAGCTGTTTGCATATACAACTTTGCACTAGGTGACAACCCTAGCATTCTGTATACGAACGCCGCTTTGTTTGTTTCGCCGACAGCCGACATATTCAATTCTTTTTATAGCGTGAATCTAAAACAAATACAAATTGTTTACCTAAGCGACAGCTACAAAGGAATAGCCTGCCTCGTTGAGAAATAGTGATTGCTACTTTAGCCGAAATGTCGGGTACTATTCTCGAAAATTTAAGCGGACGCAAATTGTCCATATTGGTCAGTAGCCTGATGCTGTGTCAAGTGGCCTGCTTCCTTATGGGTGGCTTGTATGCGCCTGTACCCGCCGGTCATCAGACCGTGGTGGGCATCAAATGTCGCGATGTGCCCGGCCGTCAAAATGACACCAGTTTTTTTCTGTACTCCCGCGGAAATGGAGCTTGTAAATCTCTGCAGGATATGGATATCGAGCAGGATCCTCTAAAGATGGCCAATCAATTGGTGTACGTGTTTCAAATGCCGCTGCCACGGGACAACCGCACCCTGGACTACTCGCGCTGGCAGCAGAATCTCATTGGGGTGCTGCAGGTAGACATTGCGTATGACTCATCCTCGGAACTGAGAGAGCCACCCAAGGAGCTGCAGCTTACAATTGACACACGCCTCGCTTATCGTAACAAAAAGGATGCTGATACAGACTGGAAGCTGTATGCGCACAGCGTGGAACAGCGTTATTTGGACTGTCACGCCGCGCACGTTGGCCTCTTGGAGACGCTATACACGTGTGATATAATACCGTTGTTCGAACTGGGAGCACTGCATCATAACTTCTATCTGCTTAACTTGCGATTTCCCATAGACACACCAAAGCGGATGAATCTGCAGTTTGGTCACATGCATGATCTCACACTAACGGCCATACATCAGAACGGAGGCTTCACCCAGGTTTGGCTTCTGCTCAAGACCCTGCTATTTCCCTTTGTGGTCGGCATCATGATCTGGTTTTGGAGGCGAGTCCACATACTTCAACGTTCTCCAGCACTGCTGGAGTACATGCTGCTGTATTTGGGCGGTGCCCTGAGCTTTTTGAATCTGCCACTAGAGTACCTTACCCTGGGCATAGAAATGCCGTACATGCTGCTGTTGAGCGATGTGCGACAGGGAATCTTTTATGCGATGCTGCTATCCTTTTGGCTGGTCTTTGCGGGGGAGCACATGCTGATACAGGATACGCCCAACAAGTCAACCATACGCTCGCGCTATTGGAAGCATCTCTCCGCAGTCGTTGTAGGCTGCATTTCGCTCTTCGTATTTGATATTTGCGAGCGCGGTGTGCAGCTGCGCAATCCCTTCTATTCCATCTGGACAACGCCGCTCGGCGCCAAAGTGGCTATGAGTTTCATCGTACTTGCTGGCGTTTCGGCTGCCATTTACTTTCTCTTCCTGTGCTTCATGGTCTGGAAGGTGTTTAAGGACATTGGCGACAAGCGCACCTCATTGCCATCCATGTCACAAGCGCGACGTCTCCACTACGAGGGTAAGTCAGGACTAGTAGCTAAATTAGATTACAATTATTTATTAAACAGTAGGCGTTCTTTTTCCAACGTAATGAGAAAGATTAGTTAGTCGGATCTTGCCATTATATTTCTGTGTATTCTGTGAATAAGTTCAAAAATATTTATAAAAATGGGCGATCCGGAAGCGTCAATGGATCAACCAGCATACGCGTGCTTCTTCTGTGTAATGGGCACCACCACGGCGATAGTCTTTACGGCGCTGGGTGCAGCCTATGGAACAGCCAAGTCTGGCTTGGGAATCGCATCGATGTCTGTGAAGCATCCGGAACTCATTATGAAGGCCATCATACCAGTTGTTATGGCAGGCATTATTGCCATCTACGGCCTGGTGGTCGCTGTTCTGCTGGCCGGTTCTCTGTCTAAACTGTACAACAGCTACAGGGCCTTCCTCAATCTGGGCGCTGGCATAGCCGTTGGTCTTTCTGGGATGGCTTCCGGCTTTGCAATTGGAATTGTGGGCGACGCCGGTGTGCGGGCTGCTGCGCTGCAACCAAAGCTATTTGTGGGAATCGTCTTGATATTGATCTTTGCCGAAGTACTCGGTCTTTACGGCCTCATTGTGGCCATCTATCTGTTTACTAAGTAAAGTAATCTTTTAAATGTTAATTACAAGTTTTATTATAAGTTTGTTGAACATGAGCAATACGTGACATATACTCTACATTTGGAAGTTATTTTGTTTTTAGGCCTTATATACCGCTTCAAATTCCTTATGCTGGCTACTCTGCTGTGCGCTGGTTTAACCGTCGCCGGCTTTATTATGGGCCAAATGGCCGAGGGGCATTGGAAATGGAATGAGGATATTGAAATTCAGCTGACCTCGGCCTTTCTCACTGGCGTCTATGGCATGTGGAACATCTACATATTTGCCCTGATCATCTTGTACGCGCCCAGTCACAAGCAGTGGCCAACAATGCGCCACAGCGACGAGACGACACAGTCCAATGAGAATATTGTTGCTTCCGCCGCCAGTGAAGAAATCGAATTCAGCAATCTGCCTTCCGATTCGAATCCCAGTGAAATATCATCGCTCACCTCCTTTACGCGCAAGGTGGCCTTTGATTAGGCGGCCAATTTTATAATAATAATGTCGTGTGCCAAACTATTTCTAAGATTAGCTTTTGGCGGAGAGACAACGCTCTTCACTTTAGTGTTTGGGCGTGTTTTCATTAGTATTACAATTACCAGAAACATTTCTTGCCTAGATTTTGCATTTTACAAACACATACTTATATATTTATTAATATTACTCATCAGCATTCATAAATGTATTTTTTTATAGACTTTTTCTCTGCATGCTCAAAGTAGTGTCCAAGTTCAAGGTTTTAACTGATATTTGTAGTAAATGCGTGTACTTAGTTTTTATATTTGTTTTTATGCCTCGGCAGTATTATATATATGGAAAATCTTTTTAACTAGCCAGTAACACTATCATCGAACTTTTACATGCACAACATTTGAATACAGCAATAAGATATTCAAGATCTTGTAACTGTCAACGTAGAGCAATTTCTCACTCAAGTAGCAATTCAATAATAAATAAAGAAAAGCAATATTTAAACAAAAAGTTTCTGTTATGGATACGCATATTTCTTTACCAAATAATTCGCTGTGGTGTGCGGTAATTTTTCCAATAGAATTCTTTTGTTAAGTACACATAGAACGTAACCACGTTCAAGAGCAGATGTGCGCCCAGCTCCAGCCACTCGGCAAAGCCCTTGCGTGCCGGCCGCGTATGCAGTCGGAAGATGATATATGGCACCAGGAAATAGCGCAGCTCTAGCAAACGCTGAAAGCACAAAACGAGAAGCAGAGACAGCGGAAACATCAACTTGAAGCTGTCAGGCATATGCCGCAGTCCACAGCAGAGCAACGTGAGAGCGAGCAGGTACAGCGGCGCCATGGCATAGCGGAACCACCAGTAACGGCCGTATAGGCGACTCCATATGTAGAAGGTGTAGTGACGATTGTCAGCTAGCAAGTACGGATGGACCACGGTGTTAAAGTGCACCACCGAGGATATAAGCAACGTAATTAGCAACGCCAGCACTATATGGCGTCGCAGCAGCGCCAACGCTGGACGCAGTTGCCGCACGGTATTGGAAATGCCAAAGCCAGCTGCAAAGGTTGCAAAGTAGAACAGCTGCGGCAAATGTAGTGTAGCCTCATGGGCGCTCTTGTCGCCCACTACAATGGAGCCATTGATGCAGATGAAGCCAATGAAGGGCAATATGATGGAGGCGTAGAAACAGCATTTCGTCAAAATCCTTAAAATACAATTGCATATCAGGTGCGGGCTGCCGAGCAGCTGTAGCCAAAGCTGCAAACGAAAACAATCCATGTTTATATCTACGTTATACTTAGTTTATAGAGGTTTGTGCTCACTTCGCTGCCAAATAGTCGTATTGGTTGGCTACTTGCCGTGCTTGTCCTGGCGCATTGCTGCACAATCGTGTCCAGGATGGTGATGCCACAGCACATGCACACCCAGACAATGTTCGTCTGGCGCATAAGCACACTGGCCGCACCGAACACTGATGCCGGCAGGTGAGCCTCCTGCTGCCAGTAATTGTAAAACAACAACACCATGGTTAACGCCAGCGTATCCGTATAGTAAAGATGACTGAAGAAATACAGAGGAGGCAGTACCGACATCGTTATTGCCTCGTGCGCGGCATAAGCATTGCCTCCAGTGCCTGCTAGGGTGCGGCGGCGTATTTTGTACAGCAACAGAATGTTGATGCCTGCGCCGATCAGGCTAAGTAGACGCAGGCCCGTAACCGTGCAATAGTTGAATGGGTGCAACACTAACGCCAGCAGATATAAACCAGGAAACGTTGTGATTTTGGAGTCCCACTGAAATAATAACAAATTGGCATTTGATTAGGTGTTGCTATGACTGCACCTGCACCTGCTACTGTTGCATACCACATCGAATTGCTTGCGACAGAAGGCCAAGCCCTGTGGTATGTGAAACTCTTCATCGATTATGTACTCGGCGGTGCCGTTAACCCGAAGAAACAGCGGTAGTGAGTACAACACAAATCCAACGGGCAAGACCACTTTCCAAGAGCCCTGCATCTTTAGACTTCCATTGATCAGCAATATCAGATTGTTTTCTTTAGCTGGTTTTGTTTATTTTTGGTCAACGACACCGGCAACGACATACGAATGTTATCGACCTAAGGCCTACCAAACTTATCGGTATTTTAGTTCAGTGTTGCTCTAAAAGAAATCCAATTTTTTTTTAAATACCAAAACGTCGACAGGGCTGTTAAATGTTTACATCTGATTTTATATATTGACAAGAGCAATATTTTTCAATTATTTAAAAAATGAGTGCAGCTCAAAAACGCTCTTTGGTATTTTCGCGAGCAGATAAACTAGCTTTAATTAACGCGATACAAAAGAAGATGGTCATTTGGGATCCTTCACATCCAATGCATGCGAATCTCCAAACAATAAATCAAGCTTGGAGGGAAGTCGCTCACCAGCTAAAAAAAGATGGTCTGCAATATTTACACCTTTGGAATTAACTGTTGATCTAACTATTTAAATGTTTTGTTAGTTACCCTCTGCCGGGAAAGCTTTAAAGTATTGCGCGAAAATTACCGAAACTATTCGAAGCGCATCAAATTATCTGGACCAGATGGGGACCCATTAAGTAGCGAAGAAGACATCGATGTCGACTTGGAATTTGGAGAACGCATGTCCTTTCTATCGGATGTTTGTTCAAGACGCAAGTAAGATTTGCAAGCGAACGTTTTATTATATTTTAAACATGTTTTGTAAATATGTTCGCGCTCTTGCAGGACCCACCGAACTGCTTCAAAAGGATCAAATCGTATGAGCAATAATTCCTCCAACCATAAAGCCTACGAATCACAGAGTGAAGCCTGGTCAGACAATATTGAAGATAATTATTTAACAGACAATGGACCTTCAGTTCAGCTGCCCGAAGTTTCTATTGACGAGGAGGAAGAAAAGTACAGCGCCATTCTAAACGTAACACCATATAAAAAGTCAATATTCCTTCAATTTAAAATCGGTTTATTTCAGATGTCAGTAAACAACATTTGCAAAGATGAGCATCAGTTCCAAATTAATTCAACATCGTCCATTCAGCCGGGAGCACCGCGATTTGAGGAGGACGAACACACATCGAGTAGCTACTCACACGTAAGTTCAGTTTTGTTTCCTTGTATTGTGTCTATTAAAACTAGTCCTAAAGGCAAGGAGTCATGTAAACCCTGATCTGCTTGCGTCAATGTTTGTCAAAATGATGAAACAACAAAAGGCTCTGCTTGCGCAGCAACAGTCGACCTTGCAATATCCGGAAGTGTATGCATTCTGGGACAGTATTATAAAGGATATCCCAGCTGAGGCATTGTCGGAAATCAAGTTTGAAGTCACGGCATTACTGCACAATATATACAAGAAATACAAACAATAATATATGCGTATACGTAAATGTATTGAACTATGAACCCTTGATATTTTCAAACAGACAGTCGGCTAGTTTTATCGTCGCCTCGTTGATATAATCTCAAAACCTATAAATATACTGAACGGAAGGATAATGCTCATGATATTGATACCCATTCGTAAACCGTAAATAAATGCTTTGAAACCTGCTTTTTTAAACATGTATTTACTATGTTTACTCTGGACTCATCAGGTGGGCACGGATCTACAACCTGTAAGGACTTTCACTTGCAGTTTGGTGTGCCCAAAGCATATTATATGATAATTCTTGCTATACCGTAAACATGAATGTGCACATCTAAATGGATTTTTAAAAATGTGTTTTAGTATTTTTTTTCCATGATAAAAATAGGAGATTTTCACAGATCGGAAATCTGGTTACACTTATACTAAAACAGGTGTTTTTATTTATTTGTTTACGTTTGCTTTTGAACATTTTTAATTTCTACAATCAGTAAATATGAGCACACATATTCTCGATCTCAACGATGATTGTATTGCTTGCTTATTTAAATATCTGACGATTGAAAATCACATGAGTTTTGCAGGAGCTTGCACACGATTCCGGCAAGTTTGGCTGGACTATCGGAACTGTCTTTATAAGCAACTGGAACTTGGAGATACCAACGCTAAGGGATTCAAACAGGAACTGCTCTTGTTTCGCCAAATCAGCGGACATGTGAAGCATATAGTTATAAATTTTAATAGGAAATTCGATTGGTGCGGACTATTATTAACAGAAATCATAGGCATTCTGAAAAAAATGACTGCTCTGGAGCGTGCTATAATTTGGATAAAAGACGACGAGCCTTACGAGACTTATGAAAATATTTTGCGAGCATTTGAGCATTTGCCAAACATGCAAGGAATTGCCACCTATCAAGACAGTTAGTCAAAGCATCTACACAAACTCACGCACATCGATTAATTTACATATCTATCTTTTAGATTGCATTGTGGATAGCGTGTATCATTTTAACGAATGTGATGACCTTCTAGCGGAATCCCGATTAAGTAGAAACCCTCTGATTGAACCCATCGATAACCACACAAAAATACGGTTACTGATATTTAATAATGGCTCTATTCGCCCGACTCTCGAAGATCTTGTTCGGCACTCAAGCCTTGTTCAGGAGCTCAGCTTATGTATGATCCAAAAGGCCGCCGAGTACACGGCTCTTGCCGAACTGCCAAACTTATGTAAGCTAGAAATCTTTGGCAATCGCACTATAGATTATGGTCCTCTGATGCCACTGGTTGCTGCCGTATCCTCCAAGCTGTCGCAGCAGCTGCACACTTTGACCATTCATGCACCCGGCCTTGGCTACCAGGAAACCTCTAAAATCGCAGAAATACGAACATTGCGGGAATTGGATTGTGATTTTACCGAGCCACAATGTCTGGAATTATTGATAGCTCTAGATCAGCTAACACATCTTTCTATAAAGCTGCCCAAATCGAGTCCGATTGATAGTCTGGTTTTGAATATACTTAGAAAGTGTCATAACTTAAATGTGATAAAAATAGATTCAGCAAATTTAGGAATAGATTTTCTTACTGATGCATATCGAGTGCTGCAGCAGGTGCGAAATCCAAACGAAAAGAAGTCAATGGTCTTCATCCTTGATGATGAGTCCAAATTAAGAAATATAGTGAGTCCAATGAAATTTCTCCCCGGCCAAGTTTTTTAATTCTTTTACTTACAGGAAACGAACGCCTATTTAAGGGTAGTCCGCTAAGATTATGAGGCTTACTCCCGAAGATTGTAAGTTTCGACTGTTTAATCATAGTTTTGTTAAACAAAATGGTCCAAGTTGAATGTATGGAACTGATTTTCATATTTTACTTTATTCGGCATAATATTTGAATTTACATTTTTCGATCATTAACATACATAATTTTTTAACAATCAATACAACTTAATGACTACCAAGAATCCTGGTCAACAACTGGTCCTTCGAGTTCCAGCTTGTCGGGCATGACAGAGCAGAACCGTTAGCTCTTTTAAATAGATAAGGGTTATATTTGGGTTAATTTTGTGGTAAGGCTTAGGGCTGTGTTTGTGTAGCTGAAGTTTTCAGTAGGCCTTGTCGCACGGTCATAACAAAAACTCCACCTTGCGCAGTCGTTGCTACTTGTTGACGCTCCGGTAGATCATCGGAGCCGAGCGATCGTTGGTCTTCGTGTGCCGCAACTTGATTGTGGCAAATTGAGAGGCGCTGCAAAGAGTGACGCACATGGCGAGTAGAACTTTGCAGCACAGAGCTATGTGCTACGGAGCTATTCTCTACTGAAAAGAGCACTTACAGACGCATTGTTATAGCAACTTTATACAATTTACAGGACAAGGGTATGACAGCTTTTTACATACGCATTCGATTATACAGTGGAATTTTTTGTGGACTTTAGAATACTTCTACGGGTTGGTTGTAATTAGTGTCTAGCTTTCAGTAGCCTATGGAATAGTTGCGATAAATACCGCGCCTGCTGCAAATATAAAATATATTCGTAATATTTTCACTTATTCAGGGGGGAGGTGTATGTGTGTGAATGTAACATGATGCAAGAGCTTATGTCTAAAGCAAAAAATATAGATATATGTATATATATAGTTATGTATATATGGTATATGTGTTTGTGTTCATCTTAAAACTGTGCGTTATGCAAGGCACCAAAAATGGAAGTTCTCACATTGTGAGGTTTCATGTAGCAAGCAGTCAGCGTTTGATATGTGAGCGTATTTCAATTCGATACAAAATGAAATACAGAGAAATTCCTGTGTGCATTATTCCATTATCTCAAGCTAATTATCCGATATTAATAAGATAAACTATGAAAAATTATGCTTTCGATTGAAGAAAATGCTCAAAAAAATCATGAAAAAATCGAATTAATTTAGCGGCAAAGAAATTTCTGTTATCAATATATTTTGTTGCTCAGCCATAGAAATTAGTCTGCTTCTAGTTATTTTAATGCGAAACTAAAGAGAATGGTCAACTAATTATAGATATTAATTATTTATTTATAGAAAATTATTTTAGCTTTCCTCTAATGTAAACGAAAAATGTTTAAAATTTTTAAAGCAGCATAAAAAATAAGTTAGATGGAAGAATGCCTTAAAATCTTTTCTAAGATCAAACTAATTTTTTACGAAATAATAATTTTCAGAGAGAGTAACCATCTATTCTGTAAAAATATAAATTTTTGTTCTATGACTGCCCCTGCAAGCTACACAATTATCTCATGCTCTCTCTTTCTCTTCAATCGCCGGCACGCTCGGACCATTTTCTTCTCTGGTAAGAAAACGGCGAAACTACAACTGCCCCCCACTTTTCCGGATCCTCTGCCGCTGGCTGGCTTCAGATCACTTCAGCTTGGCGCTGGCGGTTTTCTGGCCAGTGATGCCGTGCTGTTCCTGATCCCAGAAGTCGTACCACGGACCGTAGCTCTTGTTGCCCACATGCGCCTTTAAGTTACGTTCCAGGGTCGCGCTGCTGTTGTTGTGGTTGTTGTTGTTGTTGTTGCTGCTGCTGGAAGATGACTTGAGGAGGCGCGTTCGTGGCAATATGGTGGCAGTTGGTGCACCGGCCGAGTTGGCTGTGGAATTGCGGGTCAGCGTGCTCTCCTGCTCCTTGGTGTTGGACTTCTTTAGCGTATTGGTCGCCATTGTGGATGTGGACGAGCGGAAGGTGTGAAACTCCATCTGCTGCTGCTGCTGATGGTGCTGCTGATGGTGCTGGCGTCTCAGCTTGTCGTCCTTGCGCACCAGATGATCATTGATCACGATGCAGTCATAGGGATCGGAGCTAGTTGACTTGAGCTCGGCCTCGGACTCATCCTCGCTGGTGTAGTACTGCTTGAGTATGTCCTTGCGCTTGAGCGTCTTCATGACCAGGCCATGATTGCCACCTGCGGCGCCATTGCCAGTATTGCCACCTCCATCATGCTGCAGGTCATCAAAGAAGTTGTTGACATCGCTCATTTTGAGCGTTCCATGCTCATCGCTCTCCCCCTCATCCGTGGAGTTTGGGAACTGCTGCTGCTGCAGTTGCTGCTGCTGTGCCGGCTTGGAGCGGCTGAGCGTCTGTGTCTTGTGCTGCGGCGTCGAGGAGGCCATTGAGGCGGAGCCCGAACCTTGCTTGTCCAGCTTACGATGTCCATGGCCATAGTCCGACTGATGCTGATGCTGCGTCTGGCCGCGACGCATCGTGCTCAGTCGTTCGCTCTCCGAGGGCTCTTCAATATCAATCTCAATGGTCTTCATGATCTTCATGCGCGACTTGGGCGTATACCCGCTGCTCCTCTGCTGCTGCTGCTGCTGCTGCGACGACGGCTGCTGCTGCTGTTGCTGCTGCTGCTTCTTCTGTGGCGGCATGGCCGGACTAACGCCATAGATGTTGTCATCGTCGTCGCCATAGAGTTCCGTGCTAGTTATGCTGTCCTTGCGTCCACGCTTCTCCTGCGAGGAGCTGGAGTTGTGCGACTTGGTCAGTGTGCCATTTCCGTTGCTGTGACTATTGCGCTCCCGATCCTCGTCGGAGCGCGGCTCGTCGCGCATCTCCTCCATATTGGGCGCGGCGACCAGATCGCGATGCTGCCAGAGCGACATGCCGGCCAGGATGTCCTCGCCGCTGCGGCCGCCGCCGAACTTCCAGAAGGATTTCGTGCGCTTCAGGCCCGCACTGGAGGCCTGCAGAATCTCATCGTCCGAGGCAATTAAATCATAACGCATCTTGCCCCCAACACCAACGCTCTGCCGGCTCAGCCGGTTCAGGCTCTTGTCATCGATCTGGCTGTCCACGCTGTTCCGGAAATTGCGACTCAGCGTCCAGGAGGCCACATCTCGCGGCACCGTATGTGTATTGGTGTCCGCGCGTCGTCTTCAGTTTGTTGTTGTTGTGCGCGCGTGTGTGTGTGTGTGTGTGGATTGTGTACATGTGTGTGTGTGTGTGTGCGGACGTGGTTAACACAAAGGATGCGACAATGATGAAGGGCAACAAAGAACATAATGATGATACATGGAATCAAAAGAACAATAAAACAGCAAACGAAAATAAATTAAATACTTTAATCATAGCAATAAATATATTCAAGCATATTATGGAGCTACGATATGGATGCCAAGAGCAGGCGCGGATTAGTGGAGCAGGTGATGCTGTTGTCGTGGCCAAAGGAAGCCAGGAATAATTCGATTCATTTGACTAGTTTTATATATATAGGAAATATGTCCATTCTTTCAATATAACTCTATGATAAAGTCCGATTCGGATAAGATTTGGCTCATATGTGAGCAGCATAGTGAAGTCAAAATAAATGTCAGCAGAACATTTTTCGATTGTTCCCATGACAGCTATAAGATATAGCGAACCGATCCGGACTAGTTTGCATATAAACAGACGGACGACCCGACCTGACTCGGCTGTTGACATGGATCAATAATTGTGTCTCCTAATACAAAGAATAACAAATCGAATCCCCTGCAGCGCAACAACAACAACATCAAGATAGAGATTACTTTAATCTGCATTAATGTAGAACCTACCGTATGGGCACACGTTGTGTGGCCGGCTCCTCGTCGGAGTAATCCACCTCGGGCTGAGGCGGCGGCTCATTGGCGAAGCCGCTGTCGTTGCTGCTGTGCAGCGAGGTCTTTGCCGCCGCCGCGGACTTTGTGGACGGTTGACTCATGGAGCTCTGCGCGAGAGATCAATTATTAAAGGAACTAATTGGCACTGGGGATTGCCCACCTGTGCTCCATTAAGCAGCTTCTGCTTGCGCCTCTCCACGGCAGCTGGCACCCCATTGACGGCACTGAAGCTCTGCGAGCTGTTCAGCATTCGGGCGCTCTGGCTCTGGCCAGCATTGGGCACGGGAGCGGGCAGCGTGGGCGGCGGGCCGGGACGCGGATTGGCCCCGGAGCCGGAGCGGTACTTCTTCTGCTGCTTGATGGTGTCGCCGAACATGCGCGTCGGCGAGGACTCCTCGGCGCTGTGATTGCGTCGTCGCCGATAGGTGGCATCGCTATCCAGGAGCTCCAGTTGCGCCTCGTATTGCTGCTGCTGCTGCTGCTGCTGTTGTTGCTCATGGTAGCTGCGCAGTCCGCTGGCGCCGTTGCGCTCGTAGCTCATGTGCATGTTCTCGTAGCGTCGAGCGGCAGAAGGCGCCAGCTCCAGGCTCTCCGCGTTGGTGTACGCGACGGGGAACCAGCCGAAGTGCTGCGTGCGCAGATTCTCGCCGAACTGCCAGCCCTTGGCCTTGGCGCCCACAAGCGCTATGCGATCGCCCTCCTCAAAGGACAGCTGATTCTCGCCGGATGGCATATACGCATAGAGCGCCTTGACCAGCGGACGCTGATCCCCGCGCTCCACCTCGCCATGCACCAGCTGCTCCTCAATGATTTTGTGTTTGGGTCCGGCGCCGACCAGCGCCAGATTGAAATCGGATTTGGCACGTGGCAGCGAGTTCTGTGCATAGTGCGCCGATCCGGAGACACCGGAGAGACCTTCACGCTCGTGCAGAGTCCGCATGTCGCCGTACGGCGCATCGATGCTGCGCGACTTCTTTAGTTGGCCCTGGCCCTGGCCCTGGACCTGATCGTCGTCAGCGTCTTTGATGCGCTCCTGTACAGACAGACGGGAAGTGGTTAGCCAACAGAGAGAGAGAGAGAGAGAGAGAGAGAGATGGGGCTGGGTGCATGACTCACCAGGCGTCTTGTGTTGCTGTTGCTGCTGCTGTAGCCGCTCTCGTATGCGGCCGGCGGAATTATCTCACGAGAAGCGGCAATCTCTTGCCAATTTTCGAAATTATTATCAATTACCGTTTTGCCGGTGGCATGGTAGGCCATCCAGTGCTTGGCGATCGAGCACTGGCGCTCCAAGACGAAACCGTAGCGACGACGCTCCTGTGTCATGGCCTGTGCGAATGGGGGAATGATTCTCAGAAGCCAAAAACAAATGACTTAGGCAACAAACTTACATTCTTATAGCTCTGATCGCAGAATATGTCGAGCTTTTTCTTTTGATCCTCCAACAGTTGCAGGCTCTGAAATGAGTGTGTTCTTTAAGCAATTGTTTCGTGACTCTCATTTTGGGCGTAGCTTTATTTACTCTCAGCTCCTTTTCGGTATTCTCGGGCGTGGCCTTTTTCTTGCGCTGCTTTTTCATTGTGGAAACGGCCTTCTGGTAGCTCTCCATGCGCACTTTGTGCTGCTGCATAAACTTCTTTTGCTCATGCTGCACGACCTTTGTGTCCTTCTCCAAATTTGTCTCCAATGGCACCAATAGATCAACGTAGAAGGCTTTCAGCTGGAGTGCAGTGGAAATGTAATACGTAGATGAGTATAATACAGATTATATGAAGCTTAGCTTGAATACTTGAGAATTACATAGGAAGGCTGTATACAAATGTGTAAGAGGGAATAGAGCAAACTGTTGCCCTTCTCTGCGATTCTCATACATTCAAGCTATGGTATTTTCTACTCACAATATTCATCTGTTGCTCCTGTATCTCCTTGTTAACATTAACAACGCTCATCAAAGCCGAACCTGCGATGAAATCAAGAGTATATATAGAGTATATGTATATTGATCAAATAGATCTCTCCTATGCATTCTTTCGCTCTGCGGTCTTACCAATATCGCCTGTTCCGCTTTGTTGCGCGTTCATTGCAATCTTGGCCAATGCTTCATTGAATAGACGCGAGGCAGTTGCGGCACCTGTTGCATGTGAAATGGCACGAAATGCATTGCAAATTAGTTAACTGTATGCCCGGTTAAGCATAGTATACTATATGATGATAATATAATATAATGCCGCCATACTCTTACCATGCAACGCCTTCAGGTAACTTTTGCCCGCCGCAATTAGCTGCCTGGCACCCGGATTAAATCTATCGAGTATATTCTGCAATTGAATAGATTAATAATCAGTTTTATGTACTCGCATATGATAATTAGTTATAATTTATGAATTGCCATCGCATTCCCAGCGACAGATCATTTAGCTCAGCTATTTTTATGGTTTTTATGCTCTGTACACCATTTAAAGTGGGTATATACGTTATATTTGTTTATTTATTTTTTAATGGAATACGTTTCTAAATTTTTTGTTATGTATGCTCATGATTTTTCGGCTGATAAAAACAAGTTTATCCTCAAAGCAGCTCTTTAAAATTTCGATATAATAAGTTTGTGCTCCAAACAAATAAGATATCTAAATTTTTCATCACCCGATTCTATCTTTTACTTGGGTAAATGTTGAGATATCGCATAGTTATTTTATTATATGCACAATTATGAATATTACGACAACTCGCAGCTGGGTACAGGGTATACGCGGGCACTCTCGATTTCGTTTGTAGCTCTTAATTGAATGTCTCGTATCACACGCTGGGTTTGAGTCGTAATGGTTTTTCACGACTTGCTTCGGGTAGTAAAAGTCCGTTGTATAATCAATCCGCCGAACAGCAAAACATTGTTGTGGTCAACCAAAGACATCCACATCATTAGTTCCGCGTATGCCGCCAGCGGAGACTGCAGAGAGTCGACTCACAGCTCGTAATGCCAACTGCACCTGCACATTTGCCCAGGCCACAAATGGTGAATGGAATCGTACGGCTGGGCATATGCCACAGCACCTTAACGACACAAATCTAGCAATCATAATATATATGTGCACTGTGCGAGCATTAGGAAAGTTTTCCATGTGAGCAGGCAGATTAAAGTCAGATTAAACACAAAAGAAACTGAATCTTATGAAAATTACCATTTAATTATTATAGTTTTTAAATTCGATTAAGCGCGCCATGTAAGCAGTTATCGATAACGATGTGTATCGATGACTATATTTATCGATAACTACATTTATCGATAACTATCTATATCGTAAATGCAGAGAAGAAATGCAAATGAAGAAATGCAGAGCCCATTTACACCTGCAAGAACATATCAATTTGTAAGACTTAAGGAAACCGTCTGACCAAAACAAAATAATTTAATAAAATATTAGAAAACATGCTGATTTGTTTTGCATAGCCTGACAATTAAATGTGCTATTATAAGATCCAAGGATTTTAGAACTTGACAAAGTTCAAACAAAATAATTTAATAAAATATAAAAAAAAAAAACATTATGCTGATTTGTTTTGCATAGCCAGACAATTAAATTATAATTGAATAGCATGTGCTATTATAAGATCCAAGGATTTTAAGACTTGACAATTATTTTATTCTATTATATGGTTTATTTATGATTATGTGCGAATTCCGAGAATAGCACAAAATGACAGCATCAAACAAAATAATCAGATAACAAGAATAATAAATTCCTTAACTGGAAATCAATTAATCATATGATGAATCATCTAATCAATCATAAACAAATTCAGCTAAGGCATTAGAAAAGTTAAATAACTGCAAATACAATAAATAAGCACTCGAATAATAATGAATTAAGTACTCGAGTGCATTTGAATACAATCGCAGGCGTTTCTCAGGTGACGTAAATTGTTTATGTCATGTACTAGAAGCTATTAGCGAAATGACATCAGCTTGGGCCTAGCATAAACGACAGCTCCATTTAATAGTAGACGAAGTGATCCTGGGCTGGGCTGGGCGCCATAAAAGACAATGCCCAACCACTGACTGGGCTGTAAATGACTCACAAAGCCTTCAATTGTCGAGACAGACTCGAGTTGTCGAGCTTGAACCTGCTCGGGCATAATTAATTACTAGCTGTTTGATTATTGAAACAAAATATTTTGCCAAGAACTCGTTTCCGGCTGCCAAACGAGCAGCACAAAAGCGCAGCACTCATATGAATGAGTGCGCGTACGAATACGAGTACTCGCACTCATTCGGCTCAGATCCATATGAGTGCTGCGCTTTTGAGTCCAAAGACAATTAGCAGCAAACTGTCAAAAAATTTTTGGCAGCAATAATAAACAAACACATTTTTTTTGCTTTCTGGAAACAGTACAACTTTTTGTATAGCCACAAATACAATGGAATTTTATGTTAGCTTTAGTTTTATTTGCTGCGCAAATTTATTAGCTGCAAATGCGGCATCAAGGCGTGGGAATGCTTGCACTCCAACTGGAAATCGAGCTCGAAATAGACAAGGTCGCACTCGGCTTAGACGAACCGCTTCCATTTGTTCGAGCGTGTGTTTGCTTTCATGAGTTACTCTCAAGAGTCGTCTTATCGTCTTATCGCCATATACATATCTGATTGTTGTTGCAGTCAAATGTTTAATTTACATTTCAATTTGAATTGTTTTCAATTAGCGTGCCCCTGACATAGGCTAAGCAATGCACTTAGGTATCTATGTATCTGCGAGATACATTTTGTGCACCTTCAACCCGTGTGCCTGCGGTTTATTGGGCTATCAATGTTATTTTTTGTGTAACCTGTGGTTTTTCATAGCTTAAGTGCGGATCACACAGCATTTATCATGATTAGCCAAGTCCCTTGGGCTGTCCTTCATAATTACCATACATACAGCTCGGTTCAAGGTATGTAAATAAAAAGCAATTTAATTTTTTGTACGTGCACAATAGCTTTTAGTAGAGCAACAATTTGCTGAAATATCAAATTTCTAATTGTTCAATGTACAAAATTAATTTATGGATTGAACTTGGAGCTTTAAAGAAAACAGACTAAGGTGTAAAACTATTTATATAACATTTACACAGCTGACCAAAAAAGCTGGGACGTCACTTTTAATTAAAAATTACAATTAAATTAAATAATTTCCGCACAAGTGCATCTAATTTGTGGCGTAATTCTATGGCCAACATTTTGATCCTCTTGCCAACCCGCCCTAATGTTGCCTCCACTTTGGCTCAGTTACTTTTTGGCATGCAATTTAGAAAAGCGCTGACGCAACTTTTATCACACCCGCAAATCTCTTTGGCGAAACATTTAAGCCAAAATAAATTGACCCCCCCCCCCCCCATCCACTCCTCCACTCCTCATGCTGCCTTCTACCACGCGACCGCCCGTCTCTAATCGGCGCTTAACATAAATCGCCAAGTGCGCACATGTAATTTTTTTAATTAAAAAAACAAAAAAAAAAAGAGTCGCAATGCGGGGCAACAATTTTGTTAACTGTTTCCCCCCTCCCCTCACTCTCTTCCTCCGCCAGGCACGCGAGGGGCAGCAAAGTGGTATGAAATGGGCCTGGCCATAATTCAACGACGCCAGCGGCCACACCCACCGCGGGCATGCGAGAATGCAATCCGCCAACATCTACAGCAAAAACAACAACAACCAGCCGCAATTATGCCAATTAGAAAATGAAAACTTGCAAATACAAAAAAAAAACGTAAAAATAAAGAAATAAAACAAGTAAGAGGTTCTAGTCGGGAGCACCCGATTAGGGTATACCCTGAAAGATAATTGATATATATATACTATTCCTAAAGCTACAAGTCAAGTTTGGTAACTCGTGTAGCTTTAAGAATTAAAGAATTCGGCGTATTATTTGCCGAAATTGCTCAAAAAACAGGATTCCGATATCGATTTTTATCGATTACTTGGAAACGGGACAAGTTATCGGATATCGGAAACAAATTCGATCTGCGCGGGCACTAGGAGGACCTACAGCTAAAATTGCAAGCTCTTATAGGTTCTGAGATCCTTGCGTTCATACATACGGACAGACAGACAGACGGACAGACAGACAGACAGACAGACAGACAGACGGACATGGCTAGATCGACTCGGCTATTAATGCTGATCAAGAATATACATATATACTTTATGGGATCGGAGATGCTTCCTTCTGCCTGTTACATACATTTGCACAAATACAATATACCCTTTTTACCCAGTTTTTATGGGTTCAGGGTATAGGAAAACACCATCAAGTAGAAAAAAAAAATAGAAGGCAACCAAGCACGCAACAGGTGCAACAACAACAACAACGACAATCACCAGAAAAACTGTTGACAAAACTTAAGCAAAGGCGTCAAGGCGTAACCGCAGCCCCCAACGCCACGCCCCCGCCACGCCCCCCGCCACCGCCTTCGCCCAAAAGAACAGCCTGAACGCAGCGTGCGTGAAAAATGTTTGAAATTCGCGTGACTTCTCAGTCTAAAAGTGCGAGTCATAGGGCTTCCCTCTCCTCCCTCTCTACCCACCCCCCCCCCCCCCTCCCTGCACACCCCTGCACCCTTTTCAGCGGGCACTGACACAGTTCCATTGAGGCGCAGGCCCCGTGTGACATCGTTCCTAACATCGTTCGGTCGCCCTCACCCGCTCTCCCTCTCTTTCTCTCTCCCGCTCTCTCTCTCTTTCTCTAATGCAGGCAGCCTTAGAAATGCCTGCGCCTTCGACTCACAATCCGTCACAGTCGCAGTCTCGATGCCCATTTCAGCTCCCACTTCGCTCGCACTTTGTCGTCGTCTTCATCAGCACTTGGAGCACCTTTGGTCGTCAACGTTGTCCCACTTGTGCGCCGTGCTGGGCAGCTCTTGAGTGGCTTCGCCATCGCCCCCCCCCCCCCCCCCAGACAATCAAAGCCAATTGCCTGGGCTTTTGTGTGGCCGGCCGGCCACCTGGGCATCATTCGCTCCGCGAAGCGGACAGCAGTTTCTGGCTGGAATGCGCCATAAATTCAAGAGTGTGACAAACAATCGCAGCTGATTTATTTATTCATCTGGCGGACGAATATTTTTGCTAACTTTTATGTGGCATCGGTTACAGAAATATTAGCTTATATTCTTTACTAATATTATTACTATTCTAATATTTATATTTATCAATTAACAACCAACTCTCTGCCTTAGTTTAAATCTTGGCTTTATTTATATATTTTCAAAATTTCAATCAAACAATTCAATTCTATAAATTCACAATTGCCCGTTTTACTGAAAATATATTGCCAGCCGTAAATATTTTCATCTACAAAATCGATTTCTAGCCTTTAGAGGCATCTACCAAATAGGGTAAGATAAATGCAATGGTTGTGTCCCAAGTAAGTGGACCTCTCTTTTATTACAAGCCAAACGCTTTTTAAGGAACATTATGGTGTGATTCTGATTTCAATGCGGAGCTGTTTTCGAAACTGTTTTAGTTTAAAGACAGAATCTTGGGCTTGAACCGGTTCGGTCTTTTAGTTCTTATCGAATGACTATAACAATTATATATATAAAATGCCAAATAAATATATCAATTAGTTACAAATGCTATGGAATTTTATTTGTTAATTTTATCTGTGTAATATATAGTAATAGTAGTAATATATCTACAACAATCTGGCCTATTTAGATATATTAACTAAGCAAATAAGGAAAATTATACGCCATCAGCTTGTTGCTTTGATAAAGTATAAAGTATATCCAACATATATTTTGATCAGCTTTCGAACTCCTTAAAACGTAACATTGCAACAATTTTATAGTAAGTCAACATAAGTGCCTCGAATGCACTTTAAATAATACAATCTAACTAGATTTTTGTAGATCGTGAATTTCTTTAAAGACCAATTTGCTTAAAGTGTCACTTTATGTGTCAAGCCATAAAACAAAGTACCTAACTTTAAAATTTTAAGTACCGCCAGTTTTTTGCGCTAAACAAAAAACATAAAATAAAACAAGTAAGAGGTTCTAGTCGGGAGCTCCCGACTAGGGGATACCCTGAACCCTCTTCGGATTTCGATATCGATTTTTATCGATTACTTGGAAACGGGGCAAGTTATCGATTATCGGAAACAAACTCGATCTGCACATGGACTAGGAGGACCTACAGCTAAAATTTCAAGTAGGTTCTGAGATCCTTGCGTTCATACATACGGACAGACAGACAGACAGACGGACATGGCTAGATCGACTCGGCTATTGATGCTGATCAAGAATATATATATTTTTTGGGGTCGGAGATGCTTCCTTCTGCCTGTTACATTCATTTGCACGAAAACATTATACCCCGTTTAACCATTTTTAATGGGTTCAGGGTATAAAAATACAAGACACAAACTAGACACATTTGTATTTAAATTGAGTAAGAGCCATTGGCAAATCGAGGATCTGCAAGCCATAAACACAAATGCCCATCAATTAATTAGCAGAATAACAATAATACATAATACCGCTCACATTATAATAGATCTGTGGACCACTTAAAGCTGACAGCTAATCAAAGTCTGTCATAAGTCCGAGACATAAATCACAGCGGACTTAAATGTATAATCTTCGAGAGGAGCAAAAGCTAAATGAGGAAGTGATTTGATTAATGCACAGCAATTCATATTCATTCATATTCCACTTGCAGGCTGCTAAGCAAGTTCGTTTCCTGAGTCTTTTCACAAATTTGTCACAATAATTAAATAATTGTTTTTGTTTGTTTTTTTTTGCCTGCTTGCGCTGTGACACAAAAATGCAAATGTTGTTCGGGCCAAGAAAATGCAGCCATGTGCAACATGAAAAGCCGAGGAAGCAGCCCAAAAAGCGCACAAATTTCCGCAATTTTCAAAGCTGAAAACCGCAACAACAAAAAAACAACTGCTGACTGCAAGTTGTGAAAACTAAATGTTGCATAATGAAATAGATGCGCGAAATGTGCAACGCCCGTGCTGCTGCACCAGTCCCCCCCCCTCCCCCTCCCCCTATTAACACTGCGCTGGCAGATGCCACGGCAAAATAAGCTGAAAACTTGCCAAACTCTGTTTTTTTTTTTTAATTTTGTTATTGTTGCTGCTGTTTTTGCAACTGCCACAGAGTGTGGCACAAACGCAATTGAACTTGTTTTGTGCGGTTTCGTATGTTATATGACAGTTGAAAAAAAAAACTATTGAAAAGAAGAGAAAAAATAAGAAATAACACACGAACCCGCCAGAAAAGCCAAAACAATAAACAAGAAATATTTTAAGGCCTCGGCGCGTCGTGACCAAGTTTGGATTTTCAGCCACCGAAATTCACTTTCAAATGTCTCGGCGGACAAACGAGATTTACTCGTAAATCCATGAATACAACTATTTATGTTTATTTTTTTTTTTTTTTTTTATCTAAAATGATTTTTGGTTTACTTTTTTTTTTGTTGTCTGCAGGGCTTTTTATGGGCATCGCGTGCGTTGATAAATCTTGCAGCCGATATTTAATGACAGCTATGCATGTTTGGGTCGCCGAAGCAGGAGATACCCTTCCAAACATATATTGTTTTAAATTTAATATTATATACTATACCAGCGGGTATAACCCGGCCTTGCCCGTGGCCCGTTTGTTATAAAATCAATGTTTTAAAAAGCAAATCGGACAAAACTTAACATTCTTAAAAAAAATCTTTGAAATGCATTTTCCACCGAAGGAGTTTAGATTTTGCGAATTATGTGAAACACGTCTCAAATGATTTTTCTAATAGATCTTTGGAAATAAGTTTACACACAAAACGTCATCCACCAAATCTTCGACCCCCATTTGCACCAAGGAGGGATGGATTTTTCAAAAAGTGTGAAACACCCCTCAAATTCCACACTTGCGGGTGGAATTTCCCGAAAACAGTGCAACTTTCAACTTTCAATCAGTCAGTCAATCAATAAGTCAGTCAGTCAGTCAGTCAGGACAAACAGTTTTATATATAGAGATGGAAATATATTACTTATCAGAATATCAAATGTTATATTTTCTTAATTTTTTTCAATTGTCATACAAATTTAAGCTAAAACTTTGAAATTATACAATATTCCGGCAGGGTATTCAAAGCCAGTGTTAAATTATTTTCGATTAGTTTGCGATCATTATGTGCGTTTAGAAAATATGAAATTAGTCGCAGATACTTAAATAGAAATGGCCTTGCTTTTGGCCCAGTTGCTTGCGTTGCTTACATAAGAAAATTGTTTGGCTCTGTGTGGAGGCTAGCGGCCATATTAAGCCATTATGCTCCACAAAACAAATTGTTTTGCCCAGATTAAAATCATATTTGAAGCAGTTTTCACCTTGACCGAACCTTAATTACAATATATTATCGTTGAATGCTATAGAAATTGTTGAGTTAACTTTTCGTTTTTAAGACTTCACTTTTTGTTTAAAGTTGAAATTGATCTGTTTGATAGCCACAGATCTAACTTTTATTTAATTTAATCAGTAATGTGATATAGAATGTATCGAATAATAAATCTTACTTTTATTTAATTTAATCAATAAAGTGGTCTAGAATGTATCGAATAATAAATCAATGCTAGTATAAACGGAAAAGTGAAGATATGCAGCTCGAAAATGCTGAGTTCGTTGTAAATAACTTCGACAACAGATTAATTTGCCTTATAAGATCCTACTATTCCACCGATCTGTTCTATAGTAGCTATATGATATGGCGGTCCATTGTTGATAAGATCTTGCAGATATATGAGGATCATAATGGAACTAATCATTTCCGAGTTTGGTCAAGTTAAGTTAATATTAAGAAACGTTTACAGATCAGAAACAACTTTTCGACCAATCGTTCCTATGACAGTAGTATAATATTGTGGTATTGATATATAGTATAAGTTTGGGTAAGATATCTTGATAAACAAAAAACTTTTCAATACAAATACCTAATTTTCGACCGATCATTCTTATAGCAGCTATGTTATATAGTTAACCGATGTTGATTAGATTTTGCAAATATGTGAGGTGCATAGTGGAACTTATAAATGCCAAGTTTGCGTAAGATATCGTGATAAACAAAAAAGTTATTAACACTAGAACTGTTGATACTGATCTTGAATCTAGACATTTAGAAAATGTCTCCTTCTCTGCGTTACACACTGCATGACAAAACTATAATATCCTCCACAAGATTAGACCAATTTGAATGATTATTTATTTATTACATTTCGTATTATTAATTGAATTTATAAGCAAACTCTAGCTGTTGCTTCTTTAACCTGCACCTGCACGTGAGGAAGGGCCATGGAAAGCGAATTTAAATTTCTTGATTACCTGCTAAACTACTTTAAACTGGCGCACAAAAAACACAGAGAGCAGCAAAAACAAGCAAAAGAGAAATATAAACTTACCCTATAAACGCCATCAACGAGTTTTGTAATTTCTTCGGCCTCCATTGTTGGGCTTCTGTGTACGCCCGATCGGACGTGGACTCAAATTCGACTACGGCTCTATCGAAGAACTGGGCAGAGTGTGGGCAATGCCAGGTAGCTTCAGTCCGCAGCTACTGGGAATTGAAGATCGCGGCAAATTCACTTTCAGCTGCAGCCAGAGCCCAGAGCCAGGTCTGACGGAATGGGACTGCACTCGATTTTCACTTTCCAAAGTGGCACACACACGCACACACACACACTGGCACACACACACAGAGACTGGCGCTCAAAGACGTTGAACCGGGCCAAAATGTAAACTTGTAACTTTGACTTTCGGCGCAGAATCTTGGAAATCTTGTTTTGAACCGCTTTGGATAATGTCGTGACTTTCTTTTCGGCGGCCACACGAATCTCCGGCCACGTAACCAACTAAATTAAATGCCAACACGATAAACGAGCCAACTGTTTGTCGGCTTTCAGCTTCTCGACGGTTTTTTTTTTTGCCTTAGATAGCGTTTCGAGTATTTGTTTGCACGACAACTTGTCGGCTACTTCTGCCGAATGACACGAACTACAGTTGCCGATACGTGAGCTGAGCTGATTGAGTTATTATCGAAGGCACTGTAAACAGAAAGAGATGATTGGATATTAGGTATTTGGCATTGAAAACAAGTGTCGGCATTATAAAAGAAATTTGATTTAATTATACACAAATAAAAGTCGATCAATACATATGAAAACCTTAGTCCCGACTAGAGATATATATAACCGTTCCCTCAGAACCGTTCACTTGTTGCTGCGCTGCAAATCAAATAAAACGTACTTTTCAATATTGTCCTTCTACGCGATTCTCATGCTGTCATATAAGCCTTACAACCTTTCATGCTTTGATTTTTTTCGAATTTGTCTCTGCATTCTCCTCTCTCTCTCTCTCTCCTCTCCTCCTCTCTATCTTTGTCTCATGCTCTCCCATTTTACCCATCTTTCACCTTCCTGTTCTTATTTTAATACTCTCTTTATTTCTTTAGTTCTTTTCTTAGTGATGTGTATAAATAAATGTCTGGCTCCCTTCTATTAATGAATGTAAATATATATATTAATATATATAAATTAGAATACATCTTAAAGTACTTTAGAACTGGAAACGGATCATTTTCTTGTTTAACAGATTAGTTATACGTTTTTAAAGACTTGAATAGAGCTGTAGTATTATGCAGGAAAATATTATCACCACCCAGATTGTAAATAATAGCAAACTTTCCACTAAACTTACAAGCAAGATAACAGTAATAAAATACCACAATTCAGTATATACTTTCTTGAGCGAAAATCCACTAAAATATACCTTGGAAACCTAACGCCAATTAAACGTTCTGTGGAGCAACCGCATTGTTTGATCGATATTTAAAACAGTTTTAATTGCAATTGAAATAAAAATATTACAAAATGAGTAAACTGGACGATCTTTTGGCCAAGAAGAAAACTGTTGTGCCAGTTTTGGATCTGAGCCGCAGCAATATCCAATCAATTGAGGAGTTCAAGAGGCTAATGGAAAAGGTGCCGGACTATAAAATGCGTCCAATTAAAGTGCGTGCCGAGGAAATCAAGATACGGGATAAGGATTATTCCTTCAAAATGCCCAAAAAGGAGATGCGCAAACTATTGAAACATAACGGGGAGCGGGAGACGCTTTACACCTATGCCGATCCAATGCCCAGCGAGATGAAGGATGTTGTGCTCATGGAGCTGTGCGCTGTGCCCATCGACTGGAAAATGTTGACCACGCTGCGGCCCAAGTCCAAGCTGGAAGAGGAGTACTTCAGTCGGATGGTCGAGATGGGCAAGCTGGAGCTGAAGACCGAAGCACGGGACAGACGCGAATTCGCGCTCAACAATTGCATCAGGAAAATCAAAAACAAATCGGGCATTGTGGAAACGCGCCTCATCACCTGCGAATCGTGCGGCGAGGAAATGTGCTGGGGTAAGTAGCACAACGAATAATATAAGAATTGTTATTATCTATAAGAGTTACAGGTAAATGGTGTGGAGACTTTAACTACGATTTGTATGTGCGCGTTGAGGCGAAAGTGCTTAAGCCGAAGCCTTTGGCCAATACGGCCAACAAAACAAAGCTCAATGGACGCAAGAAATCGACCATAGTCGGCACCAAAATTAAAGTCAAGAAGTCACCAAATGCAAAACAAAATTAAAGCATTTACAGCTAAACATTTTTTTTTACTTGTCCAAAATTTAAACAATTGTTTGTCATAAATGCGTTTGTTGCGTTTGTTACTTAAATTTAAATTAATTAAATTGAAATTAACTCGTATTGCTCTCAACTGTTCTATTTTGGTAAGTAACTGATTTTCGGTAAGTCAAGCGAATTGCTTTATTCTCACACTCACGCTGCTTAACAGACTCTTAACATAAGCGGCATAACATAACGCTGTTAACGTTGATAACATGCAATCAAAATTAGGTTATGTCGCATTATTCTGGTCAATTTATTTAAAACACAAAAATATTAATTAGTGATAAGTAGGGTAGATGCCACAAAATTCGTAAATTCCCCCAAATGCTAAACAGCAGGCCAAATGCAAAACAGTAGAAATTTTCAAAATATCTTCAGCGCCCGTAAAAAATCAGAAAGACACACGTTTAGCCGGCACAACAAAAAACAAGAGCAACAACAATAAAAGCCAAAAGCAACGCTCAAAATGAAATGGCTGAAATATTTAAATTGCCACTAAACAACAGAGGCAAATAGCCATTAAGGCAATATAAACAAGCCAAGTCTGAGACAGACGCGCGTTGGCGACAACGTTCCCAGTGGCAGCCCACATGGTCGCGCCACTTGCTTGTGCAACGATTTGTGCAAGCCTCCAACTCTCGTTCTCCCTCTCCCTCGCTCGAGAAGAATGCATTGGTGCTGTGTCTCCGACCGGCGCTTGCACAGCTTTTGATTACTAATGAGTTCAGTTCAATTGAGTTCGGTTCGGTTTCGGTTTCTGTTTCGGTTAGCCGATAGCTCTGATTTATGTGCTTTATTTATGGAAATCTCTATTCGCGTTGAAATTGAAAATTTACTTTGAATATCAAATTTATAGCACAGCCCAGCATGTTGCCAACATGTAGTTTGGCCCTCCGTGCGAGAGTGGAATTTCAATTTGAACAGCACCAACATGTCAGCGTGAAGGTTCTGTAATATTCCCAATCAAAATAGGCAACTATGCTGCGGTTGAGAGTTCTCGCCCAGAAGCTGCCCTGTAGCTCTAGGAGTATTTTTTTAGCGAAACTAAATTGTAGATACTTTCAGAAGACTAGGCGGGTGATATCAATATGATACAGGGTATTAACACGGAAGTCTTTTTTATTCAATTGAAATGTTGCCATTGTCTTATTAGACTTTCATCGCATCAACAAGTGCTGCCTCGGCACGTCAGCACTAGGCCTAAGCCACTTTCAGATCTTGTCATCCGTCCATAAATCTGAAGACGTGCCGGCTATTACGTGGGCACAAGAAATGATACTCAAATAAATAGAAAAAACAATAATAATAATAGCGAAAAAAATAATGGTAACTGTAATGAAAACACGAAGCAAACGCATGAAAATCTTACGAAATCGTTTTCGAGCTGACGTATTTCCAGATTTCAAGACGCAAGATAAACAATCTGGAGATGAGCCCAAGTGAGAGTGCCGACTCGCGAGTGGGAAAGAAAGTGTTTGCTTTTAGCAGATAGATTTCACGTGTCTTTCTTTGAGTTTGTCACTGGCTTTGAGTAGCGCCACGCCCCGCTGCGCCCCAGTTAGAATTTCCATGATGGCTAAACAAAAGACTTAGGCAACGAACTGGCGAGGCATACAACATTCCACAGGCACTCGCAAGGTTGCCGCTTGCGGTCAGCACTGACAGCGAATACCCTGAGAAGCTGCAGCTGCAGCTGCAACTCGGCGCGTAGCTCGAGTTACGAGTATCTTGCAGATGCACAACGATAGAGTCTCGGGCTCGTACTTGCACTTGCCGCCTTTTCGCACAATTTATGAGCTAGCTGGCCGGCAGGCGGCGTTTAATTACGAGTCTGCTATGCAAAAACGTTGTTTAACTATTAAGAACAAGGCTAACTTGACAATCTGGCCAGACCGATAGACAGCCGGCAGCTGTACTTAAAAAACTTGTCCACTTGACTGACCATGATAAGAGCACAACGATTGGAATTCGAACAGAAAATACATATTTTTGTTTTTAATCATTTCGATGCTGTGCTGTGCAGCAGCAGAAAATGGAATTTGATGATAAAACGTTTATTAAATGTATTTATGATTATTCAAAGTAGATCTATTTAACAACAGGAATTAGCAGCATATCTGTGCTTGCTTCCAATTCAAGTTTGGAAATCGAACATAAACTCTTGATATATGACTTCCCTTTCCTGCCTGGAGAATCTTCAGTTCCGCATCAATTTGTTAGAGGTTTTGTTTGGTTTTTTGGAAAACTTTCGCCAAATCGACAAAAGTCAACAACCATTTTCCGAATATCAGCTAGACAGACAACTTTAGGCAGCTGTCCAACAACAACAACAACAACAACAGCAAACGGTTAAGGCCAAAGAGGCAGGCAGGCAGTCAGACGCAGTTTGGTGAGTCTCAAAACCCTGGGCTGTTATTATCAAATGCTCATCATGAACATTTGCTGGCTGCTGTTGCGGACTGAGTCGAGATCTCGACGTGACGATCAAATTGCAGCACATGCGAACACACGTGTGACGGCGACTCGGCGACGACTCGCTGTGTAGCACAAAAAGATTGTTGTTGTGAAAATGAAATTAAGCTAAAGACTGAAAACTGAAAACTGAAGACGCCAAAGGGGCTGAACATTGTAACAGACAATGCACAGACATGAACAGCTCGAACGGGCGGCGCTAAATTGCCGCCAGATACATTTGCAAATGAGTCTTAGACATAACAGCAGCAAAAAAAAAAATAAAAAACAATAACATTGTAAGCCGATGCAAATTGAGAGGCCCATTGCCCCCTCCAGCCGTACAAATTATATTGGCAGTGAAAGTAAAAGTTTAAGTTATTTTCTTTGGGCTGTCGAACCGAACTCATAACCAAAAAGTGCAAAAAACAGCACTGAGGTCTTCAAATCAAATTAACATATTTCTAGTTTTTGCTCTGCAGCAACTATTTCAGGCGGTGTTAACAATTGCTTTAAATTGGCATCTTTGAAATAGTTAAGACATGTAAAAAAATCACGAAAATTACGACAACCCAAAAACAAGCAAATAAAACACACAGCTTTAAGAAATGTCACTTAGTTAACCCCAAAATGTAATTTAGTTACTTATTTCTCTACAGGGTATCTGCCTGTCAAACGAATCTTTTTTACTCTACCTCCCAATACATAAAACGTGCTTACAGGGTATCTGGAAGTCAAACGCCGACTTAACAGTCTATTGCCTCTACCTCCCAATACATATAACGTGTTTACAGGGTATCTGACAGTCAAACGTCGGCTTAACAGCCTATTGAAATTACCTCCCAATACATATAACGTGCTTACAGGGTATCTGACAGTCAAACACCGGCTTATCAGCCTATAGACTCTACCTCCCAACACATGTAACGTGCTTACAGGGTATCTGGCAGTCAAACGCCGACTTAACAGCCTCTTGACTCTACCTCCGAATACATATAACGTGCTTACAGGGTATCTGGCAGTCAAACGCCGGCTTATCAGCCTATAGACTCTACCTCCCAACACATGCAACGTGCTTACAGGGTATCTGAAAGTCAAACGCCGGCTTAACAGCCTATAGAAATTACCTCCCAACACATATAACGTGCTTACAGGGTATCTGACAGTCAAACGCCGGCTTAACAGCCTATTGAAATTACCTCTCAATACACATAACGTGCTTACAGGGTATCTAACAGTCAAACGCCGACTTAACAGCCTCTTGACTCTACCTCCGAATACATATAACGTGCTTACAGGGTATCTGGAAGTCAAACGCCGGCTGATCAGCCTATAGACTCTACCTCCCAACACATATAACGTGCTTACAGGGTATCTGACAGTCAAACGCCGACTTAACAGTCTATTGACTCTACCTCCGAATACATATAACGTGCTTACAGGGTATCTGGCAGTCAAACGCCGGCTTATCAGCCTATAGACTCTACCCCCCAACACATGTAACGTGCTTACAGGGTATCTGGCAGCATTTTAGTCTTTCGCCCAACAGAGCTAAAGCTAAAAAAAAAACAAAGAATCATAAACAATTTCTGCGGCGTTTCGGCGTTCTATTAACCCACTAGCCGTAGCTGCCGCAGTCGTCTCGTAATTGGCCACACCTAGCACCGCCTATCCATGGGTATCTTCGACCCGGACCCGATCGTGACTTCATTTGGCAACGTTGCGCACGTAGCTGCCGCATTTCTGGAATCTCTGAATGTTGTTGCTGAGAGCAGAGTCGTCATAAATTAGGTGTAGATGGCATCTCAAAGTGCCGTCCCGGCATCCTCTCGCGCTGCGCAATTTAATGGCGACACACACACACACACACACGAGTCTCGTTGCACACAACAGCTGGATGGGTGGGACTGTACTATAAGACTAGGATGTGACTAAGAGGAGAGACTAAACTAGCATTGACAATAAATGCATAGTTTAGCTTAGCAGGGATTTAGCCTAATCGAAGGCATCTTCAAAGGTTTGATTCAGTTCGTGTATTCAACTTAGCATAAAAGTGAAGAGTCGAGTTTATTTCAATATCTTGTCAGGGTATCATGCGTAAGAGGATGTCCTATTCTTGCCGCAGTCTCACAGTTCTCTTCGTGTTCACAGCTAGTCACAGACTGCCCTTAACATCGATGCTTAACATACTCTGTTATCTACATGGGACCAGCTGCCAGAGTGACCGTGTGTACTTCTGTTAATGCATGCTATTGATAATGTGACGTCACTATCCTACCACACATGTAACATATTGTTTGAACACCTTTTGAATATGCATCGAATTTAAATATTTTATTGCAGGCTAATGTTGGTTTTTGTTGGGATAATTATACCCGTGTAGAGGGTATGTGTAACGCATAGAATTAGACATCTCCGCCCCATATATGTACATATATTCTAGATCAGCAACAACAGCCGATGTTGATATAGCCATGTCCGTCTGTCTGTTTCTATGCAAATTGTTCTTTCAACTTCCTACACACCGGAACCAGCCGGATCGGTACATAAAGCCATATAGCTGTCTTAGGAACGATCGGTCTAGAAGTAGAATCTTGCATGAACATATTTTGAGTTGCTCAAAATCGGAATTTATTAGCTTAACTCTGCTTTTTACCTATGTGCGATATCATAACAACATAGAACCAGTAGATCTACAGAGCTTGCCATAGATACGATCGGTTAAAATATCTTCATCAACCTTGGCAGTTGCTAGCCAAATCTTATCAAGATCGCACTACTATATTCTACAACTCTATAAGAAGAATCGGTCGAGAAACAAGTTTGTACATAGATGGCAAACTATTCTGTTTTGACCAATCTCAGCATTTATGTGCTTCACTATTCTCACATATCTGCATCCGTACTCTCTCATTTTGTTCAAAAATTTGTAACATTTGTTTCACTTTTAGAATAAATTGATTAATTTGATTTCTCATAACTTTTAGGGCGTATAAGCATTTTGACTTTTTTCAAAGAAACCATTCCATCCCAAAGTATGCCATCAAATTTCTCCACCTTATGATCGTAGTATTTACCATTTAAATTGCTGAAAAATAAAAAGTAATTACATTTACAACAATTATTCGAATTAAGTTGCAACAATTATTACCATCTTAGACAGTGTTTGTACCACCAGCCCCCACCATAATAATTAGCGCAATTTTGATTAGGATGAGAATCATTTTCATGATCGTATGTGCTGAATTTCTGTTTGTTGTGGTAAGTCAGCTCTTCAACTGTTGCATTGCCCACAGCTTTGCCAGAGATGTTCAGTCTGTATTGATCGTCCTCGCCAGCGATAGCAAATTGTTCATATCTGTAGTATTTGATGATACCATCAAATCCTTCCATATGTATGTAGAGTTCATGGGGCTGGGCGCGCGTCAAGCGATGAATCCTCTCAAGTCCTAAGAAGAAGTCGCCTTCAAAGTTTCCAAAGCCGGCACGGTATGTGGCCCAATCCCTACGGAAGTCCTCTTTGCCATTGATTCGCTGTTGGATAACAATCCAGCCAGGACCTGCTGTCGTATTATCGTAAAGTAAATTTAATGAATCTTCTTGATCCGGCTTAATCTGATGAATACTCGGAACGGGCTTCTCTTCGCAGCTTTTTAGTTTCTTGGCACAAATGTTGACTTCGTTTTTGATTTCGGATATTTGTTGGTCCTTTTGATCAATTAGCTTCTTTTGTTTCTCCAGCTGCTCCTCGTAGTCCTGGATTTTCAAGGCATTGGAATTGAGTTTACCCATTTCCTCTTTTATCGACAAAACGTTCTTCGTTAGCTCTTTAAGTGCCTCGATGATAAATAGATTATGTTGGTCCAGTTTTTCCTGCAGTTGCTTGATTGCTTTATCTTTGCCTTCAATTCTATTGTTATTGTTTTCAATTTCCTCCTTCATCTGATGTATATACTTTAATAATGGTCTCACAGCCTTGTAGGTGTACTCTCCGCACTCCTCCTCTGCTTTTCTGGTTGCCGAACAAGACTAATGAGAGTACGATTTATTTTCTGCAGTGCACACAAATATTAAATAAACAATTTGGGTTTTACCTCATTTTCGTTAGCCTGTGCTTCACCTATGATCAGGCTTATATATATTATATATAGCAACACAAAACGTTTCATTTTGATGGCACTCTGATTTTGGAATTGAAATGAAATGAACTCAAGCGCACTCGGCAGGCATGAAAATAGACTGAAACATCAAAATCAGTCGAAAAGTGGCGTCACCGACTGTCTCATACTGATAAGAGATAACCCAAAGGGTCAGGATATGCCAAAAGCAAAACCAAGCTGCCCGTGCCCGACTAGGCGATACCCTGCACACGGCGACGGCGAGCCAAGCAAATACTCTATTTACTTGTTTACCCATTGAATAAATTATTTTGTGATTTGTCTGTTTGAAACAGCTTTCACCCACTTGTTCAGTTAGCCAAATTCTGGCCTCACAATTTCCGAAAACACAATTGCAACTCAGAATAAAATATCACTTGGAGCCAACCAGAGAACAATCCCAGCAAGAATTATTGTATGACTGCGTGCGTCAGTGCCAAGGAATGCGACCTTGAGCTGTCGTCGTCGTTGGCGGCTGTTGAGATGTCGTGACTGGCCCGGCCCGGGCTCGGTCCCTGGCGAATAACAAGTACAGCTGAGCGGCAAACAAGAGGCAAACGCTTAAAGGTACTCACAGGTAAATACACTATCGAAGAAGCAGAGAAAGAAATCAGCAATCAGAAATCAGCAGCGCAGCAGAAAATAGCACAAGTCTCATACAATAAAACACGTTTGACGAACGCTTTGATGAAGATGAAGATTGAATATCTGTCAGATACATGTGCGCGGGCAACAACAGCACACACACACACACACACAGACAAATGTGGCAACCAACCGAACAACGACAGCGTTCACTTTTATTTTCAGCATTGCAACCGCAAAAACAATAACAACAACAACAACAATCCAAATGGCACAACAAGCCAAATAACAAAGATCAAACGTAGTCGAGTCTCTCAGAGAGAACAAAGCAACAACTACAAATATGCAGTACTTATTTCAACTGTATTTGCTAGTACCACATATACCCTGTAAAACGTGTGCTGTTGCTAAAGGGTATACAGGTCGCATAAGACCCAAGATGCTATCAAAATTGAACATTTTTATAGGGCATAAAAATCAAAGCCAGTCTCACATCTTGCACAATAAAATACTTTGAATTTTAAACAACAAAACTATATTCTTTTTTTTTAAGAAGCTAAATATATCTATTTCGACAAATATTTATTTTATTTATGGTCAACTTTGAGTAGAGTTTTTCATATTTTGTGCATTTCTAAGTTAACAGATTCCTAGGGTATCTCGCAGCTATGCACTTTCGTGCTATTACTTTATTTAACTTTCGCAAAGTTAGTTTACTCTGGATATTAGGAAATGCTTCATAAATTTAAAGTCAAGCAACGACTCCCGCCTCGAAATCTAAAGCTACCCAACAGCTCGGCATGTCTCAAGGTTGCAAACACATATCTCTTATATATATATTCTATACTATATATACACTATATATATATATATATATACCAAGTGTGTATATACGCTTCTCATAATTAAAGCTCTACATTACGCAGTTGAAATGTTTTGGCAGTCTAAATTATAATTTAATTAGTTAAAATGATTTGTTTTGGACTCTGCTAATGGACATTTATTTATTTATTTATACGCAGAAGCCTTGATTTATTTATGTTGACAAAGACAAAAAAAAGGCAAATAATTCAAATATATAGATAGAATATATATTATTAAAATTTCTCATTAAACCATCCCAAGTGTGCACTCACAACTTTTGGTATTAAATTAATTATTAATTATAATATTATTTCTTTAGTAGTCCATAAATATATGGTATAAAGTATAATTGAATAAGTAAAAACTATTTATTTTTAACTTTAATAATATATGTATGTGCAGCTAATAGTGAACTTTTATTAATGGTCTTGTTGTTGTGAAGACAAATAATTCAAATATTTGGATGCAAATCAAATAATTTGAATATTTCATTAAATATACTTAGCACTCGAATTTCTATTCAAGGTATTCCTTTAGTAATCCATAATCCATTGATTAATCAAAAAAATTCTCTATTTTCAACTCTAAATATATGGACAGCTAATAATGAACTATTATTGATGATCTTGATATTGTGAAAACAGAAATGTAAAATATTTAGACATTTCATTCAAGGGAATTCCCTTAGTTATGCATAAGTCTTGTCCAGATTGTGAAATTCTAAGGCCCATTTAAATTCTTGCCTCTGTTTTTGTTTACTTGTTTCCAGTTAGAAACTTTAAGCGCAACAACAAAATGCCAAATGGCAAACGAGAAGTCAACGAACTCTTTTATTTATGCAGCTGGAGACCCAATGGCATAGTTTAACAACTATTGGCAAAACTGGACTAAGATTGTTATTTGTGGCGTGCCGTAGACTTGATTAAAGCAATTCTGATTCTCAATTCTAAATGCTCGTGTAATTTGCGCAACGATAACCGAAATTAAGAACCAGTTTTATAGCTGTCCTAGAATTTCGGTTGGCTATTTGTCATATCATTTATAATCATATTCTCTTTAGTTTCTGTCTAAATTAAATTCGAAACGAAATTCCCACCAACAACTTTTTCTTTGATTGAATGGGAATTTCGAGCTACTAATTTATCAATTTCCGAAGATTTTTTAGACATTTTGTCAAATGAGATTTCTTTAGGAGTTGAACGGTTTCAAGTTTAGCTTGGCCAGAAGGAAGGCAGATGAAGGCAAAAGTCTTAGAAAATGTTTTTATAGTATTTCCTGAAGAAACTGGATCTCAGTTCACAAATAAATGCCATATTCAAGAAACCATTGCAAAGTCCAATTAAATTGAAGGCATCATTCATTTGGCTGCTCTTTGCTTAATTTAAGCAAATAAACGAGCGCTTCGAAACAAAAGACTTAGGCAACAAACTTGGCGCGTAATTACAGCTACGTGCTGCGCATTTTGTGTTAGACACATAAAGCCTAAAGCGCTAATAATAGGAAAAGAAGCAAAAAGCCAGGCTCAGAGCAATCATACGCCAGGTTGGGTAAAGATCGCGCAATAAACTGAAATAAACGGAAATGAGGGCTGCATGTGGGCAGCGCAAGTAGAATTCAAAGAGCTGAAACAAAAGACTCGGACAACAAACTTGGCCTATGCCATGAAATTTTCATAATTAGCAGGCGTATGAGAGAGAAATTCCAACGAACGTGAGCAAAAGCGAATCAAAATCTTTTTTATATTCATATATATATATAATTTCTTTCAGAGGTAAAAGGCACAAACGCTGAAGCTGTACTCAAGTTAGCCGTGCATTTAATTAGCCATTTTCACACTTTTCACTTTCAACAAGCTGCCAAATTGTTAAAAGATATACATGCATAAAACATATAACATACAACATACAACATATGGCATATATAGTTATAGAGTCTGGCGATCTCTTCGATGAAACGCAAAAAAGCCATTAACGGCCAAGCGTAGGTTTGGCTTGACAAGACTCTTGTATCTGTATCTTGTTGCTTCATCTGCGAACGTATCTGCCGCTTCCTCCGTTTAACTCTTGACTCTGCCGCAGCAGCCGCCGGCGACAGCGGCGATTCACTTTCAAGTGGCCAATTTCTACGCTTTTTTTTCACTCTCGTCATCATTTTGTTAATTGAATTGAAATTTTCCCATTGCATTGAACTTGAAAGCGCTGCCCAATTCCCAACTAGGCAAATTCACTATGGCCATAATTTACACAATTTCCACTCGAATTTCAACTTGTGGCCACGACTCGCCCACAAATGTATTTTTTTTTTTTTTTGATATTTTGGGTTTAGCAAACTTTCTGCACAACTCGCGTTTGATTAATGCGCAATTAGATATTGAGTTTTATTTGTTATTTTTTTGCCCGCAGATCAAGCTCAAAATATGAATATATAAATTGTAAACAATCAAGTACCTATTTTATATGCGTGTGTAGCCAATGATGAGCTCAGATTTGATTGGCGCATTGTTCAGGCAAAAACTAAAAAAATGTTAAGCACAAACCTGTAAAGGGAAAAAATTGTATTTATTTAAAAATTTGTAAATAAATTCAATTAGAGTTTGCTACAAAGTAAATGATTGAGCTGATATTATGGATTTATTTCCTAATTTCCCGTCACATATACATATAAACAAAATGTAGTAAAACATAAACAGTGAAAAATAGATCAATTATTATAGAGAATAGCGTAGTTAAATATTCATTGAGAATAATTTTTATAGCTGTGCCGTCTAAAACGTTGAGTTGTATTAAAGAAAAAAGAGAGTATAATAATTAAAGCGACATTTTTATATTTATTTTTAAATAAAACGATTTTCATATATCAATTGCATTCAAATATTTTTTAAAATATTTATTTAAGTGTGGGATATATTTACAGAGTGTGAAAAGAGATCAACCTAAATAATATATTAAAGATATTTTCATAAAGATTATTATGTTTTAATATGTTAACACGAACTTTTCACATATAAACACAACATTTAACACTTAAGTATTTCGCCTGTGAAAGCAAAGTCTGAGCAGACATTTGCCAAATAAAATGGCAAAGCCTACGAAATTCTTAAACAAAGGCATTTTTTGCACACGCATAAACCTGATTAAAGTCGGGCGACTTTTACTTTTGAACTGAATGTTTGTTTGCCTAAAAAGATTCATTTTAGCTAGTTGTAGCATTTTGGCGCTGGGACTATTTTGCATGTGCTTGCTGAAAAGGCGAGCAGTGGCTTAAAGAGTTTCTGCCCCTTTCGCCAGCTGCCACAATTTGTGGCACGCTCATAAATGGAGGCAACAACCCAGACGGCAAATGGGCCATAATCAGCACTAACGGCCCGATTTTCCCCCGGGCTATTAGCCAGCCACTCAATAAACAAAAAGCTAATTAAATCGTATTGGTAATTAATATTACGGCGATTCGTCTCGATGCAGCCCGCACACGACTGCCAGATACTCTGTACTCTGTTATTTAGCTTGAATTCAAAAAGAATTCGCTCAAATTTGATTTCATTTACGTATTTGTTGCTGCTATTAAGAAATTGTTACAAATTATCTGTGGCATGCACAAGTTGTTGTTGTTTGCCTTTGTTGTTGTTGTTTGTTTTTCCCTAATGCGATTTGCATTGAATTTGGCACAAGATTTTCTTGTTGTTGCTTTGGCTGTCAGCTTGGGCTGGGTAATTGCATGGGTTGGGCTTAGGCTGCGGCACCTGTACGGTCGCCGCACATAAATCATGGAAAAGCAAATCTGTTCAATTTTCAGCAAAGCCTTTTAGGTGTGAACTCTCGCTTCACAATGCCTTCGTTTTGGTTATTTTTTGTGTTATTTTTAGGTCAGCTCGGTTCAGCTTCGGTTCAGTTTGGCAAAACAGCAAATCGAACTCAAGGTAATGCTCGGATACAAAATCAAATGTGGGTCGACATGCGTTCGATAAGTCAAAGTGGGCTGATTAAAAATTGCACACATTAAATAAAAACTAAATGCACACGGCAATAAATCAGACATACAACAGGCAGAAAATCAAAAAGTAAATCTAGCTACAAATTCAGTCCAATTCAATTCAGATTGGCAGATGCAAAGAAATAATCATACAACTGGGCGTATGCGCAATTTTTGTTTATTCGACCACATTTCGGTTTTTTTTTTTAATGAAGCACTTCGAGTACTTCGAGTGCCGAGTATCGAATATCAAAGAGTTGAGCCTCCGACGTGTGTCCAAAGATTTTGATTGATTTTCTATGGAAATAACAAAATTAAAGCGTCCGAAATTGTAACAAAAGCCACAGCAGCAACACAAGTGTGCCACGCCCACAAAAAATGATTGGCAAAAAATGGTGTGAGGGGGGGTAAGCTGAGCAATTTTTATTGCCGCAGGTAAGCATTGCCACATTCTACAGATTTCTAACCAAGTTGGGCCAAAACTTTCGATTTCAAAACTGAATGCCAGACCGAAAACTTGTTCTCAAAACAAAGGCAAGAGCTTTGAATGGAAATCGGAGCAACTGATAGATCTATATTGCAAATAAGTAAAAAACATATTTTTTGTTTTTGTTATTGCTCAAGTTGAATTTAATTGTGGACAGCAGGAAAAGTCAAATTAATTAAATGAAAATTGAGAATAAATATATATTTTTAAGACACATAAATGTAAGATCAGAGTATATTAAATACGAGAAATATTTTTAACAATTTTTTCAAATATTTGTGTACAAAAATATACGAATACGAGTATAAATTTTCAAATATATTTAACAGGGCTGCAAACCAAACAAGAAAAGGACTCTAGTCGGGAACTCTCGACAGTAAAAATTAAAGGTAATTGATATATATATACTATTCAAAGAACTAAATGTCAAGTTTAACTTATGAGATTTGCACTAAAAATAGCATTTTGGTATCGATTTTTATCGATTGCTTGGAAACAGGGAACGTTATCGATTATCGGAAGCAAACTCGTACTGCGCGGCACTAGGAGGACCTACGTTCAAAACTTTCAATATCTATATCTCAATCAATATCTCTTATAGGTTCTGAGATCCTTGCGCTCATACATACGGACCGACAGACGGACGGACAGACAGACGGACGGACGGACAGACGGTTATGGCTAGATCGACTCGGCTATTGATGCTGCTTAAGTAAATATTAACTTTATGGTGTCGGAGGTGCTTCCTTCTGCCTGTTACAAATACATTATACCCTTTTTACCCACTTTTTAATGGGTTCAGGGTATAAATAAAAGTGGGTTCAGTTCATCCCTGTCTTGAGATTTGAATCGAATACAAACTAAGACTTTCTTCTTGCTAAATAGTTTAGAATATTTGACTTTATAGAGTAAGAGAAGACTCCGGGCAGAATACTCAGTGAACATCACAGAAGATCCGGAATAATTCATGCACGACATAGTTAGTTGAAAAAGTTTAAGAGAAAAAGGATTACTTGGGAGTAGATTAGTAGGAGTAATTAATCCTTAGCCTAGCAGGACAGAGAAGTTTAGTTGGCCAGTCAAACCGGAAGAGGCAATTTTACCCGTAACTAACTAATGAATAAATATTACAAGAATTATATTTTAACGATGAGTTAAAGAAGGAAGATTAATCATCAGAATTCTAATGGAGAATGACGATAATCGCACAGGTTCCCAGTTTAAACCAACAAGAATTGTTTCTGCACAGACTCCATTCATATACTTTCAAGAATTTAATCAAAATTAATTATAATTGCCCGCTCTACTGAAAATATTGTGAACCTTAAATATTTTCAAAAAGAAATAAATTTGATGTCCAGCTAAAATTGGCAGCGACCAGAAAATGTGGTTAAATAAATGCAATGGAATTTTTGAAAAAAATTTAGTTTCGGTTTTGCTGCTGTTGTTTTTTCTTCTAACGTTCGGTTCGAACAAGTTTAGTTCAAACTCAGATTGTCGGGTCTTAACTAATTTGAAACATTTCTATCTTTTGTCTATGAAACCTTAAATGAATGAGATAATGTTAATAATATCGTTCTAGATGAGTCTTAAATATGTATAACTATTTTAAAAAAATGATGTATGCCTAGCTTGAAGTAAATTAAATAATATATATTTATTTCTTAAAATCTATTTCTTAAAATATCTATTAAATCTATTAAATCTATAAAATCTTCAAATCAAAGCATACTTAATTTACTCTTTTATACTTATTTTTAAGATCCGTTTCTATTATCGCATAAACTTTAAATGCATATGTATATTCCAAAGCATCTAGAGCATAATATCACTAATATGAGACCGCAACAAATTGGATCCATGTTGAGCGCAAAGAATTTGTATGTCTGGTAATACCATATCTGGAATTGGTTTATTTATGCTCTGTGCGTTGAATACGAATTAAGAGCAGGAAACGTTCGGACTTCGATTCGGACTTCGATTCGGACTTCGATTCGGATTTCGATTTCAATTGGCTGGCCATAGAATCAATCGTGAATTGTCTGGCCCGGTTCGCTCTGCCAGACAACTTTCAATGCAAATGCAGCTGCTCAGAGACTTGTTACCGTTACAAAGCGCTGCTATGTATAACAGAAGTTGTGGGTGGGGGAGGCAGGCAGAGCTTGTTATGGCCGAGGGGGGGGGGGATATGCTGGGTGACATATTATACGGTTGCCTGCTTAACTGACTGATGAAAAAATGTGGTTAATGTTGTTGTTGCTGTTATTGTTGCTGTTGTTGTTGCTGTTGTTGTTGTTGTTGTTGCTGTTGCTGTTGTTGTTGTTGTTGTGGTGGGGGGGGGGGGGGGGGGGCTATGCTGGGTGACATATTATACGGTTGCCTGCTTGACTGACTGATGAAAAAATGTGATTAATGTTGTTGTTGCTATTGCTGTTGCTGTTGTTGTTGCTGTTGTTGTTGTTGTTGTTGCTGTTGCTGTTGTTGTTGTTGTTGTGGTGGGGGGGGGGGGGGGCTATGCTGGGTGACATATTATACGGTTGCCTGCTTGACTGACTGATGAAAAAATGTGATTAATGTTGTTGTTGCTGTTGCTGTTGCTGTTGTTGTTGTTGTTGCTGTTGTTGTTGTTGTTGTTGCTGTTGCTGTTGCTGTTGTTGTTGTGGTTAACTTATGCACTTGAGCATTTTCCTAATTAAGTCGATATATTTTTTTTTCATAATCTTTGGATTTTATTAACGGTGCAAATGTTTTGTTTATGCTGGAATTTATGCAGGTGAATGGGTACATTCAATGGGCTTTACCTTGAAATTGATTAACAATTGTTAAAGCAGTTGTTTATGTATTTATTTTCAAAACAAATCTAATTGAAAGTAATTAAATGTCAGTGGTTTTTCAAAGCACGCACAAATAAAACCTTACTATATCGTATTTTCCAAAACTCTCTTCAAAATTTCGAGCTCCCAAAGCGTGCCATAAATGTTGTTTAATTTCTCCAAAAGTGTTTTTTTTTTTGTCAATCTCAACTCAGGATATGGACATCTGTCCAATCAGTTTTGCATTGAACAATTAATTTGCGTTGCAAATGCCTATAGAAAAACCTGACAGTTTGTTTTCTTTTTCTCCTTTTTTTTGAGTAATGGAAAATACTCGTAACGTGCTTCATGTGCCGGCTCAATCCATTTCCATTTCCATTGCCATCAACATTAACCAACCAGTCGACGGGTTGGCAGTTTGTTTTGGTCTGGCCAAGCCGAAACCGAAACCGAACCCAAAGCTCAAGCTGAAGCTGAATCCAAACCTGGCCAAATGCTGATGAACTTGTTTGCAGCGGCCAACACGAAAAAGTGAATGGGCCGAGCGGGCAGGGTAGGGTGAGGGGGTGGAGGGGAGGGGGGAGGGGGGGCTAGCGGGCAAGCAGCGTTTGTCGCCCCAACAATTTGGCTAAAGTTTAATAAACTTTATGAAATGTTGTCCTGAGTGGGAAATGCAGTCGCAGTCGCAGCCGCAGCCGCAGTCGCAGTCGCAGTCGCAGTCGCGGCAACGACTCCAACTCCATGGACAATGACGAGGGGCAGGTTGAGTGCGAGGCGGGCTGATAAAGGAAATTCAAGGAAAACCATAAAGCAGGAAGCAAAAGCATCCACATTAGAAAGTTGATGCCAAAACTTAACAAATATTACGAAGAAAAACAAGCAATCAAATTAAACTAAAAGAAGGAAATCTATAGGGGGTACATCCAGATAATATATAGATGAAGATGCGGCTGAGCTTACGTAGAGTATAACATATATATTCTTGATCCCAGAAGGTCTTGAAGCTCTCCACTTAAAACTGAAATCGAAGCACTAATAATAATAATATTCATTCAAAAATTTAATTCTTTTGTAAAAACTTGTATCTTTATCCAGATATCCAAATTAGGAGCTTTACTATGATATTTATATCATCTAACTCTATAGAAAGATTCGTTTGAGAAAAAGAATTTTGGTTGGGAAAACTTTTAATAAATAAAAAAGAAAATATTGGCACAGGTCTATTAATACCGATAAATATATTTGATTATTTTTATTTATTTATATAAACTAATCAAATAGGTAAAACCAGATCCTGCAACAGTAGGAACTTAAATGTGAGTATAATTAACACATAATTATTTTTGAATTTTGTTTTTATTGTTGTTGGTTCTAATTTATATTAATCTAAATTTTTAACAGTTGTATTTGCATTTATAGTTTGCATGCCTAGCTTAGTTTGTTTAAATGAAATTGTATTTTTTTTTAAATTTTACATACATTTTCTTCATTTGAGCTAGCAAGTAAGAGTCTGAGATTATTTATTTTCACACTTTAATGGAGAATATTGAATATATAGTTTGGAAAGATTGTGGGAGTG
Source organism: Drosophila lacicola (assembly GCA_035045355.1). Lineage (NCBI taxonomy): Eukaryota > Metazoa > Arthropoda > Insecta > Diptera > Drosophilidae > Drosophila > Drosophila lacicola. The sequence goes on from JAWNPB010000099.1 coordinate 136,065, forward strand.
TCTCTGCACGACACACACACACCTGAGTCAGGTGTAAGCAGCAGGAGCTGCTGCTGGAGAAAGTGGACAAAGTGGGGCGTCGCGAGGGGAACGGATCGCCGCGAGGTTTTTCATTACACACATTGCACATGCATGGCACACACACACACACACACACACACAGGCACAGGCATATGTAAAAGTGGATTGTCAGAATCGGGTAATAACATGTTGTGCAGCAGCAAGATTTTGTTATGTGTGCTGCACTCGAAATTGTATCTAATGGATGCGATTCATGGAAGGCGGCAATCCAGGTGAGTTGAGGTGAGGTATGTGGCAGCATGTGTGTAATTACCGAGTGTGGACTCCTGGCAGCAGGAGTAGCTAGTAGCTAGTAATGAACTGATAAGCGCATAATTAACAGGGGCAGCAGCCAGGTAACCAGTTCCCAGTTTCCAGTTGGCAATTGGCCTCACCTGGTTGAGTCTGGCAAAAAAATGCTGAAATATTTTTAAGGCGTGTTTCTTCGCTGATTTCAATAGATTTTGCGTTTTTCTTTTTCTCTTTAATGACTTTTGGCCATTTGCTATGGCCGCGACTCTTGGCCAAGTTAATGGCTTTACCTGTCTTTTGTTCTGGCAGAGAATTGACTGTGATTTTCGTTAGCGATTGCTTGCCGGCACAGTAAGTGGCAAAAGACCGCTAGAGCTGGCACATAATGAGCCGCAGCAGCTACCTGGACAAACTGTCTCTCTATGCTAAATTCAAAGAACACCTGCTCAATTCCACAAATGGGTCAGATGTCACACATGCCAAGCGTGGCTAACAGCCAGTTGAAATTAATTAGCCCTAATAGTGTCAGGAAATTTAATTCTCACCTCCTTAATTGCATTTATGATTATGAAAGCTTAATGAAAGTCTTTAAGTGAAGTCTTTCAAACTGAATCAAGAAATAACTTTTAACTTCTATTAATTACATTTCTAGAAATATGGCTTAAGGTCTCGCAAGATATGTGAGCAGAGCTCAATATATCTGAGCTTGATAAAAAGACAAGTTTCAAAAAGAAAAACTTATTTATAAGCCCATATAGAGCCAAATGTTGACAACATTTTTCACATATTCAAGGAGCATAGTAGAATTCGAAGATGCCAAGATTGGGCTCAATATCTTAAGCAAACGGATCGGATAGAGAAACCTTCAAATGCCGAGATTGGTCAAGATATCTTGATAAACACAAAGGAAGATATGGCAGCTATATGATCGGGCCGATGCCAACATACATACATACATACATAGATACATACACGTCCCATTGTAATGATTATTATTAACTTTTATGATAGAAACAATGAAATCTTAGTTAAAACTAATAAACATGTTCTTTCTACAAAGGCGATTCTGCGAAATATGGGGAATACACTAAAAAGAGTGCTAATGGTGCTATATTTTTTTTCGCTGTTTTTGGGGACTTTTTTCTTAAAATCCCCAAAAAAAATATATAGAACGAAATTTGAAGAACGGTAACACTTTTTTTGTTTATGGGAAATACTAAACATTATAAAAAAAATAAAGATTTAAAAAAATCGCATCAGTAATCGAATTTTTTTTACTTTTATTTTTATTTATTTATTTATTTTTATTTTTTTATTTTTATTTTTAAGTACAAAATGTGTTGTAGTGGTGCTATTATTTTGTTCGCAACTTTATAACCTGCCTGCAACAGAAATTCTAGTTTTAATAGAAACAAACATACACAGACATGACTATATCGTCTCGGCTGTTGATATCGAACAAGAATGTACAATATATATATATTTATTTATTTATATATATTTATGGGTTTTCTTTCTACACGATAAAATAAAATGAAGCGGGATTTATTATATGAAATTGGAAAAAATCACATTAACAGCGATTTTGAGATCTGATAATAAATTTGCAATTATGGATTTATATAACAATTAGTAAGAGTATTCCACGTTTTATTTTTCTGTCAATTACACTTTAATTTTTAATAAATTTGATAAACAACAGTCGAATAATTAATTGCGAATTTGTTTTGTGCGCATTTAACAAATTCTGCGAACAGGCTTTAAGCAAAAACAATAACACAAAACATGGCTCATTAAATAAAGGCCCCAAAATGAGAACAAGCCGCTTGCCACTTAACAACAAAGAAAACAAAAACAATCAGTAAAAACAACAACAACAACAACAACAAAGACAACTTGGAGACTTGGAGAATTTGTGCGGCAAAACACACCTTTAAAGCCGCACAGATGAGAAAGAAGAGTTCAATGCACGCAAATCGGATTAAGCAAAGAAATTAAGTAATACGCCGTGCAGACAGACAGATAGACAAATAGACAGATAGATAGATAGATAGATAGATAGATAGATAGATAGATAGATAGATAGGTAGATAGATAGATATGCTGGCAACCTGTCATTGGAGAAATGGAAACGGAAAACCAAATCAAACGGAACAAAACTGAGAATGTCAGGAAGTGCAGAAACACAGGAAGCAAACGGTGGAGAACATGATATTAAATGGAGGTGAGGTCAATTAGTTAGTCCAAAATACTAGCAAAACTTAAACATTCAAAATAAAGAAACAAACAATAACTAAAGCTGAGCAGGTGTGGTAAAAGAAAGTGCAAAAATATTTGATTTTAATAAATATCAAGAATTTACACTTAATTATTTAATCAATTACCGTTGCAGCACAAGCCTTAATAGTTTTTCATATGCGCTTACCTTTAAGTTCCTTGGCGTTAATCCAATTCGAAGCTTTGAGCACTTAAACACCTGTGCACACTTTACACCTGCAACACATCTATTGTGTATCTATTATTTAACAATTGTGTGTTTTTTTTTGTTTTGTTTTGTAAACGTTTTTTGACTATTTCGCATGATTTTCAGCCGTTTTAAAATGCATAAAAAATCCGCGCAGGCGTTACGAGTTTAAGGCTGGAACAGGGACGGGGGCAGGGAGCTTTGCCCAACCGATTGCGACAAAAATACAACCGAACGCATCGAAGCTTAAAACTCAACTGACCGAAGCTTTCCAACGCTCGAGCGCTGCACGAGGTGCGCCGCGCTCAAAAGCTGCGCGCGAGCGCGACGTTAACCAACTCCAAGAAGCTTTGAGCGTCACATTTGCATGCCAAGTCGCCATTGAGTAATAAAGAGAAAAAAAAAAGCTCGGAGTAAGCCTTCAGCTCTGTCTCTTTATTACTCAATGGGCCTCCAAGTTATAATTTGCATGCCCAATGAGACGCGAAGAGCTGCCCATCTTTAACTCCGTTTAACTTGTTGAGCTTTGAGAGCAAAGTTTAAGAAAACGTTGAAGCAACACGAAAAGCTTTTTAACTGGAATTTCTTGTTAAAGTAGTTTGTATTTTATTCATAAGTGTTTTGCTCTATTGCTGTGAAATGTATAAAATGTAAAATACTCTTTTAAAGCTGTCCAAAATGGAATTTAAACAAATTCTGTGTTTTAATTTTAATGTAGTTAAACAATTGCACCGGACATCCTACAATAACAAAAATGCGCTGCATTTAAATTTTGGACTTAAGAAAAGGCGTACATCAAATCAAATTTTGGGCATACAAAATGAATGGGAAAATAAGAAAAGTGCTATGTTTAAATGTTTACAATATCGTGTATGTATATAAACAATATCAATACCAATATCAGTTATGTTCAGACGTTAAGTAAAATGCTTTGCTTTGCCATTTTCCATTTTCCATTTCCATTACTTTTGCTTAGTTAGGTGAGTAATTTGGTTAAGTTAAGATTTAAGGTGTTTTGTTTTTAGTTTTTCTTTCTTTCTTGTTGTCTTTTAGAGTTAGTTTTTCATTAATCAATCAACTGGTACAATTACGAAACATTAGTTTGCTTTTACTTTGCTAATTAATAATTCAATGAAGAGTTTGCCCTAATCCCGACCCATATCGTCCACAACTAGGGCGCAGAGCACGTACATCATGCCGGCGCTGAGCAATGCGGTTACCGGCACGGTGACTATCCAGGCGTATGCAATGTTCCGGAACAGATGCCAATCGACGCTGCCATCCTCCAGCGGGGCGGGCACAGTGGCCGCCTGTCCGCCTGGCACCACCTCCGGCTGCGGTCCCAGCTCCTTTGCGTGCTCCTGCTGACGCTGCTTCTTGCGGCCCGCGGCACTCACATGACCCACAAAGACCACCGAACCGACTTTGCAATGCGTCGTCGAAATGGGCAAACCAATCTTGCTGGCCAGCAGTACGGTAATCGCGGCGCCAACTTCAATGGTGAAGCCACTGTAAACGGAGAATAGAAAATTTAACTTATAGTTGGAACATTTTCAAATATATTCGAGTACTCACGTGGATGAGGTGATCTTTGTTAAATCGTTGCCAATGGTTTCGATGACCCGCCGTCCCCACAGCCAGAGACCCACGGAGATGCCAATGCCGCCGTAGATCAAAATATAAATGGGACTTTCAGCCTTCTGCATAACCGAGCCCTCGCGATAGATCATATAAAGGGCGATAAGTGGTCCAATGGCGTTGCTAACATCATTGCCGCCGTGCGCAAAGCTGCCAAAGGTGGCCGTCAGTATCTGCAGGAATGAGAAGAGCATGGACACCTCCTGCGTTTCCTCGTTGCTGCTGGCGCGTCGTCCGGCTGCACGCTTGAACTCCTCCTCCTGCTCGTTGAGCGCCTCCTTGCTCTCGATGAGCGGCACCTTGCTGGAATTCGGCGACAAGGCGGTGCTGATCATTAGGTCCAGACTGCCAGCACTTTGCACCACCTGCAGATTGTTATTGGTGACGGCGGTGGCATTTGGATTCGCACTGCCTGCTGCTGCTGCTGCACTCGTAGCCAGTTGCTGCGACTTGTGTGACTCCTCCTTGGGTGACTGGACACGCTTGAAGCACTCCTGAAGTTTGCGTCCGTTTTGCTGGTGCTGTAAATTCTGCTGCTCGTCGATGTAGTTCAAGCTGGTGACAGTCAGATCGGGATTATCGAGGCTGGCCTTGCCCAGCAGATCCTCAGCCTTGCGTATGATTTCGGGATCGATTTTGTAGTCGTCGGCAGTCGCATTGTTGTTTTTGGCCGCGAGGCCGTAAGGCGCTAGCTTAAAGGTCTTCGGCGAATTGTCGCTAAGCGAGACCAGCTCGGTGATTTCGGCAATAGCCGGCAGTGGTTTACCCTCACTAACAAGCGAAAGCGGACGGCGCTGCTTCTTGGGGCTGCCGGACGGCGAGGACTCTGTATTAAAAAACAAACGCTGAGTATTTGCTTTTGCCTTGGAACGGGAACAACACACTTACCCACCGAGTCCTCGAAATTGAACTTGACCGGATTCTGTGCGCGCAGCTTCTTGGCAATGGAGCGCCGCTGCAGCGGCACCACCACCAGCTGCGTCAGCAGCGCCACCAGCAGGGACAAGCCCACGCTGACGGTCAGCGCTATCCAAGTGGGTATGTTATCCATATAAAGCACTGCAGAGGCGGCACACACAAATGGATTAAATAGTAAATGAGGCAATCAACGTGGGCAGCTTCGACTTACACTTGGGACCATCCAGAATCACGCTGATGACATTGATGAAGAACGTGACGCCGTAGAAGATGGGCAGCGAACGGAAGCCCGCCTTCAAGGGCTCCTGGGCGCGCAATATGAAACGGCGTATGGTCAGAAAGAGTAGAATGCTCACCAAGCCGCTCAGCACCGGCGAAATGAACCACGATACGACAATGGTGCACAGCGTTGTCCACTTCAGACCCTGGACGCCGCGTGCCACCAGCGAGAAGCCAATTGTCGACCCGACAATGCTGTGCGTGCCGGAAATGGGCAACTTTAGAAACGTCGCCACCAGCAGCCATATGGCGCTGCTGGCCAAAGCCGACATGCAGCCCAACATAAGCACCTCCTCGGCGCCTTCGTACAGCGTCACCTCAAGTATGCCCTTCCGCATCGTATCCGACACCTTGTAGCCTGCAGGAATACGTAAGAAAAGTGAGTCTTAATTCCAATAATACAAGAAGAGTACTTAGATTGTTTTGGGCCTTACCGATTAAAACTGCGCCCGAAATTTCACAGACCGTGGCCAAAACGCAGGCCTGACGTATGGTTAGAACGCCAGAGCCGACGCTGGTGCCAAAGGAGTTGGCCACATCGTTTGCTCCGATGCCGAAGGCCAAAACAAATGCAATCAGAAAGCCGATTATGACCATCCATAGCAAATCCGGCGAATAGCTCTCCATAGTTGGTTAATTAAATTGTTGTACTTCTTAGAGACGCGACCGAAAACTCACTTTCAACTAACAAAAACAACAAAACAGCTCTTGCCTCTTGTCTGTCTGTCTGTCTGTTCGTCGAATTTTAACTTGAACCGATTTGTTGTGCAGAGGAAATGAAATGTTGGGGAAATTGGTGTGCAAAAGAAACTATAAAATACAATTCGACAATAATAAATGATATACGAAAAATAATCTTAATTATTAATAATTGAAAAATTCTTTTCAAATATTTTCTAAACAGCCATATTTGCGCTTAGACTTCATTGTTGTTATTTTCATAATGAAAATTAAAGTACAGCCGCGTTTATGGACACAAAAAAAAAATACAAACCAACCGAAAACTGTTCGTGCTGATGGAACGAAGAACCTCTAGGGTTTATTTGAGCCTCCTCCTATCTCGAGCTGCAGCAATGCTCAGCTCGGCTTGCCTAAAAGTATGCAATAAATTACGTAAGCCTAAACACAAAACACTAAATACTGATTAAAATATCTATAATAATTAATAAGTTATTAAAATGCTACTCTCTCGCTCTAGCTCTGTCCCCCTCTCTACCTCTTACTATCACTTTCTCTCTCTCTCTCAACTAGCTAACTCTTTACAGCTTGCTGCTTCTAATTGGGAAAAACTTCTGATTGGGAAAGTGTGAATTGGGTTTTTCCTCTGGCAGCTGCAGTTGTTCCTCTTCTCTCTTCTTCTTGTCGCTGTAGTTGTGCTGTTTTTTTAGTTGCTGTTCGAGAGGAGTTGATGTTGTTGTTGTTGCAGAGAAGTTTCTTGTTATGTTGAGTAGGAGCTGATGGTAGTCGACTTGGTAAACTGCAATTGGATTGGGTTAGAGTTCGAGTTGAAATTTGAACTTGCGACTTTCTCACATACCTGACGTTTAGGACAGCAATATTGTTTCCACGTCAGAGAGATATTCACCATGTCTGCAAAAGAAATTCAAGACTTACTAAATATCCAAATTAAATTAAATAAACCGCAGCAAATGTGATCAGACTACCCCTAATGCAGCCCGCGTTGTGGCAAATCAAATGAAATGACAAAACAATGTTGAAAATAGATGTTCGCAATTCATTGAATCTGGCCGCAACCAGTTCCGGCTTTGTTCTTAGTGTGCCTTTCAATTGGGGAGTAAATTGATAAAAATTGCATATTGTTTAAATTGGCGCAATTTCGTTGTAGATTTAGGCCGCGCCCCACTGAACACGTGCCACAAATACTTTGACCGGAATGTACATACATATATCTGTATAAAGTTAATGTCAGGGCAATTCTAAAGAAATCGGCTATTCATGCTCGTAACTGCCTTTGTTCACTCTTTTTGTTCAAATAATAATAAATGTTGTCAGCGTTCAGGCAAGCCGCTCTGCATTATTTCTAATGGGCATTAATGGATCAGATTAGATCATTTGTGCGAAAAGATTAGAATTGAACACGGACAAATCAAGGAATTAGAAATCATCAAGTATTTCCAGAGATATTCTCACACATCATCACAAAATAGTAAGAAAATATTATTTATTGACAAATTATTACCCGACGCTGTGAATTTTGATCTAATAATGATCTAATAATGATCTAATGATCCGCCCGTGGAAAATTTCAAATAAGTCATTATACTCTTGTTTAGGATATTATAATTTGGTCATGAAATGTGTAACGCATAAAAGGAAACATCTCCGACCCTATAAAGTATAAAGTATTCTGGATCAGCAGCAAAAATTGAGTTGATATAGATTTTCTGTTGCAGCTAGTAAATATGTTGAAACCGGCCGGATCGGACCACTATATCATACATATGGCCCTAAAAACAAACGCTCCAAAAGTAGGTTCTGTATGAATAACTTTTTTATTTTTCCAGATTTCTTAACCAAAGTGAGCGTATATAACTTTCATTATGCTTCCTACATATTTGCAAAATCTTATCAAAATCGGACCAATATACTATCATATAGCTGTCAGAGGAAAAAACGGACCAAATGTAGATTCTTGTTTAAAAAACTCTTTTGTTTATCAAGATATCTTACCCAAAATCGGTAAAAAAAAAACACATTCATTAGGTTCTTTGAAAATAAAGTTTAAAAAATTTAAAACTTCGCTCAAAATATCTTTGATCCGTATTTTACACTGAGGAGATTTGGATTCTGCATTAAGTGTGAAGCAAATTTCGCCAAATCTTTGAACCTCATTTCCGCAACAAAGGAATGGATTTACCGGAAAGTGTGAAATCCCGCTTTCTAAAAATCATATTGAAGCTGTTTGGATGGTATACAAAAAAGTTGCATGCAGCGTTATTTCACGATTTTTCCATACTTTTGGGTGGAATGTGGAATACTCCAAAACCCCGTTTTAACGTTGATCAGTCAGTCGATCAGTTAGTCAGTCATATTTCGATATAAGCCTAAAATTTTATACAAAACTAATTGTTAGTTTATAGAAAAATTATATTTTTTATAAGCCTAACTAATGCGATTTCTTCGGGAATTGGTAATTCCTGCACGGCGTATTATCTACGCAAAATAAAGAGTATAAAAGACGCGAGTTTGACACTCAAAGCTTTAAATCAAATATCGAAAATGGAAGCACCTATCTCTATTATATTCATTTTATTGTCAATTCTGTCCTGTTCACGTGGACAATACAAATCGACGACCAAATGGCCACGTAAGTAAATCAGTTGAGCAAGGGATATTGTAGAAATAAATAAAGTTGATTGAATTTTGGAATTGTCTTAGGTTATCCCAATAAATGGTGCCGCCTAAACTATGGACCATATCTCGGTGGCAGATGCTGAACCAAAATTCAAAATGTATTTTAAATTTTAAAAATGTTTACTGCTTAAAGACGTGCTAGTTATTAGCTCACGCCAATCAAATGATCTATGACTAAATGTGCCAGATGTTTGGGCTTATATAAATTGAACACCTCCCAAAGGAGCGACTAAACACAAAGGCAATCTCTCTCTGCCCCCAGGGAGGGGGGGGGGGGGGGGCATGAGCCCGGGCTACCAGCCAGGACAATGCCTGTGCGCCTGTGCCCAAGGTCGTGACTACGTTTAAGTTACGTTGACATATGCTCGCAAAATTTCCATAAGTGAAGACCCTGGTTACACCCAAACCCAACCCCCCGCCCCCTTCCGGGCAGCAATAACAGCGAGAACTTTTCCATTACAGTGATATAATCGAGGTTCAAAACACGTAAGAGTGCGACCACCTGAATGGGAGCGCCCGACTAGCAGATACCCTGTGCCCAACAATGAAATGTCGTTAACGCCTTGAAACTTCCTTCTATAGAAAAAACATATGCATGCTGCCTGTAACACAAAGGCGGGAGGGCCACACTAGGAGATACCCTGTACCCAACATCGAGATGCCGTCAACACATTGAAACTTCCTTTTATAAAAAAAAAGCATATGTTATACACGTAGTTCAAAGCATGTAAGAGTGCTCCCACCTGGATGGAAGTACCAGACTAGGAGATACCCTGTGCCCAGCAGAGAGATGCCGTCAACACATTCAAACTTCCTTCTATAGAAAAAAAACATATGCATACTGTCTGTTAGACACGTGAGAGGGAGGGAGGGAATGTCAGACTAGGAGATACCCTGTGCCCAGCAGAGAGATGCCAATAGCCCAGTCAAACTTTCATTTACATACTGCCTATTAAACACATTTAGCCAAGACTATTTTACACATTTTACTCAGTTTCAAAGGGTATCAAAATAATTGGCAATTTATGGCGTATTTTGGAATCATTTGTCTAAAAATAAATACAGCGCACGCAACATTTGACGGTTTGAGCAGCATTGCAGTGCAGCCAAAACTGTTTCAGCTGTGCCATTTCACATTGGCATTCGAAGTGGAGAAAAGAATAGAACAGAATATTTGCCTGACGTCACAAAAATAAACAAACAAAACAGATATGCAAACATGACTTTGATATATCCTGTAAGGAATTGAATTGAAACTAATTTAAATAATAAATGCAGAATTATAAAGTAAATTAAGTGCGATTAATTTATTAATATCAAAAACTCATAATGCATTATCTTAATCCAAGACGATTACAGCTTTTTATCGAACACAGGGTATGGAATGGAACTAAAATAACACCGAACATTATGACGATCCAATAAAACAGAAATAAAAACAGTTTCATACACACTCATTAGTCAGTATGGGGTATGCACAGTGTGTCAATGCCTATTTGTATTGAACAAATCAATTTCAAGGAACTGCTATTCATTTAGTATTTCTAGATTAGATATCCCGCACTCTAAATAGGAAAAAAATAATGTTATTACCTTTAGTGATAAAGTTGTCAGTCGCAACAATTTGAAGGAAAAATTCTGTACTAAAATACTTTAGCTTTGTTTGTCAAATTATTAACTTTTCACTTGAGAGATTTCTAGTTTTATTAAAATTTTAAGCTTTCATATCCGACCTACACTTTTAAAGTTAATTTGTATAATTTACTAATATAGAAAATGTAATAATGATTGTTATTACATAAAACCATCAGTTACCTTTTATTACATTTAAGATTAAATATTTTTTATAGACCAATTTAATGTTCCGTTACAAAAGTAAAAATTAAAAATGCTCAATCTATTTTCTTCACCAATTCTAATATTCTCTAACTTCTTCTTCACGAAAATTAGTTGCTCAAAAAAAAAAGAGCAACTACAAATGATTCCACCAGTAAATCATCTTAGCTCGTACCACTGTGCGTGTATAAATTACAGCTATGGCACGTTTGATACGTTTCCCATTCGCATCTAAGCAAATAAAATTAACACTGAATTGTAGGCTTTCTGCACAACAGACGTCACACAGTTATTTTTGCGTGTCTGGGAAAATCTGCTTGGGCGGCTTGGGGGGTGGATGGGCCTGTAGAGGGGGGCGCGGCGGCAGTTACTGTCGCTGGCAGCCTTGACATTGCCAACTAAAAAGTGCACCCAATTCAAATATATTGATTTAATTTGCCGCATTTCACCAAGGAGGAATCTCCGCATATCCAGAAACCGGCTGCAGAGAGTCCCAGGCAAAACTGCCCACCCTCAAAGCATTAACCCTTGCTTTTTTTGTGGTGATTAATTTATTTTATTTTTATTTATTTTGTGTTCTTTTGGTGGTTGCAACTGCAAGTTCAAGGTCGTGTGGGTTGGCTGGCTGAAACCTGTTTTTTTTTTGTTTTCTTTGTAATCAAAACAAAGTTAAACTGGCAACGAGCAGTCGCTCTCAAACTGTACCCACTGAAGCGCAGCAATTGCCATGCAAATCAATAATATGGAATTGGAAATGCTTTCATCTATGCCTGGCTGAGCGAACTGTCTAAGTAATTAACAAGCACGTGCAACATAAAGTGCAACAACAACAACGACAACAACAACAACAATAGCTGTAAATGGGCCGAAGGTCTCGAATCAATTAAGTGGAAATTCACCAGCGAGCATCGAGTAGAAGCTCAAAGGGAATACGAACTTAAACAAGCCATATTTATTGGCAATTACATCAGTTTCTAAACTGAATGTGCTCGTCCATCAATATGCTCCCGCTGTGCAGCAAATTAAAAGTATTTTTAAATATTGCCCTGCTATGTGATTCTCATAAGTTCATGTAAGCCTTAAAGGTAAAGTGTGTAAAGTGTTGCATTAACAAGATTTATCTCTACTCATTCGCTATTCTATCTTTCTCTCTATTTCTCTCTATTTCTCTCTCTCTCTCTCTGTTCCAGTTTATTCCTCTTTCTTTCCTCAGCTCTTATACTAACATTTGCCTTACACTCTTATGATTGCAAAATATGTTATCTTATATTTGTTCCTCCCGCTGTGCAGCAAATTAAAAGTATTTTTAAATATTGCCCTGCTATGTGATTCTCATAAGTTCATGTAAGCCTTAAAGGTAAAGTATGTAAAGTGTTGTATTAACAAGATTTATCTCTACTCATTCACTATTCTCTCTTTCTCTCTATTTCTCTCTCTCTCTTTCTCTATCCCATTTTATTCCACTTTCCTCAGCTCTTATACTAACATTTGCCTTAAACTCTTATGATTGCAAAATATGTTATCTTATATTTGTTCCTCCCGCTGTGCAGCAAATTAAAAGTATTTTTAAATATTGCCCTACTATGTGATTCTCATAAGTTCATGTAAGCCTTAAAGGTAAAGTAAGTAAAGTGTTGTATTAACAAGATTTATCTCTACTTTTTCACTATTCACTATTCTCTCTTTCTCTCTCTTTCTCTGTCCTATTTTATTCCACTTTCTTTCCTCAGCTCTTATACTAACATTTGCCTTAAACTCTTCTGATTGCAAAATATGTTATCTTATATTTGTTCCGTTTTCTGCACGGCATACACACGAGTTTATCGGCTGATATGAAAACGCGTGCGAAACTAAAGAACAAAACAACAACAACAAAAGTTTTGGCAGCGTGCAAAAAAAACAGCACAAAAAAAAAGAAGGCAGCGACGCGGGCAGCATGCTAAACTTCTTATTGAAGCTTTATACATACACATACACACACACACACATACACGAACATACTTGCGAGTACCTAATCTTCATGCATAGAGGCAACAGCCTGGTAACAGCGAAAGCGTAGGCGGAACAGAGCATAAGAGAAGAACGAAAGCCAATACGAAATGAATTAAAAGTCTATAGATGAAAGCCAGCGATATTCAGATAGATCTAACCAATATCCGTTAGGTGCAAAGTATTCAGAAGGAGAGAGGGAGAGAGAGAGAACGAGGTGAGCATAACAAATGTTAACTGTACTTTGTCACTTTGTCAACAGTTTGAACTGCATCGGCAAAATTGAATTATGGGCTGTCCTTCTGCCAGCAATTGTCTGCGACCTTGTTGGGGTGGTTGCTGCTGCTGCTGCTGCTGCGGCGGCGGCTGCTGGTGCTGCCAATTGTTTTGTTTACTCGTGATATCATACGTGCAGAAATTATTACTTGTTTGCAATTGAAACTCATGCATGCAATCATACAAACATACATGTATATGTACATATGTATTTGTGTTTGACGCAAGACGCAAGGAAATTAATTTGAATTATTTCTTCTGTACACACACATGTGCGCATATATGTGTTCAGTGTGCTCTGCTTGAAAAAGCGACCAATAGACCAATACAGTTTTGCAGCCACTGTTTAGGCAGCATGCCGAACACAGTTTGATGTCCGCCGCATGTTTCTTTCGTGTTTATATTGTTGTTTTTAGTTTTCTATATATTTAAAATTGTTTTGGTTGTGCTCAATCGTTATGTGTGTGCAGTTTGGATCTGACTTCATGTTATGTGCGTGTGTACCAATTCAAAATGTCCAATAAGAAAATCTGTAAAATTTTAAGAGCTAAGCAAGACAGAGCGGCGCGCGTGATTCATGCCAACTGGTTCTAGGGTTTGGGTCGGGGGATAAGGGCTTAACACAGGGATGACCAAATATTTTGCAGGCCAACGAAATTCATCTGATTGGAATATGTTAAGTTGAAAGGGACAGCGAGACAGGGCTGTGTTGTTGTTGTTGTTACAGCAGCTGCGACGCAACAATAAAACAACAACACACTTGAAAACAGCTGCACATGGCAACAGCGCATGTAGAACTGTAAGATTTGTGTATATGCTGCTCTGCTGCCCGCAAGGACAATAACTGTACCAGAGATAACAATAAAAATGTGCAAATTTCATTAGATTTGCGATGCAAGAGGAAGAGCAACATCTATGGCTTACATTTTCTTGGTCTCTTTCAATTTCTGTATCATTTATTGATTTTTCCGGGACAAACAAATGCAATTAAAATGTTAAAAACGTGTTGACGCCTTTAATTTTTTTTTTTTTTTGCTAATAAGTATAAGTATTTATGTATAAGCACAAACCCACACACATGCACGCAGTCTCCCACACACGACAGAAACACATACACAGACAGTATGCACACGCGGGCTTATGAAAAAAGACACGCGGCGCCAGAAGGACTAAGCAAGGATACACAGGCGACTATATACATACACCCACTTTTGTACACACACTTATTAAACTTATCCGCTACTCCGTTAGTTATTAACAACAAAAATGTTTACTAGCTAGTTGCAGTGCCTGCAATCAAGTTGTTAATTATTTGCTTCTTTTCGGGTACTCACTTGAATAGCAACACTTTTTCAAATCACAATTTATTTGACGAGAAATTGAAGCGTGATGAACGCGCGCGCACAACTGCGACCACCGGCTTGCTGAAAATGACGATAGTTCTCTATCATCGATATGCTTATATCGAGAACATGTTAACAGCAGAAATCTTGCACTTAACAGAAAACTCCACCAGCCGATAGGTCGATTGCTAAAATGTTTATATTAAATTGTTAATAGCTTAAGGAACTTTATCCGAATATGTGGGACGACGTTTTATCAATAGCTGCCATTCAATTCAAATGTCAGCGATTTTTTCCAAATCAACCCTTGTGACCGCTGTTAACAACAGTCAGCAACTATTGACGCTATTTTCACTGTTATGTTAAATAACATTCTGTCTCACTTTGTTTTTATCACAACAAAAACAAATCGTGACATTACAAAACTTTGGAAACACCAAACAAATTGATTATTCAGTTGTGTTTTGAGCACAGCAAACTAAGTCGCAATGTTCCACTTTAGTGGCTTTAACATGATGTTCCCAGACGGAGGACGCAGCTTCCAAGCCACCTATAAATGCTTCTCAGTGTCCATGCTGCCAGGCAACGAGCGCTCCGATGTGGAAAAAGGAGGAAAAAGTTCGTAGAAATAGGAGACTTATTAAAGTCAATTGCTATTCAATTATATGCTTTACAGTCATCATGCCGCCGTCGGCGCTGGATACACTCACACGTCTGAACGTCGAATATCCGATGCTCTTCAAGCTGACCAACAAGAAAAAGTCGCGCTCCTCGCACGCGGGCGTTTTGGAATTTGTGGCCGACGAGGGAAAGTGCTATTTGCCGTATTGGATGATGGATAATCTGCTACTGGAGGAGGGCGACATACTGAGCATTGAGAGCGTCTCGCTGCAAGTGGCCACCTTTTCCAAGTTTCAGCCGCACAGCACCGATTTCTTGGACATCACAAATCCCAAGGCTGTGCTGGAAAATGCACTGCGCAATTTTGCATGCCTCACCAAGGGTGACGTCATTGCCATCAAGTACAACAAAAAGGTGTACGAGCTGTGCGTACTGGAGACCAAGCCGGGCAACGCTGTGAGCATCATTGAGTGCGACATGAACGTGGAGTTTGAGGCTCCGGTGGGTTACAAGGACCACAGTGAGCAACAGCCGGCGGCCCAGCCAGGCGGACAGGCAGCCGGCGCCAGCGAGTCAGCCGCCGGCGGTGCCGTTCACGAGGAGGTCGTCGAGACCTTCAAGGGCTCCGGCGTGCGTCTGGATGGCAAAAAGAAAAAGGACAGCCAACTGGAGACGCCAGTTCTTAAGAAGGTGCTGCCCCGTGGCGTGCCCGACTACGATTTTCAGTTTGGCCTGCTGCGCTTCGATCGCAGCATTAAGCCCATCAGCGATCGGGCCCAAGAGGACGCCGAGGGGGCAACCGGCGAGGCCGGCATCGATGCGGACAGCTTCCATGGCACTGGCTTCTCCATGAAGAAATCGCGCAAATAGAACGTAACTCCCTAGTTGTTTAATGTTGCACACGGCTCATAGAAATAGAAAAAAATATGAAATGAAATTTCCACAACAACAAATTACAACTTTAGCGTCATCCGAATCTCCTCTTCCTTGGGCAACGGCGGCGGCGATATTGTCGTCAAGGGCGGCAGGCGGCGTATCTTGCGTCCGTGTTTGCCCTCTTTGCGTTTCCACAGCCCCGAACGGGGTCGATTGCCCAGCTCGCGCATGCGCTGCGCACTGCCCACATGCTCCTTGTTGTGCTCAACATTGGACAGACGTCCCACGGTGGCCATGCAAATGCGATCGAAGGCAAACTCGCGCTTCGAGGGCAACTGGACCACAACTTTGTCATCGAACTTGCGCAATATGGTGCCAAAGGTGCCGGCGGCGTGTATCAGATGGCACGGCTGTCCAGGATTCTTCTCCAGGCAATGGATGCGCGTGCCCACGGGCAGGGCGCCCAGTGGATAGGCGTCACCCTCGTTGGGTCGCACTAAAGCGGCTCAAACGTTTATTACTTGATCGGAGAACAGTTTGTGCTATCGACTCACCCGGTATGCGTGGAATAACGCGTGATGTTTTCAGTATATCACCCTCGCGCATATTCTCGGTGGCCAGTATATACTTGAGCTGATCGCCGACGGCGACCAGCGCCACTTTGGCTGTGCGACAACCGTCTCGCAGCAGCTCCACGACTCGCTCCTCCTGCGGCGCACCCTCGCTGGGGCCATCGCGCACCCATTTGATCCAACGATATTGCTGCTTGATGCCGCCGCCAATGCCCTTGGCCACCATGCGGCCTGTGACGGGATCACGACCGGCCAGATGTGTGATTTTTAACGGTGCAACCGTATATTGCTCGGGGAAGTGAACTATGCGTCGGAATTGTTGACCCGCGCCCGGCTTGGGTTTCTCGACGACCTTCGTTTTGGTGCGCAGCTGCTGCAGCATCGCCACTGCGCCGCGTTGTTGTTGCGGATGCAGTGTTAATGTGCAGTTACTCAGCAGGCGTACAAGGCTTTGCATTTTCACTGATAAATCAATCGGTTTAAAAAATGGTTTAACAAAATACTTCTTCTGCAGTTCGGTTACAAAACATATGCGTAACAGAATTTGTGCGCTCTGTTGGGAACAGCTGTGAACAACATGTGAACATGTGAGTGTGACCAGTTTGGATTTGGATCAGTTGGTAAAATTTGGGGCAAAAATGTACGGCACCAGGGCTGCAGAGAATGTATGCTTCTTCTTTATCGTCACGTCGTGTGGGCAGCTGCTGCGGAGCGCGCTGCAAGCAAATAAGAATTGAAAACGGCATTAAATTTGTGAAAAGTGCACAAATTAAGTTAAAAGTAAGCTTAAATATAAGGTGAAAAGCAATTGGTTAAAAAATTTATACAAAATACACGGCAAACACGGCAGTTAAAAAGGTACGAAAAAAAATAATAATAAACAAGGCGAACGAGCCGATAGAAAGAAAAATAATATACACACACAAACATGCTGTTGATACACACTCACGCACACAATCATACACACGCTCAGTGGCGAACGAACTGCACGAAAAAACGTGTTGTGTGCTAAATTTTCTGTGCAAAAAATAGAAAACGCAAAAACAAAAAGTAGCTAAAGCGAAATAATAATAAAAAGCGAAAAACAAAAACAGTTGAGTTTGATAATCAATCATAAGCCGAATGTAACAAAAATAAACAATAGTACGTATTAATTAATATGAGAAGAAGAGTATTAGTAAAGCCAACAAAATATAAATAAAATCTATTTGTTATTTTGGAACATATTCAAGTGATGTACATACATCTCATATGTATGTGTGCGTGTGTTGTGTGTTTAGATGCATGTGGTTGTGTGTACCCTTAACTGTGTGTACATATTTTGGTGTTAGGTGGAAAAAAAGCGGGCGGCAAGTTTACGCAATCGCCAACGAACGAGCGAAGCAACATATATGTATATATGTATGTACGTACATGTATACAAATGTATGATGTACATACAGCGTACGTTGTGAAAAGTGTGCTTTTTGTATGTTTACGGTTTTAGTCTGTCCTTTTGTCCGCAGTCGCCGAAATAAGTGAGAGACAAACAAGGCGTGCATACATATTTACATTTTTCACATGCATACATACATAGGTACATATGTACCTATGTATGCATGTATGTATAGGCAAGCAGGTGGAGTCGCGCCGACGTCGTTTGTTTTTGATATTTTTTTGTTTTTCGGCTCCGTTGCTAGCTGAAAAATCAACGAGCGGCATTTTTACGCATTTTCAATATGCCTATATATATAAGTGTGTGAGTGCTTGTTTATGTATGTCGGTATATGCGCGCGCTCTTTCTTATATGAGTGTGTGTGTATATTTTGGTGTTTTTATTTATTTATTGTGTTTCTGTTTTGCTGATGCGAGCGAGACAGCAGCGTAGCAGTGACCTAACAACGTACGTACGTACGTACATGTTGTGTATGGGTGTGTGCAATTGTGTATGTGTTTGCTTTGTTGTATTTATTTTTATAGCATTTTATTTACGTTGTTTTCGTTAATTTTATTTTGGTTTCATTTTGCATGTTAGCGCATGCAAGCTCGATCGATTGAATGGGAGCCATGTGGGGCCTAAACTGTCTCATTTGATATACATACATATATGTGATAATACATTAATATGTATTGTATATTTATTTCCTAAGTGTATACATACCTATGTATGTACATACATCCATTCATATGTATTTACATATATTTGGAAGTACATACATCAGATTTTGTCTATGGGAGTAAAAAACAAATAAAGAAGCAAAGGGAGCACGCTGTTGGCCAGTGTTGCCAACTGAGCTCAGTACTCTTATTGGCAAAATTAAACTGTCAAATAGAGTTGTCGATTCATCATCACTAGGAAACGGGTGTTACGACTTTGATATGCCACTTATTTAAACAGTACGTTTTAATAAGGCACACATTAAATAAGTAACTGCGATGGGAATTAGATAAAATTCTTGTTTATTTATTTTTTTTTAATTTCTGCAGTTTCTACATTTGTTTTTTTTTTTTAACAATAATAGTGGGCTATTCGGATGTATATACAAAGTAAAATATGTGTACTTGTAAAAACCATGCATGTTTATTTTGGATATCCATACAAGTGTGCAACTGTGCGTGTAATATGTGTGCATAAACATGAGCACGTTTTCATTATTTTTGCACACTTGGCAACACTGGCGCCGAAAAAACCGCAAACAGTGAGACTTGACAAATTGTCAGGCGTAAACACAGTGATGCTGCATTGAACGAATTGCGCGCGCGTTGCACAATAGAAAAATATCAATTTTATTTTAAAGCCCAGTTGCTGCTAGAGCTTTATTTATTTGTAGCTCTGCGACCGGCAGCTGCTCCAATTGAGAGCTCTTTGGGGATTCGGTTCTCTCTCGCTCTCTCCGGCTGCTGCCCGGGCAAACTGATGCCGCATAAAGAGTGAGCGCACGCGCGCATAACACATCTCCCAACGCATTGTGTTTTGCCATGAGCAATATCTACCCATGTATTTGTGTGCGTGTTTCGTTACTCACGTAGTGCCGCAACGTAGTAGTAGTAGTGTTATTATTGTTGTGCGAGTTGTTATTGTTTTTGCTTGTTGCCGAGTGCGAGTCGAGTTAATATGTGTGTGTGTGTGCATGTGTATGTATGCATGCGAACGGCGATGGTAGCAAAACATAAGCAAAGCAAAAACTGAAAAAGAAACGAAATGTAAGTACTTGTATGTGTTTTTTTTTTTTTTTATTGTATGTATGTCGTGCTCTCTACAAAGTAGGAGACGGAGGCAAACTGCCTAAAGAGTGTGGTGTGTATGTACATATGTATGTGTGTGCATATATGTATGTAGATTTGGAAAATATTTTCTGTGTGATTTGGCTTTAGCTGACGAAAAACCTTGAGCATAAAAAGTCTAAAAACACGCGTGAAAAGCTACATAAATACATTTTTTTTCTTCTGTCGGTAAGCAACACGCGCTTTGTCAGTTTTATTTACAACAACTTTTAAGCGCGCCGCATACAGAAAAAGGGAGAGCAAAAGAAGACGAAAGAATAAAATGAAAAGAAAATAAACAATAAACAATGCGGTGCCAGTGTGTGTGTGTGTGCGTGTGTGCAATATTTTCTTGTTTATTTGCACTAATTACTTAAACGGAAGAACAATAATAGTAATAAATACAATTTTCAGTTTAACTAGAACAACAACAACAGGCAGTGTGCAAGTGGATACCTCTCAATGGCCGCCACTACAACAACAACCACAACACTAGCAACAACCATCAATATAAGCAACAACCACAACAACATCAGCAATAACAATCCCAGCAGCAACAACAATCACATTGTAACGGTACACGCCGTTTTAAACACACCCACCTCCGCAGCAGCAGCAACAGCAGCAGCAGCAGCGACCGCTGCAGACGCGGCAACTGTTGCCATAGCTAAGGACATGCTGCAGCTTCATCATGGCGCCGCTGCAGCGTTAAATAACAATAACAATAACAATAACAATACCAATAACAATAGCAGCGCCGAATTGGCCAGCAACAATCAAAATAACAACAACAATAATAATAACATCAACTCAGCAAACCACCCACCTGCCAATGTAGTCGTATCCAGTGGCATCAGCTCTAGCTCCCCGCCGGCGAATGCGTACGGTGTGCTGCGCTTCAATGAGGACTTGCTCCATATTACGGACGAGGTGACCGTCATTGGACGCAATTCATCCACATCGCTGGTGCACTTCAACGTAGCCGAGAACAATTTGGTCTCTCGCAAACATTTCCAGGTGCTCTACGATCCCGAGCGGCGCGCTTTCTTTGTGCAGTGCCTCAGCAAGAATGGCATCTTCGTTGATGACTTTCTGCAGCGGCGCAATGTGGATCCACTGCGACTGCCCCAACGGTAGGGTGCGACCAATTAATTGGCTAATATCTTGCGTCATTAATGCTTGTCTCCTTTGCAGCTGCTTCTTTCGATTTCCGAGCACCGAGATACGCATCGAATTCGAGAGCTTTGTAGCCGCACCGGCGGACATTACGCCGGAGGCAGCTCCAGTGTTGAGCAGTCCGGCAGCTGTTGGCACGGCGGGCGCCCATGTTATTATAACTCCACCGCCACGTGACGAACTGCATTCGCTGCAGGCGTCGCATCATCATCACAGCCAGCAGCAGCAGCAGCAGCAGCCAGCGCATCACTTGCAGCAGCAGCAGCCACAACAACCGCTGCCGCCGCATCACCCACTCCCACACGCACCACACCACCCGCTTCACCACACATCTCTGCAGCAGCAGCAGCAGCAGCCGCGCCTTCCTGGAGCACCGCCCACAGCATCCCAGCTGTTAACGACCGGCGGTGATGGAGCTGCCATCTACTCACCGCTTAAAATATCAATACCCAAGAAGGAGCAGAAGAGCCCCTATCTATCGCCAACTGGTATGTGGCATTTCATTTAAATGACAATCCAATTCGACTTCATGCGGTTGTCCAATTAGACAAGGCGAAGGGTTGAGTTAGAGAAATCCCTCAACAAGCGAAACTTTAATTGAAACAGAACTCCATCTCCGTCTTAGCTGCTTGTTCTAATCAACTGGTCTTTGTGTTCTTTGTCTCAGCTGCAGCAGCTGTGCAAATAAAATGTTTCTTTTCTTTTTCGATCAAAATTATCATATATTCAGAAATCCCAAAGCCAGCAGCATCGCATTTATTTGTTAAAGCACAATGATATTGTCGTGGGCAGTTACAATGTATGTGCTGAGCTTTACGCAAAATCTGTTGCGCATTCGGGAAAAAAATAACAATCTTGAAAATGATGGCACAATCACGCCGCAACCTAATGCAGCCGAGGCAGCTGCATCCACCACCAGTTCCGGGCTAGTCGAGCGATTTAAATCCGATAAGGATCCATCCAAGGAACTGCAATAACTCCAGGCCATGTACTAAACATTTGTAATGTTTAATGCGATTGTTGAAAAATCAAATCCAAATTTTGAACATTAGAATTAACTAGATAGTCTGTTTATAATAAAATATCGAAATTCAAAACGGATTTAATTACATATTCTCTCTGTTTATGCACAGGTACAATAAGCGCTGCCAACAGTTGTCCGGCTAGTCCTCGTCAGGGTTTTCATCAGAATCAAACCAACAGCTACAACAATTATAGCAACAACAACACGGTAGGCATTGAGCAATAATAGAACTTGAAACATATGTCAAACTGTTATTTTTTTTGCCTTTGCATTTGCATTTGCAGCAGGATCTATTCCAGACACCGTCTACCGCCAGTTATAACCACAATGAGAAGCCGCCGTATAGCTACGCTCAGCTGATTGTCCAAGCCATATCTGCCGCGCCGGACAAGCAGCTGACACTCTCGGGCATTTATTCGTTCATTGTCAAGCATTATCCCTACTACCGCAAGGAGACAAACAAGGGTTGGCAGAATTCCATACGACATAATCTCAGTTTAAATAGGTTTGTTTATTGTCTTCATTGAATTGAAAACTTTGAGCACACTTTTAATCCGGCTTGTCCACTCGCAGGTATTTCATCAAGGTTGCGCGCTCGCAGGATGAGCCCGGCAAGGGCTCCTTCTGGCGCATCGATCCGGACAGCGGCGCCAAGCTGATCGATCACAGTTACAAGAAGCGTCGCCAGCGCAGCAGTCAGGGCTTCCGTCCGCCCTACGGCATGCCGCGCTCGGCGCCAGTCTCGCCCAGTCATATGGGTAAGTCATACACGTCAGGTTTGCTCCAAACCTCGGTCAAATAACCCAAATATCTTTCACTTTGCAGATAACTCACGCGAAAGCTCGCCGCTTCAGGACATTGTGCTGCAATCGGCTCCTGGCTCACCGGGCATGTCACTCGAGCAGCGCGCCGCCGATGCTGGTAAGCGGAAAGAAAGCTGAAAAGGATTATTTTTTAAGCATGCGGTGTTACTTCAATTTTAATTAATAAGTGAACAGACAAGTGTTAGGCACTTTTTTACTTGTAGCTTTTCTCTCTATATAGTCACTATAGAGGCAAGGCGAAGCCGTCGCTGATTTCGTAATCAGGCTAATTAGAAACCCGGCTAAAAGTTAATTCATTAACACACCTGTGTTAAATTTTACTACAAGCAAAACCAAACGGTTCGCTTCACAACTCGAAAATTGCAGGAATGTCCCAGTAAAATATTTTCTAGGCAACATTAATAAAAAATAGAGAACTTTGAGGCTTAAGTAACTTATGTTTTTAGTCTCGACCTATACCCAATTTAATTTAAATAATAATAATTAAATAATTGTTATATATAAGTTTTATGTAAATACGATCTAATCGATCCACGAGGACTTATAGTTAAAATTGTTGCTTATATTTTGTATTATATATATTTTATATTATATACTATTGCAGAAATCATCTACAACTCTCAAAATGCACACCAGCAACAGCAGCAGCAGCAACAGCAGCAGCAGCCGCCACAGACGATGGCCAATAATTCCAATCAATTCAAGTAAGTTTTTGTGTCATTCGATAATATGACATGATTTCTAACGTCTTATATATTACAGTAGCGGCAGTCCGTACTATGTAACCAATCAAAATGCCGGCGTCACTGTGCAGCAGGCGCATGTGGATGGGGGTGGCGGAGGCGGCGGAGGAGGAGTGGGCGCTTTGATTGCGCTTAAGCGAAATCATGTAATGGCCGTGTCGCATCCGGCGCCGGCGCCGCCAACGCTAAATCAGCAGCAGACGCAACAGCAACAGCAGCAGCATCCTGAGATTATATACGAAGAGCTGCCGACCGATTATAGCGGTCACATGGAGGCGGCGGGTGAGGAGGAGTGCGTCGCAGCGGATGCCACCGCGGCCAAGCGTCCCAAATACGTCTCCGAGGTGCTCTGATGCGTACGCATACAGAAGCAGAAACAAAACAAAGGCAAATAATAATACGCAGAGAAAGAATCGCAGCTGTTGTAGCTGCAATCGCAGCAGCGACGTCGCCGGCGGCGGCGATGGCGACGGCGGCGGCGGCGAGCAGATGAAGAAACTCAGAACCGTTAGAAAGCAAGCAAGAAATGCAAAACAAAGCCCACTTTAAGCAAATTTCTAGAAAGCAAAAACTAAAAGAAACAAAAAAAAAAAAGAAGAAAAAGTATCTCCATCTTGTATATTGAATTTGCCAATCCCGAACATCAATGAAAATCCAAGCGGAAATCCCAAGAAAAATTGATACGAAAATGTTTATAAATAGAACTGTGAGATTGTGTGTGTTTTAAGGTGTTGACCGTACAACGGTTAACCGGCGTGCAAACACTTTTTAAAAAGCCCCCATATTTACGACTTAACCCTTAGCTCTGACGAATTCAATATGCTCGATGACGCTACTCTCTAAGTACATATAATAAATATTAAGATTTAAATCGAAGTAATGCAAAAATAACACAAAAAGAAGAAAAAAAAAATTAAATATATATATATATATATACCTAAACCCATAATATATATATATATATATATATATATATAGAATTATATACGATTGATTATTGTAATGATGTTTAAGATGTTATAGCTATGTGACCGAAATGAGAGAAAATAGGGGTAAAACCAACCAACCACACAAGTAACAAACAAACAGGCAAATGAATATTATTACCTATCTACATACCTTTACCTATATCGATTTAAATATAAATACAAATATATATCTATATATAAATATATATATATATATATAAAGTATATACAAAATATTAAAAATAAAATATCTACAAATTTACGGATACAAATACAAATACATAATAATGCAAACCATCTAAGTATAAAAAAACAAAACAAAAGCAAATCTAAAAAAACAATTGCACTTTATTTCTTAATAATGAAGAAAATCCCATTTAAGTGTTTGGACAAATTGTGTATTAAAACAAAAAAGCAAATGTCAAATTTGGTCGTTTTATTCCGGAAAAGACCTTTTTAAACGAATATTTGTGTGTTAGTAGTTAAGGGTAAAACCTCGCAGTTAAACACGATAGGATGGATTCATTGTTATTTATTCATATTTCGTTCACATTGCTCGATATTGATTTAATAGAACGTTTAAGCGACTTATACGACGACTTTGAATTTTGTACAATAATTCGTATTTAGCTTCTTGTGTCAGGAACTTTGATTTACCAGGACCCTCGTAGAACTCATCGCCAGACATTTTCGTGTAATTGATAGAGCCAAGTAAGCCCTGAACATATTTCTCTTTATGCTTTATGCTTTGGCAATCTGGTTTCTTAGATTCACACTCAGATGCCGCATCAATGATTTCCATTTTCTCTCCAATTGTTTCGTCTTTCTTGATATTATTATTATTAATTTCGAAATCTCCAGTTTTTTGTTTAATGCTGCTATCGACTGTTTCGTTTGCCATTGTGGATTCATCCAGGAATCCATTCAATTCCAAATACTTTGCGATCATTTTATAACGTTCGATTTCCGTTTTCAATTTGGCTGTCACGGAAATATATTCGGAGAATGCATGATAGCTCAATTGCAGAACTTTGTCGCAAAATAGATGCTTATAGTGCTTAGATGTCAAGACAGCGGACACCTCTTTAATAAGGCTCTTGCTATCGAAACTGTGGCCCAATTCAAATAGATCGATCAAATCCTCCACCTTCATGGATATGGCCCGTTCGGTTAATATGTTCAAGCAGTCGTCCATTATGGATGGCACCAGCCATCGATTTCCGCACACAAACAAATCAATTATCGTTTGCGTGTTGCACTCGTTCAGGATATTCTTTTCATATGTGTATATATAGTCTCGGAATAGATTGAACGTGATCGGTGATATGTCCTCCAGGTATATTCTGCCGGAAATCGCTTCCTTGAAATCACCGAGAAACATGCGCTTGAAAAACTCGGAGGCATGCGACAGAATAAGTTTGTGGCACTTGAATGTTGTGGCGCCGACAATAATAACGCAATCCGTAAAGTTGGAATCATTGCTCATATTTCTAGAAGTATCCACCAACCTTAAAATAGATCTCAGTCAATATCAATAATAATCATAATAATAATCAAGTATCGCAGTCAAGCATACCATTTGCTCATGGCTTCGAAAATTAAAAAAAAATTCAGAAAATATTAAAAACAGAATAGGAAATATTGTCTAAGGCCAAGATTAAAAGTCACATCCAAATTTATCGCAAAGCTTCCAAAAGTGCTGGAAAACGCCAAAGAGCGCTTCGATAAATGCGAGATTGAGGTTAGAAATTATGATCGTATAAAAACTTTTTCACTATAATTTGATAACAGTTCGCAAGTAAGCAATCGACTTTTAATTAGATTCGAGATTTAAAAACATAAGACGTATTTTCTTTAATACAAGCATATTATTTCCTTAATTTGATTTTCACAGCATTTATTTGTTTTACAGCACTGACAATTTCTTCAATTCAACCTCCATGGAAAAGTCAAATATTGGTAAGTATTGACTAAAAGAAAACTATTAAATTATTGTTTTAAATGCAGCAAAACAAGTTGATAAAAACGTTTATTTAAAAGAATATTTCAAAAATAATTGTTGGTTGATTTAAAAATCCTTAAGTGAAATCATAAAATCACATAATATTACAATAATTATATGGGATTGGTTTCTTTTTTAAGCCAAGCCAAAGTGAAAGAGTCCTCGGATAAAAATGGGGAAAGCGTTTCCCAAACCAACTTGTGATAGTCGTTGAGTAACTTAATTTCATCTTTGGTCAGAAGCTCCTTGATTACCATTTTCGTCTGTTTTGGGCACATGGTGATGGTTTTAAAAGTAAGAGCACCACGATTGGCAAAATTGTGCTTTCCTACTGCTGGAACAATTTGTACAATGTCCTCAATGCGTATGCCAAACTCTCCATCTTTATAGAAGCCGGGCTCGTTTGAAATGAACATATTTTGCTGTAGGCCGGGGTCATCGGGCATTGGGCGGAAGCCGACACCCATTGGGCCTTCGTGCACGTTCAAGAAATGTCCAATGCCGTGGCCAGTTCCATGGCCATAGTCTAGGCCGACATCCCAGAGGGCCTTTCTGGCCAACACATCTAAAACTTGGCCCTTGGTCTTCGTGGGAAATACTGTTGAGCCGAAAGTTAGTTGACCCTTAAGAACACGCGTATAGGCTTCTTTTTGAAAGTCTGTGGGATTGCCAAAGTGAAAAGTTCTGGTTACATCGGTTGTGCCATCCAAGTACTGGGCCCCAGAGTCACATAGATAGATTTCCTTGTCGTTGATGGGCCGGTTTGTCTCCTTCGCCGGATGGTAGTGAATGACCGAACCGTTGGGACCCGAAGAACTAATCGTGGTAAAGCTGAGACCCATATAGTTGTCTTTAGTTTTTCGAAACGACTCCAATTTGTCAGCGCCAGACATTTCATCAACATTCTCTCCCCGCGCCACGGCAGATTCCAGCCAGGCAAAGTACTGGCACAGCGCGACGCCATCGCGTATGTGGCTCTTGGCAAATCCTTCGATTTCCTTGTCATTTTTGATGGCTTTAAATATTGCAATCGGCGTGATGTCCTGATGTCGAGCCGATTTCGGCACTAGGCAATTTAAGTAAAGGCTGCTTGTGGGCGATATCCATATTTTTCCTTTGGTTTCAGCCGCAATTTGACGTACACCATCGCCAATTGATTCATAGGGATGAATTAAGATCTTAACGTTATTCTCACACAGATGAGCTTCAAAGTTATCTGGAAGCTTGCTGGAGTCGATATACAAGGCTATTTCATCGTGTGTTACGATCATAAATGCAAAGAATACAGGATTGTAGGCAATATCCGAGCCGCGCATATTAAGGAACCAGGCTATCTCATCCAATGCGCTGACAACCAGAGCGTTCGTGTTGTGCTGCTTCATTTGGTCACGAGTGCGTTCCCATTTCTTAGCTATTGGCTCGCCGGCAAAGGCCAAATTCAATGTGATGAGATTGTTGGATGGACGCGGCGGTTGGTCAGCACCCCAAACCTGATCAATTAAATTTTGCTCGATGCCCACCAAATTACAATTGGCCGCACTCAGATCCTTCTCAATGGTTTTCGCTGCACGAAATGAGAACAATCGTGGATCAACGCCCACAGCACTGCCTATGGGCAGATTCTTGCCCAGCCATGTGCCAATCGAAGGCGTTGTCGCCAGTCCGTCCTTAACCAACTCCCAATTGGCATCGAGCTGCTTATCAGCCTGCTGATAATAGCGCCCGTCTGTCCACAGCAGCGCCTTGTCCTGAGTTATAACCGCAGTTCCCGCCGATCCAGTGAAACCGCTAATAAATGCACGTCTCTCGTCGTGGGCACACTGATATTCGCTCTGATGGGCGTCATCTGATGGCACCACATAGGCACTTATTCCAGCGGCTTCCGGTGCATTCGCGCATTGCATCAGCTCCCTGAGCTTCGACAATTTCTGGGTTGTGGCTTTCATTTTGCCTCTTACTGTTGCACTGAGCACGTTCGTCGCTTGGATAGCTATAAATATAGCCGGACAACTCTGAGATAAGTGTAATAGTATCTGATAAGAAGCTAATCGTAAATTATAAATTGTGTTCGACAACTGCTTATTATTTCGCAGTTGCAGTCGTAAAATATTTCTCTTTCTAGCTTGCTTTTTGCGTGTGCTCAATTTAAGTGTTGATAAATGCAACAAAAAAAGTTATCGATAACAAGCACTGCTGGAATTGTTGTAATCTACACCCGGTATAAAAATATATATATATGAATATATTTTTTTTGGTTTGAGGAAGACAGTTGCAAGAACTGTCTATATATGTGGTTGGTTATAAAAATAAATGTGAAGAAAATCACGTATTATAAACCTGTTTATTACGTATTTCTGCGCATGGTAAACATAAAGAATATATTTATAAACATATACTACACTGATCTTAATTCACAACCCCGCGTCCCATCCCGGGCTTCTTTTCATAACAATTTTGTATAGGATGTCAAATTTGGCTTTATATGTCAGCAATTTAGATTTACCGGGACCACTGTAGAACTCATTAACACTCATTTCTGTATAGTCTATGGAACAAAGTAAAGATTTGACGAAATCAGCTTTAAGCTTTCCTTTAATCTCGCCGTTTGCGTTATCATTTTTCACTGGCGCTTTTTGGGTATCTGGTTCTGTTTTGTTGTTTTCTGCTTTATTATTCAGTTCATTCTCATTATTGTCAAATTGAGTCATAGCATTTATTTCACGCTCTTCTTTATCATTTATATCCTTCAGAAATCCATTTATTTCCAGGTACTTTTCAATTATCTTATAACGTTCAATTTCCAGTTTCACTTTGGCAACCGTGTTAATATATTGAATAAAAACATCCGAACCAAGTAGAAGGACTCGTTCACACAGCAACTGACCGAAATGTTTAGTCCTCATAAGAGAAGTAAGTGTCTGAATGAAGGACCTATTTTCGTAGTTATGAGCAAATTCATAAAGCTCAATAAGTTCGTCCATATTCATGTCTCTGGCACGTTCGGACAGCACGCTCAGACAGTCGGAGGTTATTGACGGCACCAGCCATTGATTACCGCACTCGTATAGATCCATTAAATCAGCATTTTCATATCCATTAAGCGTTTGCTTGTTGTAGCTGTAAACATATTTACGAAATTTTTCAAAGATCTCTGGCGTCACATTCTGTAAGTGAATCTCCCCAGAAATAGATTCCTTGAAATTACCCAACAGCATGCCCTTAAAGAATTCTGAGGCGCTAGCCAAAATAACTTTATGGCACTCGAAAGTTTTAGAGCCTACGATAACACGACAATCCGCAAACTCCGTAGATAAGCTACTGAGGACAGGCGCCAACCTTCAATAAAACGCAATTAGCAGTCTTAACTTTAAAAATAAATAGAAGCAAGAGTTACCATTTGTCCATTTCTTGCTGCTATAAATACAGTTTTCTAGCGATACGAGTTCCTTTAAGATGTTTTTAAGATTCTGCAAAGGTTGACAAAACCACTTTGTTTTGTCTTCAAAAAAAAAACAATATTAAATAATATAAAATCAAGATTGTTTGCGCCCGCGATCATCTAGTATACATACTAGTAAGCTGCGTATACAATAATGATTGTCTTGCGCATGGGGTTAATTACACCGGCGAAATCTAAACGACAGTTTTTAAAAAATGATATTTCCATTCACCAAATACTTGGAGCACATCTAAATCTTTGGCTTAGACTATTAGTTCTGGACACTTTTGTAGAATACATCGATAAGATTATTTTTTGTAAACGGCCGATAAGCGGTTTATTTAACCACATTTGAAAAAAGGGTCTAATTCAATTTACGAAAACTATGCCAAGGTACGAAAAATTGCCAAAGGTTCTACTAAACTTATTAGGTAATGCTTCGGTGTACCCAACACACATATGGAATGCCCAAATAATTCGGGGATGGTATCTATTCCACGTAGTTTTTTCTCAAGATTCCATTTACGGCGGCGGAACTTGAATTTATAGCGTATTTTATTAAATATAAGCAATTAAAAGTGGCGATAGCGCGGTGGTAGCACGATTGTAAAGTATCGAGCAGCAACGATACTACTTCACGATGAATTTCCGATAATTTTTTAACTATCGTCAGCGCTTTGAGATGAGCGAATAAGAGCTGCTAACTATCGATGATGAATCATTAAAAATATCGAACTTTCGATTTGGCGGAGGCTATTTTGCATTTAAAGTCTATGAAACTAAAATACCAAAAATACTATTGACATTTGCAATATTTTGTTTTCAATAATTAAATATACATTTAATTGTAAATTTAACTTGAATATTTTGTAATTAATGTAAGCTATTAAATGTGGTTATATAATAAATTTAAAAAATAATAATATATATAAAAATTTATTTATTAATTATATTTATGTTTAATATTATTAATAGAATTTTAAGATTAATTTTTAAAATATGTATAAATGACTAGCGTTTACAATTGATCGTTTGAAGTGAACCGGACGACGGTAAGCAACAAAATATCACTCATCCGAAATATCCCAATGCTTAGTCGATTGCAACAGATCAACATATAATTTTTAGTAGGTTTCTGCATCTGCACGTCTAAGTCAACTAGCTTTCGCGTTATTAAGGCTCACATTGCACTCATACGGACGTTAATTGGTATGTATACTGTGGATAACAATAATAAGTTTGTATTAGAATATATGCGGCTTTTTTAACATGGAGTGAAAAATTCAGTTACCAATAATGTCAAAGAATGATGCAATGAGTCAAAAACGCAAAGTCCTGCTGTCTCTAAACTAAGGGATCATATATTAAAACCAAATTAAAAGATGCATTAATAAAAAGATTTACACCAGTCAACATTATCAAGATATTTATATTTACTAAAATATTTGTTTAAAAATTCAAACAAAAGAATATTATTTATAGATTTTGAAGCAGTTTAAACAACGTAGGCATTAAGGGGCATAATGACCTAAGCTTGAGGCCAATGTGGAATTTCTGTTGCTGGGTCAGACGCATCTGTTAAATTTTACCACAATTATCTCAAACATTATCGCTGTTACACTTTGCGTGTTAACCTGCATGACATCTGCAAAAATTCAAATTGCAATTGAGAAAACTACCTATTTTCGTAGATTAGCTGATTGATACTTACGGGTATCCCAGCGCAGAAGTGCATCATCTGATCGTGGCGGATGCTAACATTTTAACCAAGATTTTTGGCCATATATGTATATTCTCCCTCGTTGGGATTGCTTGGGGATATCCAACAGACACTTTATCTAATTGTTCACAAAATAATATAAGAAACAAGCTAAATTTGGATTCTTGCAAAATTATAATAATAATTAGTGCGCGTGCCTAAACAATGCGCACGCATATATGTATAGTGCACATATGAACACTTTACACTGATATCACAATACAGAGTTTGTACGCATACACTTGTACTTTATTTTGCAAATAAGGTTTGAATGTATGAATACATATAAACGCGCATTTCATATTTGCAGATGCATGTTCATATTTGTTTATTTAAACAAAATCGGATGAAATTGCCTAATTTGCATGAATTAATTTAACTGATAATCGGAAAAAAACCAGATGTTACGACTATTTTAATATTATATTTAAATCAATATATATTTTTCATAATTTTTCTTTGAAAACTTAAAAAATGTAGTTGAACCATTAAGAACCTTGCTTCGTATTTTTTCGTGTTAATATGAAATTAAACAAAATTTAATTGAGATGCTATGCGAGCTTTCTAGGGAACTAACCGAAATGATGGCCTAATTTTTCTTCTCTGCTATTTGCATTTCACAGAGGTCTTCCAGCTCGTCTTCATACTGTGATAAATGAATTTTAATGATATTAAGAAGAATATTCTTAAAAATAAAATACTTACATCTTCATATGTGCAGTCTAGATAATGTTTGCTCTGCCACAATGGGGATTGTAGATTCTTGCAATGGCTGTAAAAGCATTGTGGAATCTATCCATGTGGTTTGGATAGTGCGCTTTGAAAACGTAGGTTGCTAAATATCCTGTCAAATGTTTTTTTGAACGCCCATATTTCGGAATTTTATCCTTCATGTCCCTCCATTTTCTTTCAATATTTTGCGTATGCGCTTTTGTAGTTGGGTCAACAAAGTTCATTGAATGATTCACTGTCAGGTGCTCAAAACCTTCATCGCTTAGACAGCGGTATGAAGACCAACAATCCGAAATGATGGTTGTGCCATCCGCGATCTTTTCTTTTATAACGCGAAGCAGCGTGGTTTTGGTGCGGTTTTCGACAGGAACGATGTACAGCCTTTTGGTATCCCTTTCATAAATACCAAATACCCATTGGCCTTGGATAATCCGACCACAGTTATTTTTTCTTTTTGAAATAAGGCTTTCGTCGATTTCTACGACCTTGCCCTCTCCTCCAAGCTTTTCAAGGCTTAACTCTGCAGCCCAATCCTGAAATACTTCGCGCAAATAATTACGCCAATTGACTATTGTTTCATATGACATTGAGAATTCATTTTTTAAAAATGCAGTTATGGGTTCAACTCCCGTGAGCTCGTAATATACAATAAGGCAAATTTTCCTGATAGTTAGACGCGATCCCGCGAAGAACGTGTTCGCCCGCACACTTTCTAAAAAATTACATTTTTTTGTAATTTTTTTTTTATTTTTTTCAAAAGTGTGCGTCAACCTGCACCGAAAAAAAAAGTCGCCCTTTAATGTGACACACTTGCAGGGCTCGCCACACTCAGGACAGTTCTTGGATTTTAAAATAAGTCCGTGGTCTCTCAACCAGGACATTAATTTTTCCTGATCATTTATTATTTCTAAAAATGCATGTGCAGTAATTTTACATTCGTCGCATTTGTCCATTTTTTATTACCAAAATGTATTTTCCAGCTAAGTAGTGACATGCACTCGCGAATAGATTTCGATTAAAGAAACTACAATTGTGCACATGCACACAAGCATACATACGTTTCTAAGAACTCGTAGGAGATACAAAGACAATCATATTGTGTTAGTGTAAATACTCTAACACATACATAGGTAAGTTAGTCCGTAAGCATGATCACTTGCAATTGGTGTATCCCATGTATGCATACATTCAAACCTTATTGCAAAATAAAGTACAAGTGTATGCGTACAAACTCTGTATGTGTGATAATCAGTGTAAAGTGTGATATATGTGACGTATACATATATGCGTGCGCATTGTTTAGGACGCGCACGTAATTATTATTATAATTTTGCAAGAATCCAAATTTAGCTTGTTTCTTATATTATTTTGTGAACAATTAGATAAAGTGTCTGTTGGATATCCCCAAGCAATCCCAACGAGGGAGAATATACATATATGGCCAAAAATCTTGGTTAAAATGTTAGATCCGCCACGATCAGATGATGCACTTCTGCGTGGGATACGTAAGTATATCAGTATCTACGAAAATAGGTAGTTTTTAATTGAATTTGAATTTTTGCAGATGTCATGCAGGTTAACACGCAAAGTGTAACAGCGATAATTTTGAGATAATTGTGGTAAAATTTAAAGTGGTTGACCCAGAACAGAAATTCCAATGGCTCAAGCTTAGGTATTATGCCCCTTAATGCCTACGTTGTTTAATCTTCAAAATCTATAAATAATATTCTTTTGTTTGAATTTTTAAACAAATATTTTAGTAAATATAAATATCTGATAATGTTGACTGGTGTAAATCTTTTTATTAATGCATCTTTTAATTTGGTTTTAATATATGATCCCTTAGTTTAGAGACAGAGGACTTTGCGTTTTTGACTCATTGCATCATTCTTTGACATTATTGGTAACTGAATTTTTCACTCCATGTTAAAAAAGCCGATATATTCTAATACAAACTTATTATTGTTATCCACAGTATACATACCAATTAACGTCGTATGAGTGAATGTGAGCCTTATAACGCGAAAGCTAGTTGACTAGACGTGAGATGCAGAAACCTACTAAAAATTATATGTGACTGTTGCAATCGACTAAGATTGGGATATTTCGGATGAGTGATATTTTGTTGCTTACGTGTGGTTACTTCAAAGATATTTAAACGTAGTATTTAATATTTTAAATTATCTTAAAATTTATTAATAATATTAAACATAAATATAATTAATAAATAAATTTATATATATTATTATTTTTAAATTTATTATATAACCAATTTATAGTTAATTAATTACAAAATATTCAAGTTAAATTTAATTAAATTATTTTAATTATTGAAAACAAAATATTGAAATTATAGTATTGGTATTTTAGTTTCATAGACTTTAAATGCAAAATAGCTCCGCCAAATCGAAAGTTCGATATTTTTATGATTATATGATAGTTAGCAGCTCTTATTCGCTATCTCAAAGGCTGACGATAGTTAAAAAATTATCGGAAATTCATCGTGAAGTAGTTCGTTGTGCTCGATACTTTACAATCGTGTACCACCGCGCTATCGCCACTTTTAATTGCTTATATTTAATAAAATACGCTATAAATTCAAGTTCCGCCGCCGTAAATGGAATCTTGAGAAAAAACTACGTGGAATAGATACCATCCCCGAATTATTTGGGCATTCCATATGTGTGTTGGGTACACCGAAGCATTACCACTTATTAATTGAATAATCAAACGTACGCCTTGATAATGTTGAAAGCTTACAAACGATTCTATCGATATTTCAATCGATAGCTTTTCTGCCCTACTATTTAGTGACTCTAACCATTCCGTTGCTTGCTCTTCGCACGACAAGTTCTGTGGCTAAAATTGTATATTTAATTAGTGTTCTATATACGTTTCTGAATAAGCAAAACTCAAAAATGGTGGTCAAAGCTGTATGTGTTATCAATGGCGATGCCAAGGGCACAGTTTTCTTCGAACAGGAGGTAAGAGACTGTGTATTATCTGTTTTTAACGGGAAACAAATATGGCAGCCTACAAAAACTAAGGTCAATTAGCCGGCCGCACCGCACCACACCGAGCTAATAAATGTGTATGCTTGTATGAATGAAGAACTTTTATGTACATATGTACTTGTGTGGGTATATGTACATACATATGTGATTGTGGACTGTTGCGTTGCTACTTGAATTTCAATTGCGTGTAGTTTGTGCTGTGTCATCTGATAAATGCATAATTATATAAGCACAACAACATTGCACACATGTATGCAGGAAATGCGCAAGTGTGTGTGTACAGTTAAAGACAAACGGCGAAAATTCAATTCGCCCTTCTACTCACGCTTCGGTGTCGCTTCTCTTATATCGCATCCGCATACATATTTACTCTTGGCTTACCTATTCAATTGTCTTCTCGAATAGGGGATTAGAATCTGACCTTAATTTCAACCTAGCTTTGCCCACCGAAAATGTGGGTGTCATCATGGTTAGTTTATTTTTGCTTATCAGCTTGTTGAGGCAGCATTATAATTGTTCCCATTTTGTTTTACTCTATTCGTATCTGTTTTTGATCCACTTCAACAGGGCGAGGGTTGCCCCGTGAAAGTTACCGGAGAGGTAACCGGCTTGGCAAAGGGTCAGCACGGCTTCCATGTGCATGAGTTCGGCGACAACACGAATGGCTGCATGTCATCGGGACCGCACTTCAATCCCTACCAGAAGGAGCATGGCGCACCGACCGACGAGAATCGCCATTTGGGCGATTTGGGCAACATCATCGCCAGTGGCGACGGTCCCACTCCTGTGGACATCAGCGATTGCAAGATCACATTGCTCGGTGCCAATAGCATTATTGGACGCACTGTTGTGGTGCATGCTGACCCCGATGACCTGGGCAAGGGCGGCCATGAGCTGAGCAAGACAACTGGAAACGCAGGCGCTCGCATTGGCTGCGGTGTCATTGGCATTGCCAAAATCTAAACAACTTTAAGAGCTTAAAAGCATTTCAAGCAAATGCATACATATTATCCCACATATATATAAATATTGTATATGGATTTAATCTAGTGTATCTATGGCGCGTAATTACGGTTTAAACTTTCTATTGGATATATACGTACATAAAAGAGATTTTCCTTTGTTAGTTGTTTAAAAACAAACTTTAAGGCAATAAATGGTCTTATCAAATTAAAATGTACACAACTTGCTCTCACTCAAAGCTACATATATTAAATATGTTGCACAGCTAGAATTGATGTTTGCATTGGCATTTGCAAACATTTTATTGGTTTCGAAATTTTACGACAATGTTTCGTAAACAATAAACGTATATAAATTAGTAATATTTACAATTCTTGAAATCCAATTAGTCAAAGCTATGACATCACTATGAAACAATATCAACGGGTTTAGAAACAAAAACAGGATTTCTAATTTAGAATATGGGTTTGGTGGTACCGCATATATGTACTCAAATGGCTTCTATTATGTCTTGTTGAAATAGGACTGATAGACGATGCCCAGGGAAGAAGTCGCAAAGAGAGTAAAGTAGCTCCACCAGGTGGCGAAACCCAGAAAGCCCTTGTACACTTCCGTAGAGAATACCTGAAAGTACAAAAAGCTTAGGAAAAAAACCAACTATTTGAAATTATATCTCTTACATTTTTTAAACTAGCAAATGAGGCCTGCAACGATTGCGCAGATTCCAAAATATTAAACTCGCTCTCAATATTGCTGTCTCTTGGTGTTGTGGCCAATTCTCCATCGGCGGCACATTCATGTTGCAGCACAGCCGTCTCTTTAAAGATGCCCGTCCAGGTGAAGCCGCCCAGGCTTTTGTACATGAGCGTCAGATAGAGGCACAATATCAGCGGTGCAGCAAATTGCAACGTAACAACGCAAAGATAATAGAAAATAGATGAGATCTGCAAGGCAAAGACAATATATCGACAATCGTTTATTATGCATAGCTTTCTCAGGCTTGCCTTCTTTTGGAACTCCACGTTGGTGATTCGTCCAGCCTCTTTGCGTAGATCCAATATCCGGTCGTAGGCCAAGTTCAGATACGATTGCAAATAGATGGGCATCAGTGCAAAGCGCACAATGACCACAACGACTACCAGCAGCAGGCGCAAAGTTTCAAAAACATGCGGCTTTAGGCTGCAAAAATGTAGAATAAGAAAACAGAATCAATCAATTTGCTGTAGTTCCTGGA
The DNA here is from genome assembly GCA_035045355.1 of Drosophila lacicola. Taxonomy (NCBI): domain Eukaryota; kingdom Metazoa; phylum Arthropoda; class Insecta; order Diptera; family Drosophilidae; genus Drosophila; species Drosophila lacicola. The sequence continues at coordinate 173,685 of JAWNPB010000099.1, forward strand.
GGATCTGGTCACTTACAGCGGCTGCTGCATGCCCTGGAAAACGCGCACCGTCAAATAGTCGCGACTAATGGGTCTTATCCACAATATGACTAGTATAAAGGGCAGCACAAAACTAACATTTAGTACAACCTGCAGCATGCGATTGCCACGACAATATTTCAGCGAATCCCAATGCATTTTGGCCATGCGCAGCCCGGGAAATGTGAACAGGGAGCCGAGCACACCGCAGCTCAATGCGAGAAAGAATTTGACAACAATTTTGGACGCTGGGCCACTGAAAAAATAAATATATATAGAGTTATTAAATCAACTTAACTAGGAACAAATATTTTTAAACGCACGATGAGGGCAGACCCTGCTCGGTGAGAAATTTCGATGCGCTGGCATTGAAGCTTGTATAGGCATCCTCCAGACCCGTCTCCAGTATGCGCTCGTCAATGATAAGCACAATCATGGCGATTAGTAAATAAACCAGACAGGCCACTATCACCATGGAGCGCTCCCCGATCGATTCCTCGCTTTGGAAATACAGAACAGTCAGCGAGGACAGCAGCTTGATGGCAAAGAAGATGACCAGCAGACACCAGACCATGCTCAGATTGATTTCATGCTTGAGCGGATAAAAGTAGTGAAAGAGCTCCGAGATGATATACACGATCGCAGTATAAACGCTGAAGTCCAGTAGCCACTGATATTCGGTAAAGTAACGCAAATGTATCACATCCCGCTCCACCACAGGCAGCGTCTCCAGATCCACTTCAATGCTGCGTGGTATGTGAAACTGTTGCGAGGCGGTGCCATTGCTCGAGCCGTTTTGCTGCTTGTGCTTGCCCTTGGCGGGACGATCCTTTGGCACGCCGCCCTTCGTGCGCAGCTCCTCGTCCGTGGGATGCAGATAGCGGAACAGCCCGGTGCGGCACAGTATCCATTTGGCAAAGGAATAATGCGGACTTAATTTCTGTATGACGCTGACCATTACCAGCGTAATGACTAATTGGGCGCCCAGTATGGCCTACAAGCATGTAATTACCATTAAGAATCATAGCCATATATATGTATATAAATATTTTTGGGTCAATTCTATTTTTGGTCAATTATTATGTACATTCCATTTTTCCGGGCAAGCTTTGCCCTTAAGTTTTGCGGTTCGCGCAATTTCTTACCATGATTTTGTGCTGCGATGTGTTATGTGTCGTATGTAGATGCGGGCATTTAACGAAACGTGCTAATTGATGTTTTAATTAATTCATGTTTCCTAATTAAAAGAAGTAATGTGAATCTAGTTGTGTTTTACCGAATCGCTTGGAACCTATTGGATCGAACGACTACTTCAAATGAACTGATAGCTGGTTCCCATTGTGTGCACTGCTTGCTGAATATTATGTTAGCGGCAACTTAACATTTTGAATGTATTTTAAGAACAGTATGTACTGCTACTATCGATATATTTCAATTCACGTTTACCTGTAAACATATCGATATATCAATATGTTTATACATCCCTGATTGATGCACGTTTTTCAATGCCGGCACAAATAAAAGTGCAAATTAATAGAAAATTATGTTTATGAATTCAAATCTTTTTGAGCCGGGCAAATCGAAGCCGGAACGCAGCTTTATACAGGGTGCCGTTAAGCAGAACACCCGCTTCGATGGCCGCAAATCAAACGAATTTCGCGACGTGAAACTTACCTTCGGCGCCGAGTGGGGCACAGTGGCTGTGTCCATTGGCGAAACAAAGGTGCTGGCCCAGGTCAGCTGTGACATTGGTACTCCGTCGAGTGCGCGAGCCAACGAGGGTACGCTCTTTCTGAATGTGGACATCAAGGGCGTGGCATTTCTGGACGAAGCTCAGGCGACACACGATCAGCGCTTCCTAACACTCAACTCCCTTTTGGAGCGGACGTTTAAAAGTTCGCGCTGCCTGGACCTGGAGTCCCTGTGCATCGCTGTTGAGCAGAGTGTGTGGTGTGTGCGGGTGGATATCAATGTGTTAAACCACGATGGCAATCTTTATGGTGCGTAGAAATAGCTGACGTTCTGACGAGCTATAAACGGTATTCAAATGCTCTAATTGTAGATGCCAGTACGATTGCGGCGCTGGCAGCACTCATGCACTTTCGCCGGCCTGAGGTCTCCTACGTGGAGGAGGAAATTCGCACGTTTAGCGAAAGAGAGCGCGAGCTGTTGCCGCTGCTCTTTCTGCACTATCCTGTGAGCGTCACTTATTGCGTATACAAAAGCAGCTCGCAGCCATTGGTGGATCCAACGCTGCTGGAGGAAAACGCCGCGGATTCGGTCATTGTATTGAGCTTTAACTCCTATCAGGAGCTGTGCACGCTCAACGCTGGCGGCACCGCGCCCACCAATGTGCGAACCATCATGCAATGTGCACGCAGCGCAGCCAGCCGCTCCAAGGCGCTGGTGCAGTTCATACGCAAAGCATTGCAGTTTGATGCGGAACGTCGACAGCAGCCCAATCGGCCGGTGGCCGGTTTAGTTGATCTCTTAAACGAAACCGCATCCCAGTTGAGCTTTAAGCATCTGATGGAAGAGGAAGTGCAGACGCAAACGAGCATGGCAGACCAAATAATTGGTGATGAACCCATGCAGATACAAGAAACAGTTTCTGAGGAGCAGACTCAAACGTCTACACAGTTGCCAGGTAAAGCATTAGCAGATTGTGGCTCGGGCATATTAATTGTTCTCCGTTTCACATTGCACAGAGACCCAAATGGATGATAGCAGCTGGCTGCCGCAGGGGCAAAATCTCCCGGAGGAGCAACAGGTGGACGGCGTACAGCTGAGCTTAAACGAAGAAGTGCCGGCAACTGCCAAGGCGGGCAAGTCCAAGCCCAATCGGGGAAAAAACAAGGCTGGCAAGAAGCAGCAATCGACACCAAGAAAACAAAGTACGAAGAACTTTTATTATGCATACCTCATTAGAAATCTAAACAAAAACTATTTGCAGATCAAAGCGATTCGGAGGAGGAAGTCACGCAAATCATTTGATAGATCGATTAGTGCTCCTATAAATACAATTCACACGTTATATACGCTTAAGACAAAGTTTAATATAAGTATACCTTTAGATAATTTAGTTAAAATATATGAAAATATGTTTAATGTATCAGAATCAAGCCAGCTGTAGTATACGGAGCAGCACAATAATAATTGACAACAATTGTAGCTATAATGCTCAATAGATATGGTGCAAAGGAATCATGAATAAGCTGGAAAGAGCTAAAGCTAAATAAGCCTGTGCCTGGATTTGAGTTGAAGTCGCAATGTAACATTGTGTATACGCGTGTGTGGTTGGATGCCAATAAAAACTGGGCTTAAGTCTGTCTGCCGGATCAATTATATATAGATATATATACTATGTACGGATCGCAATTATTGGTAAAGTTACTTGGAGTTCCGCTCATTTCCCAGCACATTTCTAGATAGACTTTGGGTGAGTACGAAAACAAACTTGTCCATTTGTTAATTGTGCCTAATCTTGAAGAGGGTATTAATTATCGAACGATCGGACGAAAAGTCAATTTTTTTTATGGTAAAATATGAAATCTCTGCAAAAGTCCATTAGGGACGTCTACGACGTGCAGAAAATATCCTTACTTTCTCGTCTTATTTTAGGTATACATTACAATACAATATTTATGGATATTTTTGAGTGCCGCATACTTCCCGCGAGTTTTCCAGATTGACTTTGGGTAAATCAAAATGAATTAATTTTTTATATCTATCTATTTTTCAGAAGATCCTTCAGAAGGACTTTGGGTAAGTGAGAACTAATATATATACATTTTTATTCATTCCCATGCGTACCTTTATTCCTAAGTCAAATAATTTACTATAACTATAACTATAAGCCTATTGAGTATGATCAACTTTAGTCGGGTCAAGATTTTAGCGCCAAATTATATGCAGCACGTAATCACCTGTATTTGCTGTACTTCCTTAAACTGATATTTTCTGCCGCGGAGTCGACTTTCCTCCATTTTTTAATTAGGCCGATCGATTGGTTTCCTGGTAATTTGGAGTGGCATTTCTATAATCTAGTTTCTATGTAATACTATTAAAATAGGCTAAGAGAATCACGAAGAGGAAACTTTAAATTTGTACCATTTGTTAAACTTTTAAAAGTCGAAGCTGTCTTACTTGACACGTTGTCAAAAGATAACAACAAGATGTCAAAGAGTTAATGGTCGTGGCTTTACAGGATTCTTGTTAAAGCTGTTAAAACGATTTCTTAATTTTGCTCAAAATGTTCAGTTTTTATATAAAATGTTCATGTAGTCTCACAAGTTAATAGTAAAAACATTTAACTCGGCCAAAAAATCTTTTACATTTCGTTCTTCTTTGTGGAAATGCCGGGCGAATAATCAAGTTGCACCAGTTGTTTCCCCTCCAGCAGCGTTTCAACTTCGGAGTGGGTGCAATTGTTGTCGTTGGAGCAACTGTTGTCGTTGTTGGAGCAACTGTTGTCGTCGTCGGAGCAACTGTTGTCGTTGTTGGAGCAATTGTGGTTGTCGAGTCCGCAGCCGACACCACCTGAATTAAGGCTAAGGCCATCAGAGCGCAGACCACAAAGTAATTCATTTTGAATAGTTGGAATATTGTAGTTGCTTGTGTTGTGATATTTTGAAACGTGGCTCTTCTCTTTTATAGGGATTTTGTTATGGAACCGTGATTGTATTTTGTTATTATTTATTGATTCAACGACAAGTGTTCGAAGCAAATTAGACCTAGTTCAAGGTGTTTCGGCTGAGTTAATTTAGTTCAAATAGTGCTTGACTTGTAATTTTGTTTGACAACAAGAATTCGAATAGACGCGTCTGTTTGTCAACAATGCTGTGCAAATAGAGTAGACTCTGTGGGATAAACGTCCATAGATATCGTTTATATAAATTAGGTAGGTATACAATTCTTACAAGATTTAACAAATAATTGATTTTGCAATAAAGTCCATTGAGGAATTACTTAAACAGTATAATTTGCTTAGGTGCCTTGATCGATAAGATAGCTGCCTGAAACTTTCTTTTCGCTGCAATAAGAGCTAATTTTGTATGAAATTAATTACGTTAAGTGCATCTAAACTTAACAGCCTTTTGCATTTAAACCAGGGGCTTTATAGCCATTTATAGCCATTTATAGCCGTTTGTAGCGGTTTTTAGCAGAATTTTAGTAGTTAGTACTGCATACTTTCGTGCTGTCTACATAATACGTTGAAATTAAAATTAATATTGATATATTTCGGGTACCATATTGTCCGATTTCGAAATGATATACCTCTCTCTTTCTTCTCGTACGGATCCCGACTATCGATTGACACCAAAATTTCTGAATTCTAAGAAATGGCCCAAATTGAGAAAAACTTCTATGTTTTTTGCAAAAATTACGATGTTGGCTGAAAATGGCTGTGACCACGAGTCGAACAAGACCAATTTTTCCAAGATCGGGGCTTATTTGGCCGAGATACAGCGATTTAAAAAACGCGTAAAAATGCCGTTTTTTCCGATAATTCGGCTAAAAATGGTCCGATTTTGGAAAGTTATACCTTGTTGAACTCGTACTGATCTCTGGAATCGATGTGCATACCACGTTTTTTCATCTAAACTTAACAGCCTTTTTGCATGTAAGCGCCTCCTATCGGCAGTAATTTTTTGCCAATTTTTATGAATATCATCATGTCAAACAGCGGAATAATCGGATAGCGATAAATTGTCAACGACTGAGCCCCATGGGTGTCCGCGACCATTTTAGTGTGCCCAGACAAAGTAAGACTGCTGAGAGTGGCAGCCGAACGCCGGCCTCGAAAGCCGAACACGTTCAGTATGAAGCCGCATCTCGCGTCGCTGCGGCTGATGCCTTTTAGTAATATATGTATGTTCGTTTTTAATTCCTTACATCCCAAAAACATACATATGTGTGTATGTGCATGTGCAGAGTGCGCCTCGCTCTCACTTATTGATTTGCGCACTTGTGTGCATCTCCTTCTCCCTCTCCCTGCATAGCTTCTCAAAAGCCCCGAGATCTACCTACAAACACACACACACATATGTTTGTGTTGTGTGGATGTGCGCACAAGTAGATCGCGAGCCAGAGATTTTTTCTTCAGTTTTGCGGCCGCAGACGATAGGGAAGACAGTAAGGCGGACGGAACTCAAGCTTTTGATGCTGAAATCAAAAGCAAAAAGGAAGAAAATCAAAAAGAGCAAACTGTTCAAACATGGACAAAAAAACCAACCAGCAAAAAAGGAAACGTGACCGCAACAATACCATCCGGAGCGTGCCCAAGCATCAGCGCAAGCAGCTGAAGCATGGCAAGCCGCCGCAAGGGGCAAGGGGCGGGGACGGCGGCGATTAGCGTTTGCCAAAAGGTCGACTAACTAATTTAGCATATATGTACATCCAACATATATATATGTATATAAATGTAATGTTATTCTTTGTTGTTGTACGGTTTATTCACTATTACACTAATTTGATCGAAATAAACTGTATAATATAATTTCGCTAATTCGCCGGCGCCGGCCGTTTTTTTCTTGCACATATTAAACTAATGCTTATATGCCATATATTATATATATATATATTTTGTTTGCTGTTTTTGTATCATATTCCAACATGTTTTATTTGGGTTTTTTTTTTAAAGTTTTTCTTTTTTTTTTGGGTTATATTAACACTAGCAATCGGTTATTGCCGCTAATGCTATAAATAAAACTGGCGCTCAAATCAAAATATCCGTTTCGTACGCCATTTAACTTAGACCGACTTTTAATCTACACTCTCATAGTTTAATATGTAATATGTACAGATTTTTTTCTTGTTAGTTTCTTAAAAATATTGTTTCTTTTACTTTATTTGTATTTCTTATAAGGTTTGCATCTATTTGTTACGTGTTTCTTTTCGTTTAGTTTGGTTTTTAGGTATGTTTTCATTTTGTTTTTTTTTTCTTTTTTCTTTTTTGTGGTTAGCAACATTTTTTGAAAATGTTTACCGTCCGTTGGGGTTAAATAATGTGAATTGAAAAATTCTCATTAAAATTAAACACAATAAATAAAATGCCAAACACGCTTATAACTTAAACTTAAAATGTGTGTGTGTGTGGGGGGGGGTTGGTATAGGTTGCTCTAGCTTATAGCTTATATGTCCTAGTCCTAATATATGCATCAGCAGTTAAAAAATGTTTACAAAACTCGTGTAAAATCCAAGCGAACCCGTTTGCCAGCCGCTGCCAGCCAACAACGACAACAACAACAAATGCAACAAGTTCCCTGATCGAGGAGCAGGCCGCGACGACATCCAGTTAGGATTGTTGTTGTTGCTGCTGCTGCTGTTGGCCCGTCGACTGCTGCTGACGACGGGTAAAACCACCGCCGGCCGCCAGATGGCGCTGCAAGGCACGCTGCTGTTGGAACTTGGCACCGCCGCCAAATCGATTGAATTTGAATTTGTTGCGCTGCTGAAAGTTGGGGCGATAATTCTGCTGATGGAAGCGGGGAAAGGTGCCGTTCTTGTTGCTGTGCCAGCGCTTCTGATTCTCGAACTCCTGGAATGGATTGTAGCCGGGTGCGCTGTTATTACATTTAACCGATGCCGATTTGATCTTGCGCTGACGTCCACGATCCATTTCGTTCTCCTCCTCATCCTCCGCATCCCGTTTGCGCTGCTCTCGCGCCTCGGCCAGCAACTGTGGACAAAGATTTGCACATTAATATACTTCAGTTAGGCGCATAAATCTGCTTGGCTCTTGGACTGGGCGGTTGGTAATGAAGCTTATGCAGATGAGAAAACGAGCACAAATTGCATGCGATTTATAAAGTAGAGCTGGAAAACCAAACTTTCAAGCTATCGATAGCATATATCAAATCGATCAGTCAATCTGTTGATAATTATATTCAAGATATTTTTGTTTTTTCTAGCACTGAATACCCTTAATATTGCAACTATCGATAACTCGATAGTCGTGATAAACACCAAATCGTTTTCCAGCTCTAGTCTCTAACGGTTCATTTGGCAAAACGGTAACGGGCACGGTTGAAATTATGATGAGTCAAATCATAAGCTTCATTGATTGGGATACACAGTACTACAACAGCAGTTTTTACCTATTGGACACACTAGGATTTCGACGGCGTTCTTGAAACGAGTTTTTGGTTGGGGAGTATTGGGCGCATTGAAGTATCCACACGCCGCATGGAGACTTCAACGCAATCACAGTTCGAGGCAAATTGGTAGAAAATTCAGATATGCAAATATAGTAATTGCAACAGCGGCTAAAACAATAGATCGGGTGGCGCCGTCGAGTTCTTGCGTTTGCCATTGCCATTGCTGTTGCTGTTGCTGTTACTGTTACTGTCATTGTTCATGTTCATGTTACTGTTAATGTTACTGCTACTGCTACTGCTACTGTTGACGTCGCTATGCCCATCCGTATCGCCGTGACCAGCTATCCGTTTCGCACAAACCAAATCAAAACTCTATATGAATGGGGGTAAAATGGCGGAAACAAATGCAAAAATTACAAAAACAATTTTCGAAACATAAAAAAAAACAACAACAACCAGCATGCAATGAATATTTATAGAGATATAAATAACATTTAAGAACGAAATAAATGTAAAGCCAGAAAACCAAAAGAAAGCAGAAAATTTGTACAAAAATGCGATGTTTTCACTGCGCTTCAATGTTGTTATCGATATTTCTTAGAGGTGCGAGTATTTAAAGTTAAAAAATTACAGCTTTCCCACTGCACTTGAATATTGTTACTGTTACTTGGAAGTCGTCTTCTCTTTCTCTCTCCCTCTCGAGTGCAGTGAGAACGCCTCATTTGGAACCCACAAAAGCCAAACTACTAACTACTAGGTGCATTACTTTAAGGCAGCGTGGTAGAATCTCTGTGTCAACCACTTACCTCCTTGTCCAGCTCCGATGGCTTGCCGTTCCAGCTGAGCACAGAGGCGCCATAGCCACGATGGTTCTGCTTCAGCAGCTCGCTGACGGCGCTGCCATTGGCCACGGATTCACTCTGATAGCCATTGCCGGGCCGTGGCGTCGCCGGCGACTTGGCGCTGCCATTGAGCAGCTTCTGTCGCTTAGCTCCGGCTGTTGCTGCTGCATTCGCTTCGGCTGTTTTGCTGGCGGCAAATGGATTCTTGGGATTTTTGGGCGTGACACTTACTTGTGGCTCTTCGACAACAACCACTTCATCGTCGTCATCTTCCTGATCAGCATCGGCAACATCATCATCCTCCTCCTCGTCCTCCTCCTCGTCATCGTCATCGTTGGTGCGCGTAATCTGCCAAATGCCAGTCTTGGATTTAATGACCGCTGGCGAGGGCGGCGTCTTTGGAGATGACGGCGCTTTGCCGTTTTGTGACTGCCAGCCGTTGCTCTTGCTGGCCGAGGCGGAAGAGGTGCTGCTGTTTAGCTTCTTTGTGACCTGTTCCTGTTGCACCTCCTCATTCCCATTCCCATTCCCATTTCTATTCCCATTCCCATCCTCATCGTCATCTGCTGCGATTCTGTGTTTGTTTTTGTAGTTGTTTAGACTTTTGAATATCTCGTCTATGGCATCAGTCTTTTGTTTGCTGCTGTTAACATTGGCCGACGAGGCATTTGAGGCGGACTTGGCTTTGCAGTGGCTGCTGTTGCTTGTGTTGGGCAGATTCCCGTTGGTCTTGGCGTGTCCATTGCGCAGTATTAAAGGCGGCGGTGGCGGTGCCTCCTCCTCCTCCTCCTCTGATTCACTGGAATCACCGGCGCCGCTGCGTCGCTTGCGCGGATTCGCTGCCAGTTGCTGTGGCGTTTGCAGCAGCTTCTGCTGCTGCTGTTCCTGCTCCTCCTCGGAGGCGGACTCATACGGCACCAGGCTCTTGAGCGGCGTCTTTGGCTTCAACTTGGCAGTTTGTGCAACGTTCTCGCTATCCTCAAACATTTTCGGCATGCTGGGCAGCTGCGGCGCTGTGTTGGCTTTAACATCCTCATCATCGTCATCATCACTGTCATCGTCGTCCTCCTCCTCGTCGGATGATATTGGCAGAATATTTTGTTGCTGGTGCTGGCTGGTTAAATTGTTGTTGCAGGAACTTTTGTTAGCATTTGCATTTGCATTTGCATTTGCATTTGGAGCAGCTTCTCCCTTATGCAATGCCCCAGCCAGAGAATGCTTCGATTGCGAAGACTCCTGAAATTTATTGGCCCCCATCAGGAGACCGTTTTGCTGCTGCTGCTGCAACTGCTGCTGCTGCTGCTGCAACAGCTTCTGTGGCGTCGTCTTGAACTGGATGGTTGTCTTTGCACCTCCAGAGCCACCAAGTGCATGTCCATTGCTGTTGGCATAGCCATTCGGCAGCTGTGGCCCAATGAAGCGCGGAGACACAGCCGAGGCGGAAGTGGACGTTGCAGTGGCTGCCACAGGCACAGCCACAGTAGCTGCCGCAGGGCTATGCGCTCCATTGCTCAGACGCAGTCCGTTCAGCTTGGGCGCAGCACTGTTGCTGCCGTTGTTGATGCTGCTGCTGCTGCTGCTGCTGGCCACATCCAGCTCGTAGAACATTATGTAGGCATTCGTATTGCAGACGCTCTGCATGGCAATGGGCCTCACATAGCTGTCATCGAAGTTGTAGTAGCTGCCCGTCTCCGTTAGCCCAATGGCCGTGTAATGGCCACAATGCTGCGACACGCCCAAATGTGTGACCATCGAGACGAGGCGATAGCTTAAAGGCTGTGCAGCGGCCGTGGGGCTGCGTGCTGCGAATCGGCTGAGGTCTATGCGTGGCTTGAAGCTAATCTGTTTGGTCAGCTTGTTGCCCATCATCGAGAAGCGCTTCAACTGGATGCAGAGCGTGATTGGAGCACGCTCCAAACTAAACTGTTTAGTAGCGGAGACCTAAAAACAAATCCAAAATCAAATATATACTTTTTTAAAGAGTCTACAGCTGAGGCCTCACCTTTTTCTTGCAGCCCTCGCACTTGTAGCCCATGTCCTCGAGCCGCTCACGTGAAAAGTAACCATCGAAGGCCTCCTCCAGGGTGTCCGCCTTGCGTATGTCCAGCAACAGATCTTGGAAATGTTGAAACGTAATCGAGACGTGATTACAGCTGAGACAGCGCACCTCGCTGCGCAGATAGCCGCCAAAGATTTGACTTATTGGCGTCGTCTCCTTCACCAGCTGATCGAGCTCTTTGAAGTTGCGAAAACGCATCAGATACGCCTTCTCCATGGCCTCCACCAGAAAGCGCAAGAACTCATGGGCATCCTCCTGCCGACCGACAACCATGTGCTTGCAGATTTGCCTGAGCTTCGTGTAGATAAGAAATGGCCGGACCGCCGACTGATTGGATTGCGTTGTCTGCAAGGTTTTGGCCATTGCACAGATGATGCAGCCACCGCTGCCGCAGGACTCGCTAATGTTGCAGTTCTCCAGATGCGTCGTCTCCGAGACGAGCCAATTGGCCAGCGCTGGTATATGAAAGAGCGCCTGCAGCGTCGAGTTGAGGTAACAAGTGTTGCCCACATTCAGCATTCCAGCGCCCACCTGCCACTTGCGCTCCGACTGCTTCCAGCCGATGCGAATATTCTCGCGCGGATAGAGCACCCGCTTCGGTTTGGGCAGCTCATTTGGATTCGCATTGGAATTCTGATTGGACTGTCCACTGTCCGCATTCTGTTTACGATTGCCATTCACAGTGCCGCCGTTTACAGTATTATTGTCTGCGAATGAAACAGCAAATTTGCGCCTGGGCATTAGCATTAGCACATGTCGAAAGAGGCGCACCAGTAGCACCAGGCTGGGCAGCAACACCAATTTATAGAGCAGCCAGAGTGCGTAGCTGCTGTCCGCAATTATCACAGGCATTGTTATACATTGGACGAATCGCAGTTGTGGCAAAAGAATTGGCTTGAATACTAAAATTAAACCCAATATGACGGACAGAAACTGCTGCCAGAGGCAGCGAGCGCCACATTCACACAAGCGTACACACACACATATATATATATATATGCTAATGCATATGTATATATATGTGGTCACCTGTGTCTTTGTGCGTTTGTATTGAGTTGATAACAGCGAGCGTTTCGTTGCCGTACTCGTTGGCTTTACAAAAAGAAATGGAAAAAAAAGTGTGACCACCATACAAAGCGCCGTCGTCTATTGTCGTCTCGTTTTGGCGCATGCAAATTGCAGGTATTACGGTTAGTTTGAGTGTTGCCAACTGAATTTTTGACTGCTCGCTGTGCAAATGGCACAACTTTGGCGCGGTCTAACAGTGACTGTTGTTGTAGGCGTCTGCACAGTGTTGTTGCTGCTGGCAAAACAACATGGCCTGACCGGAGGAGTCTTTGACCATTTCTCTGCATTGTCTCGCGCCTTTGTTTTACTTCCTGCTTTGAGCACAAGCGAAGGCAAATGTCTCTTAATACGTATATATATATGTGTGTGTGTGCATGATTCACACATTGCGCTCTTTTCATATGCCCATTCACAACAAGCAGCAATCTGCGGCGCAACATTCGCTAAAAATCGGGTAATTGAAAAAATAAAACAATTGAGCCGCCACGCAATGCAGTTACCAAACACAATTTTCAGCGCCAACTTGGGCGCACACGATGGGTGCGAGCAGAAGAGCATGAGGGAGTTGTGTATGTATGAGTGTGCAAGAGAGCGAGAGCGGGCGACCGCGTGTAAAATGTTTGCCGCGACAGCACGTTTTTTCTGTCTCTGCTGTGTGCCGTGTGATTCACAAGTAGACAGTAGTAAAAATTTGTAGTGAGCTCGCTGCCGCCGCCGCTGCTAACGTCGCTACCTGTCGAACTTACTCTTTGCGATCATATACTTGTTTTGCTTGCTATGCCTATTCTTTGCATTCTGTTTATATGCGACCACCACGTACACCAGCCCAGCACACACACATACACATACACAGACGCAGCTGCTGGGACGTCGACGTCGCTGCTCATAAATGTTGGAGGCGGACAAATATGTTGGCTGGTCCACACGTGATTTTGCACCCACTATGGCAAAATAAACATGAAACACAAATATAAACAGCAGCACAGACAACTTTATGTAATTTTAATACACATACACACACACATACGTACAGAGTAGGCACTTGGGTAAATGTTGCGACAAAAAAAAAAAGGGAAAAATAACAACACACTTACCATGTCCATTGGAGCCCAAAGCTTTGCCAGCAGCGTTGCCATTTGTTTTGTAATTGCAGTTGGCAGCCCCATTGTTGTCCGGCTTAATGACAATGTATTTCGATTTGAGCTTGGCCAACACCGACTCATGGTAATTCTCTACCTCCTCGTACTCGATTTTGGCCAGCAAGACACGCTTGGCATTTGCCACAATTTGACTCTGCAAGTTGTCCGTGCCGGAGATATCGCCGATTTTGGCCTCATCGGCGCCAGCAGCAGAACCGGACCCGGAACTAGATCGGCTAGCTCCGGCCGCAACGCAGCCGCCGCCGCCGCCGATGCCGCTGCCAAGCGATTCCCTCAGCGCAGCGTTCACGACATTTGCTGTTTCGCACACAGCCAACGAGACGGGCATGGCGCTCGCACTGGTGGGCGTTTGTGGTGGAATTTTGAAGGATTTTACGCAGCGCTCACTTTGACAATACACTCGAAACTGATAATGGGCGACGTCGTCAAGTTGGGCGAGGTTGCGGTTGCGGGTGAGGCGATAGCGCGTAAAATGAAATCAGTTGCAGCAGCTGGGGGCGATGGGGAGAGAGGCGGTAGCGCGAAAAGGAAATGAAAGCATTCGATTCGTTTGCCGTTTTGTGGCGTAGGCGGGCGTGTTGCGCGGACTCGGACGCAGACACGCACAGACACACACCACACATACACATACACACGCACACGCTTCACAGCTAGCTGTTGTACATTTGCGCAATCTTCAATATCCTCCGCCCGGTCGACTACACGCGTTTTTCTTATGATTGCCGCAGCCGCCGCCGCCGCCACCGTCCGTTCAGCGACCGCTCTTCGTCCTTCAATAACGCCTTTACGTTCGTTGCCCGCGCGACAATTTGCTGCGACTTTTTGTTCTTTTTTTCTTCAGTTTTCGTTTCACTGCTTTCGGCCAACACACCAACCAACTAAACCGACGCACGCACACTAAGGCAATTGCACACGCTTTTTTCGCTTTATGCTATATGGCCAGCAAATTGGTATAATGAGTAGTACTTTGCCAGCTTGGAAACACGAAAACCGCCGTCGTAGTGTATTTGAAAACTACACATTACGATATTATTGTTCGCGTTTACATATTTTGCGAGCGAATATTTGATTTTCGAAAAATAATGACAATTCCTTCCCTCGTGTTTCTTCCGACTGTCGATTCTCTTTCACACCTCTGTTCGCTGAACGAAACTGCCCACTTGCCACATCAGTTGGCAGCTCCACATGAAGTTGGCTGCGCGAAATCTGCCACTTGAAGCTGGCTGCGCGCACTTTCCTACACACATTAAGTTAGCTGCTGCCTACCTAAATGCTTTGGTATTTTTACCTTTGTTGATCGCGGTCACTCTGCAACACAAGTGCAGCAGATGTAAACGCGTAAATATTTGCGCTCGTTATTTGTGGATAAAAATAAAAAAAAAATCGCGTATAAAACAAAAGTCAGTGCACCAAAATGGCTTCATTCTTCAATGTGGGCGCTCTGGGCAATGTTTTCTCAACACCCATCGGACAGCGCATCGGTGAGTAAAGGGCAAAACAGTGGACACAGTGTTTCGCACTGTCGAGTGCGGGGTGTGCGTGTGTGGGTGTAATATACATTTATTAAATTGTATCACTTTTCAAATGGGCATATGTTTGTGTGCATTTATTAATAAACATATTTTTGCGCATTTGCATTGTACCTGAAATGGATCACGTTGACGGTGGACGCGCCAAGCAAATCTTGCTTTGGAAAATTGAATTTTCCCAACTTTCTTTTGGGCGTTTGTCGTTTTTTTTTTATTGTATGTTACACACACACACACACATAGTACGCATACCACCCGCACCGCTGACTACAAAGCCAGATTTGTTATTGTCATCTGATTACTATGGCGAAAAAAAAAACTGATATCACGCCAGTTCAACCCCTGCCACTATTTCTCATTATGGTTCCCACTGGCATTGCCAATTGTCTGATAAGATTACATTGACAGATAGTACACATTCACATAGGTGTGCATGTGCATATGTGTGTCTGTTTGTGTGTTTGTGGCTGTAATAAGAGGCGCTCCTTTGACGAATATGACACATACGGAAAAATAAACAGATACCCAATTATTTATATATACAAACATACATATATTATTTGTTACTCATCAATTGCAACTGAATAGAAAACAAAAAAGTATTTATACAGCAATAATTTGGCACCCGCAGCTCAACGGCTTACTCCTTGCAAAGCTGATACGCAATTAGTCATCAAAATTTGCCGTTACTTTTGTTGTTGGTTACATAAATGTGTTAATTTATTCATTTCTGTTTTCTGGTCAATTTTCGTAGTCACTTGCTAGTAAGTGTGCAAGTGTTGTGTGTGTGTATCTGCGCTAGCACTAATTTGCACTGCTTCACTAATTCGTTGCTTCACCTTCTTTTTCGCTCCACTTTGCTTTCGCTCTTTTTTGATTTGTTTTGTTTTGATTTTTATGAATGCGATTTGTGAGCATGTTTGTTGTTGCCATACGTTTTAATTGGGCGCGAGTGCGTTGCACTCGCAAGCGCGCTCTCTCGCTCGCTCTCATTACATGTCGCCTACGGGCCAAATGTCACCTTAAGATTTGTGAAACTAATTATTTTTCTAATTAAAAGTAATTTATGATATATGCATAATTATTCCAATAAACTTGCGATAAAAAATGCTATTGCCTGAAAATTTATTGCTGCCGCATGATTTTTTTGTGTTGATTTTCCTTGCGTAAACAAAATGCGATGACTCGACGCAAAAATAAACAACAAAAAAAAAACACAAATGTGCAGCTGACTGCTAAAAGGCAAAGCAAATATTAAAACAAATTGTTTTTCGGCTAAAAAAAATAAAACCAATATAATAATTCCTGCTCGATTCTTTGCAGAGGCCGCCACCGACGCGAGCTTGGCATCGGAAAATTGGGCAGCCAACATGGAAATCTGTGACATGATCAACGAATCCTCCGACACGGCACGCGATGCGATGCGCGCCATACGCAAACGCCTATCACAGAATGCGGGCAAGAACAATCAGGTGGTTATGTATACTCTAACTGTACTGGAGACGTGCGTCAAGAACTGCGGCAAGGCGTTTCATGTGCTGGTCGCCCAGAAGGACTTCATCAATGATCTGGTCAAGCTGATCGGGCCCAAGAACGATCCGCCCGCCATAATGCAGGAGAAGGTGCTCAGCCTAATACAGATCTGGGCAGACGCGTTCAAGAATCAACCGGATCTCAATGGCGTCACCCAAATGTACATGGAGCTGAAGAACAAGGGCATTGAGTTCCCACCCACCGATCTTGATGCCATGGCACCCATATACACGCCCCAACGGGTAAACAGCACATGAACAAAACTTCGCTCAACAATTTTCCATAAAGTATATGTTTAACTTTCAGAGTGTTCCGGAGGTGCATCCGATGCCGCATCCACAGCTTATGGCCGCACAGCACACCATATCGCCTCAGCATGCGGCAATAGCTGTCGCTGCCACGCCAGCAACTGGACCGCTGCATTTAACGCCCGAACAGGCGGCTAAACTGCGCTCCGAACTGGAAATTGTTAGCAACAATATGTCCATACTCGCCGAAATGCTGAGCGTTATGAAGCCGGGCCAAGAGGGTCCCGATGACTATGCACTGCTCAACGAACTGACCGCTACCTGCAAGGAGA
Source organism: Drosophila lacicola (assembly GCA_035045355.1). Classification (NCBI taxonomy): domain Eukaryota; kingdom Metazoa; phylum Arthropoda; class Insecta; order Diptera; family Drosophilidae; genus Drosophila; species Drosophila lacicola. The sequence continues at coordinate 190,573 of JAWNPB010000099.1, forward strand.
TGCAGTCGCGCATTGTCGATCTAATTGGGCGCGTTCAGGACGACGAGCTGACCGCTGAATTTCTGCGCATCAACGACGAACTCAACAATTTGTTCTTGCGCCATCAGCGATACGAGAAGAGTCGAGCACAGGTCAACGTTGGCGCCGCAGCAGTCACCTCTCCATCTGCCGTGCTGGGCGCTGCCATGGGTGTGCCGGGCGTAACGACAGCAGGCGCAGGCGTGGCAGCAGCAGCAGCAGCAGCTGTGCCAGCAAACGCAACGGCTGTCAGCAATACGCCACAAAGTGATCAGCTGCTAATCGACTTGATTGAGAGCAGCGAGGAGCATCTGCCACAGAGCTTTGGGCAGCTGCAACTGGGCGGCGCCACAGCCGGAGCAGCAGCATCGATCCCCGCCGGCGCTGCGGATGAGTTTGATATGCTGGCGCAGTCACGCACCGATGGCAACCAGTAAGCTATTCCCATATATGAATGTTGTATGTCAATCTTGAACTTGGATATTCTGTTTGTGAACCTAGCAAAAGCGACTTGCTGCGCGACATACCCATTGTGGACGCAGCAGCCGGCAGCGTCTCCTCGCCGTACAAGCAACATAAGCCGGCAGCAGTTGCAGTTGCAGCTGCTGCAGCCGTAGCTTCTCCAGCACAACAAGCGCCACGTGCAGCCGGCGATCCGCCGGTGGTAAGTAAAGTGAGTAATGCGGCTGCCTGAGAACCAATTTTCACTAATATGCCGCTCTAATATTTTGTTTTCTTATCTTTAATTTATTTCCTAAATTTGCAATTCTGTTTGATTTCGTTTTTATGTTTTTTTTACTGCAAAATTGGATTTGGTTCGTTTTGTTTTTGGGTTTGTTGTCGTCTGCCTTTTGTCTTTTGTTGATGATGGCGCCCACACTTAGTCGACGAAAGAGAATGAGATCGACGAAATGGAGGCGTGGCTGGGCAGCTCAGTAAGTAGCAAAGCAGCAACAGCTATTAACAAACCACACACACAACACACACATCATCTTTTTTTGTTGTTGTTCGATTTAAACATGAATTGCCTTTGCTTTTTGTCACATTCTTTGTTTTCCTTATTCAATTTTGGACTAATGTTTTGATTTTCTTTTTGCTACCGGCAGAAAGACATTGATGGCATTGAGGAACTGACCAGCTCCGAGTTTGATAAATTCCTTGAGGAACGGGCCGCTGCCGCTGAAAATCTTCCAACGATCAATGCATCGAATTCCGCCGCAAGTGCCACGACAGGATCCGGAACCGGAATTGGAGCCGGAGCCGGACCCGACAACAGCTTACGAAAGACACCAAAGAAACCCGGCGCTGACGAGGATCTGCTTGCTCTTTGAGTGTGAAGTGCACTTTCGCAGCGCCAATTGTTTACTCTTTCAAATGTTACACACGCCTAACATATTTATACATAACGTATATTCATATGCATACACATATAAATAGCATACATATATACCAATTATGTAAAATGCTTTAAATTTTTTTTTTCTAATTGGCTTTCGTTTCTTAATCATTCTGTTCACGACAAATTCCAAAATAACAACTGCAACGACAATTGTAACTTATTCCAAAATGCAATCTTGATTTGCTCTAATTCTAAGCTAAGCAGATAACACACACACACACATGCACACACACACACATTGATTGTAATTGTAATGTATATTATGTTATAAAGTCTATTTGTTGTTTATTTATACATGTACACGTACACCTTAAAAAGTTAATTTATTAAAGAAAACAAAAAACAAATCACTGGATTGGAAAATATTGAATGTGTTTGCAATGAAAGGAAGGAAGGGACATGCACGCATGCATAAACAAATACGTACATATATAAATGCATTCACACGCATGTACGTACGTATATAAGAGTGCATGCATATATATGTACATATTCGCATAAAAATATACATACGTATATAAATAAGTGCGAGCATACATATATACACAAACGCGTACTTACATATATAAACACATGCGTACATACATATACACACACATGCGTTCATACATACAAACGTACACACTGGTATACAAACGTACACACACATTTGTTTATCAGATTGTCAACACCTTCTAACACACACACACAAACACACGACACTTGCAACTGAAGCATGAGAGCCTGCAGGGCTTACTTGTACTTATGAGAATCGAGGAGGACAGCACCATTTAAAAAGTCGTTATTTTCAAATGCTGTGGCACTGCGGCAAGTTAGATTTGACTTCTGTTTGGTAAAAGAAAGCAACACACACAATCATACATATGTACATACACTCATACACACAAAGATACATATAGACACACATTCATACACACAAACATACATATATATACATACACTCATTCACACAAACTTATATACATATGTGTAAGATTTTAATTTCTTTTTTTTTAAGAGCATTTCGATGGAATGTGTATTATGTTGGATATTAAATGGATATGGAAACGTCGTTTTGCTCTGTGCATGGCATTTTATTTGAATATCACTCCTGCATTTGATTTTGTTGAGTCAGGACTTGCGTGGCGCCGGCATAGACATCATCGTCATCGTCCTCGTCCTGATTGATTTCTGCCGGCTGCTCCTCTATGTCGGTGTCTGTATCGTGTCCAGCATTTTGAACTCGATCCTCCAGCCTTCGCTCTAGCTCTTCAATACGCTGCTTTTTGCTATTGATGAGCATTACAAATTTTTTGAGCAATTTCTTCTCCGCCAGCTTGGAGTCCTTAATATACTGTTCGTATTCTATGAGCAATTCATTAGATTGACTAGCGCCAGCATCGACCTGCCCAGCGTTCCCTGCTGCATCGACTGTTGGCTGTCGTTGTGCCATTTCGATGGCTGCGTCCAGCAACTGGTAGCAGTTGGATGCTTTGCGCAGCGGCACGTCCACGTAAAGTGTCTCAAAGCCAGTGCATTTGACGAGCTTGAAGCGCGCTAGCTGCTCATCCAGTTCATAGTCAAAGCCAGGTACTCCCATTTGCGTGATGAGCGCCGTTTTACACTCCGCAAAGAACTCATCGTAAGGTTGCTCCAATTCTTCCGCGGCGCTTTTGATTTCATCATGCTTCAAAGTGGCTCTGTAGCTGGTATTGCTCGTTGTGAGCAACAGTTCCAGCTCTGTTACATCCTCCAGCCACTTGCTATATATATAGATAAAGTGTTTCGCATCCGACTGGCTGTGGCTCAGCTGGGTGCGCTGTAATACTTTAACAATGTGTTCCGGCATTTTTTTCAAAATGCGAAACAATATGTAGAATTAGAAATCAGCTGTTTTCGATAACGATAACGATGACGGTTTCGACTGCTTACAATCGAGTTTTTCTGCACTGGTTAAGCAGCCGCCGCGCTTTGTACGTTGTTAACACTAAGTCATTTAGTATTAAGATTAAACAATTAATAGGCCATACCAGCCAATTACAGTTGTTCGCTGTTGTTGCTGCCGTCCTGAAGTGTTCTTAACTGATATTCAACATGCTGAACAATATTATCAATTTTGCCAATTACTGGTGGTTCCGCTACTTAATGGTGAGTAATAAAAATTGATATTTAACTCAACTGAATATGATGCTACTATGTACATAGTATGTACATACATACATACACATATATGTACATATTTATGTGTATTAATTTTTATCATCTGCACGCTTCTGTTTCCAGGTGACCGAACTCTATGTAGTTGAAAAATGGGAGCGTGTAGCGATACGTAAGTTTTGTAATCCGATACTCTGTCATTCGTCGTCATGCCTAATTCGAGGCAATTATTGGCATATGCCCTTATCGCGTGTATTCCACAGACGTCATCTTTATGGTCCTATTCTGTGTGTTCTGGTATTTCAATTATTCCGTACTGCTGTCGGTGACTGGAAATCTATTTGGCTATACGCCGCCGATGGGAAATATTTTGCCCGGAGTGCAACAGGCAGCTGGCATCAAGGTCACATAGTCGCCACGGAACGTCCTCATCATCACTAGCTTATTTTCGATTATTTGCAAATATTAGCTAGTTTTCTTATAATTCCGATTTAGATTTACAATGTTTAAATTTCAGAAACTCGTTATGTGACTAGGCTTTCCTTTGATAGACCGATCCTCAACGATATACATATGTATGTAACCCATTTGAGGGGTTTTTCATTTGTTTCTGAAGCTCTCATTTCAAAGTAATTAGGCTAATGTAGATTTAAGATCTAGTTTTGCACGTTCAAATAAAGCCATCAAGTGTTTAACATTATAATCAATGTTCTTTTTTTTTTCTAAGATAAAACTAATCGAACCGGGGCAATTAATTGTTGTTATCTTCGTTTGGGTTTTTTTTCGTTTTGTTTGTTTTTATATATACTTTACTTTCGCACTTCAATGCACTAATTGTTACAATTTCATTACAAAAATATATAGCCTATTGTTATTTTAGATGTTTATGTGTATTAAATAGTAATTGTATTTGTAAGATTTTATAGAAAAAATTGTGCTGCCTTTTGTTATTCGAGTGGCCGCGCAGCTATCAATTAAGTTTAGAATCAAAACGCTAAAAGCATTTCACAGCGCGTTGCCTGCTGTGAAAGTTGCGAAGGCGTACATGCGTACAGGGGAAGGAAAGGGAGGAGTGGAGTGGAGGACTGGAGGAGGATTATGGATTGACATACTTTATACTTAAGGTATACAAAAACTAAGTTCTACAACTTTTGACCATCGTGCCGGGCATTCCAATCAATCTTCAAACTTCAAACCTATAAATCGCATTACCATTAAAACTTAGCAGCTAATTTGTTGTGGGCTTAGCAGCAGCAGCAGCCGTTGAGCACAGGGCAGCCAGCACCATGTGCTCTACCCTGGACACTTTCTGCGCCAACGCCCGCTTAGATAACTACGGCTCTTACAACTAACTGTACAGACAGAAAGAAGCTTTCCTTCCACGCGCTCGATCCAGATTCAGATTCAGATTCAGATCACAACAGCCATCGGCATCGCTTGTTAGGACGGTGTCGACGTGCTATCGAGAAGCACCGACGCCAGCTCCTCATTGGGCTCCACATACACCAGCGTCGGATCCTCACCAAACTCCAGGCGTCCGTAGCGCGCCACCAGCGGCGATTTGCTGCTCACTTGCGGAGCACGCGGCCACTTGCGCTTCGGCTTCGTGTGCGTCAACATGTGCGACTTGAGATTGGTGGACTGGGCGAAGCACTTGGAGCAGCCATCGATGGGACAATGATATGGCCGATCTCCAGTGTGTATGCGCACATGTGTGCGCAAATTGAAGTCCAGCGAGAAGCGTTTGCCACAGCCCTCGAACGTGCACTCGAACGGCTTCTCGCCGGTGTGCACCAGCTGGTGGCGCTTCAGCTTCGAGCTCTCCACGAAACTCTTGCCGCAGACATTGCACACATGGCCGCGCGGACCGTGCGTATGCATGTGCTTGCGCATGGCGGAGTGATTGCGGAATTCCTTGTTGCAGCCGCGATGTGTGCACCGAAATTTCGGCTCCTCATCCTCATCCGCAGCCGCAGGCATTGCTGTCATTGTGGCCGTCGTTTGATTGCCACGCAGATGTGTTTGTTGCTGTTGTTGTTGTTGTTGCTGTGGTTGGGCGCCGCTGTTGCTGGTCGCAGGCACCAGAGGCGGAGGTTGTGTAGTTAATTGACGCTTGCTAGCCTTGTTGTTGACGTTGTTGTTGTTGCTCGCTTTCAGTCGCACATTCGTGCTGCTGTTTTGCAGGACAAGCTTGGGCAGCGTTTTTGTTGTTGCTGCTGCTGCTGCGGTGGTTGCTATTGAGGGATGAGCAGGCGTGTTTTCGGGCGCAGCCGCCATTAATCCAACAGGTTGTGGCATATTCTCAATTAGCTCAATGCTGCCATATGCCTCATCCAGCTGATATTGTTCGCTAAGCGATTGGCTGTCCTCCTCCTCCTCCTCATGTTCCTTCACTTCATCGGCAACGCCGTCGCCATCGCCATCGGCCATAATTGCATTCACCACCTCCTCGACATCGGTAACGGCGTCCGCACTGAACGGATCCGGCAATATGACATACTCATTGCCAATGCCGTCGCTGAGCACATCATGATGCATCATATGCTCATCAATGATCAGCTTTGACATGTCGTTTGTTCTGCTCGTTGTACTGCTGGCTGCCTGCGGGGCTAGTTGCTGATCTGTGTGCTGGTCATCCAAGTCCAGTTCCTCTTCGTCCTCGTCCTCTGAGTTGAGCGACGACCAGAGCGTCACATTGAACTGATCCTGTGTGATCCGTATGGGCACTTTGGTTTGCTTCCATCGCTTGGCCGTGCCGTGGCCGTTGCCGTTGCTGATGTTGTTTTGGTTGAGGTTGCTGAGGTTGCTGCTGCGCTGCGGTCTGCCGAATGGCTTAAAGTCCTGGACGTGACAGCTATTGGAATCATCCGTTGATTTCATATAGTAGTCGTTCTCTAGCTGCTCCTCCTTGATAGTCGCTGCTGTTGACTCGATTGTAGTTAACATTTCGGAGGCAATCTCAAAGGCATTTGCATCACGTTGCATGATCGGCGTCTCCTCCTCGTCTTCGTCGCCAGACGACAAACGCATCTCACCATCCATTTGTTGGCCATCATCCTCATCGGTGCTATCCTGCTCCTGCTGCTGCATAATAATTGAAGGTGGTAGCGCATCTGCTGTGGCCATGCCCACCGAGGTGGCCAGCCTATCCATGCGATCCACCGGATAGTATTCGTAGACATCGCCAGATATGAGGAATTCGCCTGCGTCCACGACAATGTTAGCATCATCATCATAATCATCTATAATCTCCTCAATTAGAAAACTCTCGTTGTCGCCAGCGCTGCCTATATGCTCCGTACCATCCAGTTCGGAGCTATACGGATGCTGATGCTCCACAATTGCCGTGGTGGGCGGCAGAACGTGTGTGAAGTACAAAGGCGATGTTGTGTTTGTATTGTGATTGTGCACTGATGACGAGGACATGGACATCGGCATTGACAGGGGTAAGGGTAGGGGCAGCGGCACAGCTGCTGCGGCTAGTGAAAGATTTTTCACGATTGGCGGCGCTCTGGCCTGAAAGTTGCCGCCTTGATGATGACTTGTCATCGTTTGGCGTGTTTACGTATGCCTTTGTGAGTGTGCGTGCGTGTGTGTGTGTGTGTGATTGCGGGTTACTGTATATGTAGGCGCGCGCGCTCGTATGTATATGCGTCTGTGGATGGGGCCCACTGAAAATGGCCAATTAGAGAGCAAACCATTATAGAATATCATAAAACATACCCGCGCTAGCCAATTGCGTAGCAAATTGTTGTTTTTGTTGTCTATTGAATTGTTTGTCTCTCCTCTACTGCTGTCCTATTGACATCGGTGCGTGGGGCGCTGCGTCGACGGCAGCAGCGGCAGTGGCAGACGTTGTCTGTCAAATGTGTCGCTTTTCGGTCTCCTCGCGATGCCGCACGGCCCGATTGGTGCACAATGTTGTCTATGTGCCGTTAAATGTTTACTAGCAATGTAAATATTTTGAATTTTGCCGGTAAATATGGCGGAATTGTATTTTCCAAAATGGCTCAAGCACTTTCTCTTGCGTACAACTTTTGTTGGTGTTAGTGTTTGACAGCGTACCGTCGACATCAAATGCAACCCTGCGCGCGCTTTATGTATACAGATGTGTGCGCGACAAGCGTCCTGCCGGGGGCTGTAAATTGCAATTAAATTATTTTATCAATTTTTAATGGCTTTACACACATTAAGTTGTTCATTAATTAGCATTGACAAGACTGCCGGGCATTACAAATGTATTCTATTAATAATGCAAGCTTGATATCGATAACGATAAGTCTTATTGCAGGGTTGCCTGCCGGCCGACCGCCCGATTTTTCTATGCCAATAAATAAAAAATGTATATATACATACATACATATATGCGTATAATAAACTATATTACGCTTATTTGTATTCATTTCCGTAATAAAATTTACATACGGCTAATAGAGATCTATAACCACAGCTTCTTCAGCAGCAACACCTCTGGCAGATAAATACGCGACAATTTCTGCTCAATAAAAGGTTCCCGTTGCGCTTTTATTGTTTCTGCGTCGCATTTAAAATCAGTCTTAATAAAGTGCAATGCCTTGCGATCGGGAGTTAGAGCTATATTATAATGACGACACAGCCCATACAGCTCCTGAGGCTCTACTAAAGTAAAACGCAACAAGTAAGCTGTCGGCACAGTGAGCTGTTTGTTGTTGTAGGCATGCGTAAAGATTTCAAGGATTCGCCTGCAACACACAAAATATATCTAATAAAATCTACATAAATTACGATAATACTTGCCGTCGTATTGTCTGTAGTTTTGCGGCAGCCACCGCGCATATGATGTGCGGCAACTGTGGCAGGCCTTTAATCACACGATACAGATTGCCCTGGTGATAGTTCATGCATATGCTGAAAGCCAACTTAAAGATCTCATCCTCTCGCACCTCGGCGGGCAACGTTAGACCCCGCACCAGAGCCTCTGGTGTACCCAAGTTGAATACTTGATATAACGATTCGATAAAGCAACGTCGCTGTGCAACCCGTATTGTGGGCTTTTTCTGGTCCTGATCCTTTTGCACCTCGCCGTCCAATTCGTTATAGCAGCTGAGTACCATATTCAGGCATTCCTGCAAATGCTGATTGCATATTTTGGGATCAAATTTCTCAATAGGTTCCGCACACAGGCGATAGCGACTGTAGGCCAGAAACATTATCATCGGCTCCAGCAATCGGATGGTCTGTCGCGCATCAAACTGTTGTATGACGATTTCCCGACGCACCATGCGAAGACGATCGAATATAAAATCATATGCCAGATGGTAGGGCTTACGTTCATCCATCAATATACTGCAATAGGTGAACGCTGAGTTAGTTATTCCATTTCCAATAGGACATTTACATACTCTTTGAGCAGGTATTCAACAGTTTTCATTAGGCAAAGTTCAGTGCGCATGTCCTTCGCCTTGGCTACCTTGGCGTCAGCTGCGGAACGTGTGAACTCCTTGACCAGGATTCCGGGTACATGCTTTTTGCCATCTTTGTACTCAAAGTAGTTGAGCAATTTCTCTTTAATGCGCCTGTAACAAATATATGTGAATATAAAAATAAATATTATACAGAACGTGCTCACATTTTTGCCTCTGCGTCGGGACAAAAGCTCTCGCAGGAGCCGCGCACATGCCTTGGATTATCCATAATAATTTCCGATTCAACAATTTGTTCAACTGCAAACACACAACAAAAAACAGCTGGCAACGCCAGAGCTGTCGCCTTTGTCAAGCAAATTAAATTAAAAAAAAAATTCTCTGTACCCAGCATTAGGCTCTTCCATCTACCAACATGTCTTCGTTTTTGCGCACGATCAGACAAATTTTATGCCGAAATCGTTTTGTTTCGCATACTCTACGAACAAATTTAAAAGAGTCAACAGTCAAAATAATAGCCGGCAACGGGCATTTCAACAGCCTGGCAACCCTGCTGCAGTTTGTCGTTATTGTCGGCGCAATGGAGCCAAAGAAGCGCGCCCAAAAAGTCAGCATGAGTCTAGAGTCGAAGGCGCAGCATTATCTGAATGCACTGAAAGTGCGCTGGATGCAGCTGCACGAGATACCCGGCATGTTCGCCTATCAGCTGCAGGAGGCCAGGCAGGGCCGCACGCTGCCCGGCAAGCATGGTTTCTATGTAGAGGTGCGTTCCAAGTTGTGGACAATTTAGATTAATCTACATAAGTGACTCACTCCTCTTCGCAGTTGAATGCGGAGCGCAGCTTGAAGCGGCGCGTGCCGCAGCCAATTGAGAGTCTGAATCCCACATTTAAGCCGAAACAATTCAATTTCAATAAAGTCGATGCTCTGGAGGTGATGATGACCATTGACAAGGAAAAGGATAACGCCGAAATACAGATGATTATCAACAAGAGTCCTCTGACCAAATACCATACGCTCATCTGTCCCGATGTGAAAAGCAACTTGGTGCAACGTGCCACCCTTTCGGCGCTCAGTTTCTGCGTTAATTTCATGCGGAGCATTAACGATGCGGCCGTACGTTTGGGCTACAACAGTCCGGGTGCATTGGCCTCGGTGAATCACTTGCATTTCCATATGGTGCATCTACCCCGCGACTTGTACATAGACAATGTGGAGCTGCAGCCGCTGGCTGGCGACTATGTGTACCGCCTGAAGCCGGAGTCGCCCACGGAGGCCATTTGCTATGTGATTACGGCCAGAGACACTGAACGGGATGTGCGCGAAAAAGTCGCCAACCTGCATCGCCTCACCGAATGGCTGTGCGACAATCAGTTGCCGCACAATCTGTTCATAACGCACAGCCACAACTCCGACGATTTGCGTGTGTTTGTGTTTGTGCGCGCCAAGTATTGCGTGACCAAGGACATCACCGCATTCAATGTGGGCTTCTGCGAGATGGTCGGCTTTCTGCCTCTGAGCGGTAAGAGCGCACTTAGCTTACATATATATATACATATATGTATATATTTTTACAGATGCGGACAAGCTGCAGAGCATGACGGAGCAAACGGTGATCGAGCGCATTCTGGACATTACGGGCAATGCCTACGAGTCAGCTTATGAGCAAGTGAAGCTTATTATCAATGGCGACATGGATGCCGCATGGTTTCATTCGCTTGTAATATAGGAGACCATCGACACAACACAACAAGGAGGCTTTTAGTTCTTGTTATTGATAAGTACAATTTTATTGAAAATTCCATTTTTTACCGCACAGGACAGTTAAACGGCCGCTGCGACAAATCCCTTGCCCATGGCCGCCTTACCCACAACCTTGTTGTTTGGCTCAATGCGATAATTGACCTCGGTTGTCGCATTTTGCATTCTCATCAGCTCGATCAGCTCCGGCAGCCGATCCGCTGCGATGCTGGCTCGTATTGCCCCAAAGAACGACATATAATGATGCAAATTGTGACTGTTGGACCAATAAAAGATTGATTATTCTACAGAAAGTTGACAAATGTTGAGCTTCATCTCTTACATCATTAGCAGAATGGGTCCCAGCAGCTCGTGCGTCTTGTACAAATGATGAATGTAGGCGCGCGTGTGCTTCTGGCAGGCCAGGCAGCTGCAGTCCTTTAGCAGCGGCCTAAAGTCCTCCTTGATGGCCTCGTCCGTGACATCCAGGAACGCCGCATGCTCATCTTTGTCCTGGACATAGCTAAATGTCAACGCCTTGTAATTTACGGCCGCACAATACGCATACGAGCTGTCGAAGACATCCACGCCCAAGCGTATCAGCTCCAGCAGCAGCAAAGGCGTGTAGGCGCCAGGCATAAGACGCAGCTGCTCCTCCTCTAGTTGCTGCACGCAATGCTCGACAATGGGCAACAACTGTGCGGCCTTAAGTTCTGTGGCAGCCAAGCCGTTCGTATGGAAACCCTCCAGTATGTAGCCTCCATAGCTGCCGGCTGGTTGTTGACGTGCATGCTTGATGGACTGTGTGCGAGCGAATGTGCTGTAGCCGCCCACAATGGGTGCCAAGAGCGTGGAATCTTTCAGTCGCTGCAGCTTGCTTTGCTGCTCGTAGCACTGCTCCATGAAGCGCTCGGTGCGATCCACCGATTTCTGCACTCGCTTCTTGGTGCTCTCGGGATTTGTGTCCGCGTCACATAAGCCCTGATAAACGTCCGGCGCAAAGTTGGCCACGATGTCCAGGTAACGTGCGGCCGTAAGTGATTCCTTGCCGTGCCGCGTAAAGAGCGGCACCACATCCCTATCGTTGCCACCTGTTGGCGTCAGTTCACAAGGATCGCGTAGCAACAATAGCGTGTTGTAGCCCGGATAGCCCACATAGTCGCTCAGGCTGCGATTCCACTGCGCCAAGGACTCGGACATTTGTTCCATGGTGGACAATGTGAGCTGCAGCATTTGTTGATGGTCCTGGCTGACCATATCAAATACCTCGGCACTCAGGTATGGTATGCTGCCGCCTTTGGTTGTTTGCAGCAGCAGCGGCGTCTGTAGCTCCTTGCTCTCCTTGATCCGCAGTTGGCCAAGGCGACCAGAGTTTTTACTAATACTTTTTAAAACGAATTTCATGCTGTTAGTTTGTTTTTATCACTTGCGCACGTTTTGCGCTTATTATGGTATTGAAGTATCGATACTTCTCGATACCATATTTGCTGCTGTTTGTGAAATCAAAACAGAATTATATATATTTTTAAATATAAATTTTTATAACAAATATGCGTACCCATTAAAATTTCATTGAATATTATGTTATTTTTGCCCGCTATTGGGCTTGAATGAGAAAATGCTACTAGCGGCAAATTCAAATATTTTTGCACGGTCACACTGTTATTCCTCAACTGGGAATCGCTGTAACTGTGACTCTTCACGGCAGCGTTAATCGCACTCGTTCGCTGCTCAAAATAGTTCATGTTATTGCCGCCGTTATGTTACGCTACATTTCTGTTTTGTCATCCGTTCTTTTTTTCACAACAACAAATAATGTTATTCAAACAGTAAACTAACTGGGGGCACGTAACGCTGATGTTTTTGTTGTATGCGCAGCGCACTTGAGTATTGTTGTCATTGTTTTTGTTGCCGCACCGTTCTACTTGTGTATTTTTGCTCGCTCGCACTTGTTGGTGTGACTTTTCCCCAATTGTGTATGTTTGTTCCGTTCGCGTTCGTTCATTGATTTCCTAATTAAGTTTATAATTAAAATTAATTGAAAAATTACCCACATATGTACATATGAATGTACATAGGAAAATGTAAAGTGGCGCGCGTGTTGTAACGTCGAAAATTAAGTGCCTGTGTCTATTAAATTGGAATGAAAGCACGTTAAAAATTTAAATACGAAATTGTGCCAAAAACATCAACGCCAGCCAAAAAGGTAATTATAACAAGCCAAGTGCACGTTTCTTTCCCTTTATTTTCTTGCCTAATTGATGACTTCCCTGCCGCGCTCTATTTATAATTAAAAACGTCTGCAATGGCAATTATATTTATTGAACAAAAGGCGAATGTGCTTGTATATAAAATGTATCTACATATAAATGTATGTACATATATATATGTACATATATGCATAAAACAACTATAAAAATTCTTTGCACAAAATTTTAAATGGCCATAAATTGTGCTAAAAGTCGCGTTGCGGCTTAAGTATTTTTGCGGGCTGCGGCTATGGCTATGGAGCCGGAGGGATGTGTGGGTGCTTATCCTATTTAGTGACTCTGCCAGGGTTGTCAACGTGCGCAAATTGCAGTCATGGTTTATGTCGTTATTATGGCCTTGGATGTCTCTTTACCTGCTACCTGCTCGTTGCAAGCCATTTATGTTTCATGTTTAAGAAATTGCCTGCGGCGTGAAACGAAAAAGTCGTAAATGAGAAACCCCTAAAACGGAAAACTAATATAAAATATATATTTTTCGCTTTCCAGGTGGTCCCGCAAAATACAACCGTGTGGCAACTCTAGGCAAATGAACTGTTTTACCTGCACACATACAAACGCGTATTCAACACAGAACGGATAATTTAGTGGAATTTTCGAAAATAGCAAAGGAAAGGCAACCATAATCCTCAAGAGCAGCAGCCGCAGCGGCAGTGGCAGCTCCAACAACAACGCTGGCATAATAATCAAAGATTAAATCAGGTTTATATGGAAGGGTTAAAAAGAGCAAAAGCAGCCTGTCACAGGAAGAAATACACGTTTCCTAGTCGCTAAGGCACATATACAACAACAACAACAACAACAACAACAGCAATAACTACAACGAACAACTGATTTTGATTACAACTACAAGGAGCGCGCGCTACACACAAGCACACGTACACACACATACGTGAGAGCGAGAGCGAGCGAAAGAGAGAGAGAACGTCTGTGAGCGGGTAAGAGAGAAAGCATGCACAGATTAACAAACGCGCTCATTTTTCCGCTCAGTTCTCATTCGAGTGCGGTACGGTTACGTCGCGTTGCTGTACGAGGCAGCGGTGAAAATACAACATAAGATTTTCCGTTTTCCGCTAGGCGACGGCACAGCACAACGTATGGGCGGCATTTGTTTTGAAAGCAAAGTAAGAGGAAAACGAAATATAAACCTAACGTCGCGACCGCACCTCGCCAATAACTTTTGTTTGTGATTGTATGTGTGTGTGTGTGTTTTGAAACGAATATATGACGAAAAAGGAAGCAAAGTCAAGTGAAAATAGTGCAAAAATATACAGAAAAAAAAAGAATTATAATAATAAGATAGCCAAAAGACAGCCCAGACCGCAGAGCAGAGACCAGTTTGAAATCGCCGCCTATTTGCAGGGCAATACATGCGCCACCGTCGCCGTTGGCAGAAGCAGTGCATGTGCTATGTGCTTATGCGTGTGCGAAAGAGCTGGCAATAGTTTTGAGTGTGGAGCAGGGGCAGTGGCAGTGGCAGGCAATTGAACGAACACACAAACACACACATCTGCACATGCTAGCCAAGACAGTGCTACAAAAACAACAACAACAGCAACAACAAGCGACCACATACGGTGAAAAGGCCGCGTCGCCGTCTCAAGGAGCGAAAGGTAGAGAGAGAGGCAACGGCAACGGCAGCAGCAGCAGCAGCGGAGCGAGCTATAAGAATAATAAATTACACTTTGCTTTTGCTATAATAAGAAGAAAAATTTATATACACACAAACACACACATGTGCAAGTAATGTTTTTCGTGTGTGTGTGTATGTGGGGGGAAAATTGTAATAATATATGAACGTAAGAAAAACGCTGGAAATGGAAAACTAAAAGTAAATTTCGAAACATCAGCAGCAGCGGCAGCGCAAATATGCAGCTGTGTGTGCGCGTATGTGTGTAAATTATTAACAGTTAGGCTGCGCAAATCAAAAGCAAAAGAAAACGAAGAAGAAAATAAACAGCAGCAAAATAAAAGTGAATAACATTCTATGTGCCATCATTTTCAACACAACAACAACAACTACTATAATTAAGCAAAAGGAGCAGCTTTAAAAAATATATAAATAAATACATATACACACACGTAATTATAAGCGTTATTATATACAGTATTAGCAACAAAAACAAAAACAACAACCACAACTACAGAACTACAGAAAAAGAAGAACTTAAAAATGTCCTGCATATCGAGCAATTTTAGCTCATTCTTTCTCAACTCCTTGAACGATCCTTCAGAGTTTTCCAAGTACTTGAGCAATGGCGAGCTGAAATGCACAAATTTCGAGGAATTTCAAGTGTTTGCACAGTCAACGCAACAGCAGCAGCAGCAACAACAACAACAACCACAATCACAGTATTTATGCACAAACGGCGTCGGCAGCGCTGAGCTCGACTATGAAGCAGCGACGTCGCAGTCGCAGCGTGAAGCTGCCGAAACGCCGGCAGTGTCAAGCGTCACAGCGTTGCCAAACAATCGCTGGCCCACAGCGGTGGCAACGCCAAACGGACACGCGACAGCCTCTGCCGCTGCCGCCGCCGCTGCGGCTGCGGCTGCCGCCACCGCTCAACATTTCGATGGTTCCTTTGAGTTTATCAAATATCTGCGCCACTCCACGGACTTTACGCCCAACAGCAGCAGTACCAGCAGCAGCGGCGGCGGCGGCGGTGGCGGCAGCAGCAGCGACGCAGTCGACGGCGCAGCGGCAGCAGCAGCAGCAGCGGCGGCGGACAAGGCAGGCAGCAAACTGACTGCAGTCGGCGCAGCGGGCAGAATCACACCACCGCCGCTGGCGGCGTCGCCGGTGGGCGCCGGCCTCCTGGATCTGGACTCGACGAGCATCACGCAAAAGTCGCGTTCGGCGTCGCGCAAAGTCGCCGCGCTGCTGTCTTCCGTTTCGCGCTCTTCCAACAGCTTGGACGCCAGCTCCTCGACGCTGGACGCCGTCTTCGATCACGACTCGAAGCAAACGATCTTCGAGCTGCAGCACCTGACGAGCGCTTCAAACGGCTCAAATGCCTCCAATTCGAACGAGTCGTCGCTGGAGCTGCTCGCCTTTCCCAGCTCCCATCTGAATGCCTCCAATTCGAACACCTCCTCCGAGGAGCATTGCGGAAGCGCTGCTGAGTTTGGTGGCCTGTTGGGCGGAGCCAGTTGCTCCGGCGCCTCGGCAGCTGGCGGTGCGCCCAAGCTATTGGGCAGCTTTGTGATCAAGGAGAACTTCGAGGTGCATCCCTCGCACAAGGTGGAGGAGGGAATCTTCCAGCACATGAACAAGCTGCCCTCAAAGAAGAAGGACACCCTCAAGCAGCTGGGCGTTCGATTCACGGGTCAAATGACATTGACGGACAAATCGATTGTTGTCGAAAACTTCATCAAATTTTGTGAGGTAAGACCTGGAAAAATGAAAATTGATCAACTGGGGGATACTCTGTAGTCAGCATACCATTACCAGCGGTTGTACAATGATGCCTTATGGCAAGCTTAATTGAACAAGTCAAATCATTTTTCCAGTTTCAATTAATGTTCAACATTCTCTCTATCATTACATTACATATGCCACATACAAGTATGAATAGAATTTGATTTTCGCCAACATAATCACAGGCTTCACATATATTTATATATAAGTATATATCTAAATATATATACATGATATGTATATGTAATCATATATATTCATAACGCGGATACACCGTTCATATCCTTTACACAAGCGCATTTCTCACTCTATTATATGCCGCCCGCACATATCACACCCATACATTTGCACACACACTCACACTCACCCAACGAATGTCATTATAAATTGTAATAACAGCAGCAGCGACGCCAGCGTCAACTGAGCGGGGCAGAGCAGCAACACAAAACCCACAACCACAAATTCAGCATACAAATACAACTGTAATCATGTGTGGCACCAATGTGTGCCTGTGTATTCCAAACACCTACATACAAACATATGTACATTTATATTTACACACACACACAAACACACACAGACAAATCGCCCCCAACACATTTGGCGCCTTTTCAACACTATGCCAGGCAACCCTCCCAACTCTCACACCGACAAATGCTCATTACGCTCAGCTTTATCGGAACGCACACACACACACATACACACAATCAACTAGATTTGGTCGAAGCAGCACCCGCACAACCCACACACTCAAACTATATACGAAACGGCATTGATGGCATAATACAGGAACAACAACAAAAACAACAGCAGTAGCTAGGGCCTAACCTTATTTCAACATGGCTGCTTTCTCGGCCCTTCGGCCGCTATTACAACATTTTAGTTTTAAGATGCCTAGCTTTGATGTCGCTCTGCTCTCCCTACCAGTTCAGCTCAAAATTGTTGCGCGCTCTCTCTTACTCTAGCACACACTCACTCCTTTGCTCGCAAAACTTTACTTGCCGGGAGCAGCGGCAGAGGCAGAGGCAGCGGTTTCTGCTGCTCAAACTACAAAGTTTTGTGTGTGTGTGTGTGTGTGTGTGTATAGTTATGTGTGGGTAAGTGGGTCTGGCAACCCCCAAAAAGCTCAAGCGGGCGCTATTGAGTAATTGTATATGAGCCCCTCTCTTTCTCTTTCTCTCACACACATACACATTCTCTCTTGTACATACATACAGTCATCAAGTTACTTGGGGCGTTTGTCCGACTGTCCATTGAGCTGCCTTCGTATGTCCTTTCATATGCATGTACGTATGTATTAACATATGTATTTATGTATGTTTTTGTGTGTGGGACCCTAGCGGCGTCGTTGAAGGCTACTAAATGCGCATGCAGCAGCAGCAGCAGTAACAGTCGCAGTCACCAATACACATCTGCAATAAGTTTGCCAATCTGTGTGTATATGTATGTGTGTAAGGGACAGCTAAACTACGGTTGAGAGCGGGTTGGGACGTATGGCGCAGGACGTTGGGCGTTTGGCTGGGGCAGGTACAATGTCTCGGCTTTGCACAATTTACGCGCTCACACAGAAACACATGTACATTGATTATAATTTTAAATTATATACGCACACGTACGCAAACATACGGACATAAATTACTATGTAAATACATACTTATATTCGTATAACTGTACTTGCCAAACTTATATGATGACTATATATGCACATACACTGTCAACACACACACACACACACATATATATGGACATAAAATATTTAGGTTTATGCGTCGTTTTTGCCGCCTTTGGGGCCGCATTAAATTAGTGTTGTATAACGAACACAAGGGGTTACAAGGGCATGGGCATATGCAGATTGTTGCCAAAAATGTTAAATATACATATGAAATATTGTTGTATGTAACTTTTGTTGTCGCGCTGCAGCCACCGTGGCTGAACAGGCTAATGTGAGGTTAGGTTTAACTCTTCGTTCAGCTATCGCTACTGGTCAGGCGACACTAACATAAGACCCAAGTAGGGACCCCCAATAATGAAAAGCCAAACGAGCATTTGGGTAATAATTAATGAGCCTTTTCCACCCTTTTATCACACGTGCGCCGCTTAAATTGTTGTTAAAAACCTGTTAAACGCAAAGAGTGAAAGTGTGAAAATTGTAGCCTCCCTAACAAACACACACGCACAAACGATGTGTGACTGGGGCGCACACGCAACCCTCAAAAATCACAAAATCATTGCCAGGCGGCGGCAACACGAACAACTGTTGTTGCACGCACAAGCAGCAAAACAGAAACAGAAAGAAAAACAATTCACACTTGTCTCAATAAAAACAACAACAAGTCGCATCACACCACATATACACAACATACACCACAGACAACAACCGCAGGCCGCCACACACAAACACGCACACACACACACGCTCAGAGAGCAGGGCAGGGCAGGATCCGTCACGCACAGGCACGCACAAACACAAAGTCTGCGTGCTGCCAATAGGTTGCAAAAAATAAAAGAAAAACAACAACAGAGAAAACAATAAAAGGAAAAGCAAAAACACAATACCGCAACACATTGCCATTGCTGCCTTCATTCTTCTTTCATGCTTCCCGTTTTTTTTTTGGCTATGAAACAGTAAAGCGGCTATGGGAATGTAAACACACAAAACGTACACTCCAGCCACCCGCAGCATCCAAAACAATCAAGCAGCAACAGCAGCAGCAACACTTGGCTTGACAGTCAAGCTCGGCTCTCTTGCCATTACCACTCTCCCACTTTGTAGTTCGTTATCTCTCTTTCTCTCTCGCACGCATGCTGCTGTTAATGAGTCGCCAGCGTCACGCTGCCCTCTTCACGGCTAACACCTCTGAAGGGGCCTGTCATCATTGAAAAGGCGTTGAATTGGTTACTCGAGCTCTCGCGCTCTCATAATTTGAAACACACACACACACACACACAAAAAGTCAAGCTTAAAGTATTTTGGTAAATTTGACTTGGCCTGCTCCTTCTGCTGCTGCTGATACTGCACACTAGTATCCTGTGGCTGGGCGTCGTCACTCCTTTTTGCTCTATTGATTTTTAACATAATCAAAACCCCAAATGTATGCACACATGCATACATACATTTATACATTTATAAGTACATACGTACATTTACACACACTGGCATTTTCGACAGCGTTGCCATGTATGCTTAGAAGTTGGCAGGCTGATGCTTTGGGTGGCAACGTTGGCGTCGCGCTGATTATGAGGATGTTGATAAGTTTTAACGTTGACGACGACGAGGACAGCGCTGACGACGAACGAGCGCACGACGACGCGTCGACGATGCTTGTTAACTTTCTCTCTCTCTCTCTCTCTCTCACAGAACACACACACGTGCACTGGCACAGGCACAGACACAGCCGTCCGTCAAGCTGCTGCGCCTATTTTAAACACAGACACAAACATACGCACACACACACTCACACAGAGAAGCACATGGACATGCGACAACCCTTTTAGCCCCCACAAGTTGCTCTTAGTTCTCCTCAACCCGTCTCGCCATCATTGTTGAAAATGGCTTCATTGAAAATGTTGTTTGCTTTTCTATTTGGGTTTGCTGTTGCCGCCTTTCTCTTTCCGTTTTTGCGTTATTTTATATTTTTACACTATAAAATATACATTGTGTGTGTGTGCGCGTGTGAGTGTGAGTGTGAATGTGTGGGGTGTGCACGGGGGTGTGCACGCTTGTGTGTGGCATGCTTTTAGGCTCAGAGTCCTTTCTATGATTGTGTTTGCATTTTGGGGTCTGCAAGTTTTTGGCTTTTGTAAAATTTTCGTTTTCAACTTTTCGTTGTACACGAATTATAAGTTTTGATTAGTAGTGGGCAAAGTTTTCATTTGCATCTGTATGTGTATGTGTATATGTGTGTGTGTGTGTGTGTGTGTGTGTGTGTATGTGTCTCAGGGTTACTTTGGTGGTTGGGCATAGACTAGTTGCGGGTGTAGATAAGTATATGGTATATATGGGTACATATATAATACGTATATATATATGTATATATATATATATATATTTATATAGCTAGGAAATGAGTTTCAGCTTTATAATAGCCGCAAAAGGGGTTTGGCCAGGTTTATTTTGCTCGTCCTGGTAGGAGGTTTTTATATAAACTTGGTTTTAAGTTCCAAAAAGGAAATGGAAATTTCCATGTTCAGCTAAATAATATAAATTGCCTTTACTTTTTACATTAACAAAGTTCCAGACAGGATGTTTTTCATAGAGCATACGTAGCATACTTTTTAGAGCGCACATATATCTGCATGAATAAATATTCCTATGTATCTATTTATTTCACAGGAATACGATATTAAGGATCATCGGCCGTGGTTATCCTTAAACCAGTGTGGCCTCAACAAGCCCGAACAAATCAAATTCGCGCGCTATTTAGGCCAAGGATTGCCAACGTTTACGCTCTTCTGCATTTATAGCAATTTTAAGAATCTGTTTTGCACCAAACGCACAGAAATGTGAGTAGACCCGAAATGAAAGAGTCTCTAAATTACATACATTTACTTATAAATACCCTTTCACCCCACCCCACCCCCCACAGCTATACCAAGGATGGCTACAATCTGCCTTATATACTCGATAAGACCAAGCGCTTCCTGGCCAATACAACAGCTGGTAAGTGCACAGACCCCAAAATAACCGAATCCACCCCCCCCCCCCTCTCTCTCTCTCTCTCTCTCTCTTTACCCATATGCGAATATTAAGTATAGTGCAAATGCAGCAACGAAAAAAAAAACAACAGGCAAAAAAAAAATAGAATGCAATAGAAAAAAAAAACGAAAATAACCTCAAAATAGCTTCAAGCGAAATGTGCTAAATTTTAAAAATATACACAAAAACGAAAACGTTTTATTTTTCCTTTATGATTTTCTTCTATTTTTGCCTTTTTTCATTTTTCTCATTTCTCATTTGCTCTATATATTTGATTTTGCACATGCACTTTCTGTTCGCTCTCGTTACGCAAAATGAAAAATATATTTAAAAATTGGCTGCCTATTTTTGCGCTCGGAAAAGAGCGGAAAAAAACACAACAAAAAAAATCTAAAAAAAAAAAAACAATTATAATTTTAGACTTCAATTTTTTGTGTTCTTCTTCTTCTTGTTCTTTTTTCCACGCATTCGCTTTAAATCACTAGGCGAAAATACCAACAACAACAACAACAACAACAGCAACAAGACCAACAACACAACAACAACAACAACATCCACACCGCTCAAACAGACACAAGAGCAATGCGAATCAGCGCCAGCATCGCCAGCAGCAGCAACAACAACAACAGCAACAACTACAACAATAACAGCACCCAATAACAACCACAACAACAACAACAACACCAACACACACGCAACAGGCAACAGCAGCACACACTTACACACGCAGCAAGCAGCGCAGTCGCAGCATCAGCCGCCGTTATTGCCAGCAGCACGCACAATGACACCCACAGGCACGCTCCTGCCCAGGCCGGGCACGCCCACAACGCCGGCAGCGGCAACGCCGCATCCGCAACATACGCATTTGATGCAGCCACATGCACCGCCGCATCATCTGCAGGCGCAGCAACAGCAGCATCAACAACAACATCAGCAGCAGCAGCAGCAGCAGCAACAGCAGCATCAACAACAACAATCGTCCACGCCCACGCGTGGCCCGCCCCTGACGCCGCATCACCATCAGCAACAACTTCCACAGCACGCACATCATGCGCCACCGCATCCACATCACTATCCACATCCACATCCGCATCCTCATATGCAGCAACATCCACATCCGCATCCGCATCACTTTGCCTACGCACATCCGCATCAAACGCACTACGGGCTGCCACCACATCCGCATTCCCATTCCCATCCCCATCCGCATCCGCACTCACATCCGCATCCACACGCACATATGGCAGCACCCCTCGGCTATGGCCAACAGGTGGCGCCAACGGCACCCCAAACTGCAACGCAGCCGCCGCCGCATGCGTTGCCGCCCAATATGTGAGAATGGCGTCGGCGTGGCGCCAAATATGGCGGCAGTGGCGCCACCTGTTGACAATCGTAGGCGGCTCCAGCTACCTAAAGTATCAAAATCGAACAATATAAAAGCCCCAACTACTATTATTAGCTCTTTAGCTCTTCAATTTACACCATTTGGTTTATATTTGTTTATCATGTTGTCTTTGTCCTGTTTTGCTCTTAGCGTATGTATTTCGTTTGTAGTCTAATTTTACAAGCTTATTGCCAAATTTTTTTAATATGTATTATGTTAAACGACTAAATTGTTGGACGATGAACACGCCCTGAACTATGCAATGTTATTCCTTGAAAAGAGATTATTACAATTACACACACATACACACATACACATGTAAACTGTCATTATAGAGAATCATGCTAACGCGCAACTATTGAAAGTAATATGTAATAGTATATATACATATATATGAACACATATATTTTAGTAAGCCAGGAACAAATTATATGTATGTGCAAAACCCATCCTAACTATATACACAGCCCCTACATATATGTATATACAAACATATAAAGCGAAATTTTGTTTGCAACAACAAATATACATATATAGATATATATACATAAATAGCAAAAAACTAAAAAGGTTTATTTATTTTTAATGAGTATTTATTGAGCCTGTTCTCGCGTGTCCCTGCATTTGTGCTAGCCAAGCGTCACAATTCTATGGCATTGGCCGCTGCGCTCTTTTTCTCTCTTTCTCTCTCTCTTTCTCTCCCCCTTGCTCTATCTATAAAAATGAAACTCTCTCTTGTAGACCTCAAGAATATGGCGGCCGCAAATGACGGTACGCTCGAGTTTGCCAGCAATAGCAGCAGCAGCAGCAATAGCAACAATAACAACAACAGCAGCAGCAGCGTTAACAGCAACAGCAGCAACAACAGTAACAGCACGAACACTGTTAACAGCTACGTAACAGCAACGACTTCTGCTCAACCCTTGGACACACGCTATGGCTGTGTGGCGCCTGCGTCGCTGCCCCTGTTGCCGCCACCGTCACTGCCGCCGCTGGGACCGCCGCCGCGTGCACTAGAACAGCTCATCATCTATGAGAATTTCAATGTGCATGAGACGCATCGCATCGAAGATGGTGTCTGCACGCACATCAGCCGCCTGCCGCCCAAGAAGCAGGAGCTATTGAAACAGTTCGGTATACAGAGTAGTAGCCAGCAATGTCTGAGCAATTATGAAAAGTGCATACTCATCGAGAACTTCATCAAGTTTTGCAATGTGAGCAAATGTGTATCGACGTGCTCATCCTAGACGCGCACAGCCTATCCAGGATGGAGGCGATTGCGTAGCGTGCAGCGGAGCTTTGTTCTTGAACCCTAATAAACCCTACCCAAAAATTGGCTATCTTTAATATACGATCCTCACATTGGCATTATTCATTGTTATAGTATCAGTAGATCTCAAAATTGCACCGTCATCCCTAGAGCATAGAACAAAACTCTTGCCGTTCCCTAAAGTCGAACCCATTTCTTAACTGATTCGCATATTTTGCTTTGATTAAACTAGGAATATCAGATATCCGATCATCGACCCTTTTTGGACTTCCACGAGAGCGCTTTATCCAAATGTGAGCAACTTAAATTTGTACGATATCTGGGCCAGGGGCTATCCAATCTGACGCTAAACAAGATCTATGTGGCATTCAAGGAGCTGCTGGGCAACGGACGACCCGACAAGTGAGCTTTAAGTTTACCCATTAAACTTAATAAATAAACTTAATACTGATTCGCCTAAATCTGCTTCTCAGAGCTGGTCCGGACAGTTACAATTTGGACGTACTCTTGAAAAAGAAGCGCAAGAATCTCTACAATCGCCTGCATGCGGCTGGTAAACCATGTTCGTGTCTCTCTTTTATTCAAAGTAACAACAAATGGGATTTTTAAATTTAAATTGGATTAAATACTAAATTTTCACTTAAAGTGTGACCAGTTAAAACATTTAATCGATTATTTTTAACGCTTAATTCGCTTTTAGCCCGCATCTTGTATATGAAAATATTTACGTCTGGCAATATTTTCAGTACAACGGGCAACTGTAAATTGAAGTTGAGATTGTTTCATTACAATTTTAAAAGGTTTGTAAGTCATTTTAATTTTACTGTCTCTTTGTAGCAACAAGTGTCGATCTAACAAAGTACGATTCCACGCCGCAATCGTCACAGCCACATGGACAGGCGTCAAATTCTTTGGTTACACCAGCGCCACGCCCACAACACGCCTTCGCCGCACTGACAGCAGCCACGCAGCAGAGCGACGCGTGCAGCGAACTGACGCAATACAGTTATGTGCCACGGTAAAAGCTATCCTCAGCGCCTGCGCTGGCGTTGCAAAGCTACAACAACAAATATACACATACACACGCATACATATTACATATACTTCCTGGAACTGGACCAGTAACTGTTGTGTCTTCAAAACGAAAAAGAAACAAAAACAAAAACAAAATTATACGCAAAATGTGGAAATTGTTAAGCGAAATGATGCTAAGTAAATTATTGAAAACTAAGTGCTAAATTATAAAGAAAATATGAGAAATTAGTAAAAATTAGTGTAACAAATTTAAAGAAACTACCATCATAACGGTAATGAGAATACAATTCCAATTAGATATAAAGCGGAAACTCCAACAAGAATAGTTGGCAATAACTTGATTCTTTACATTCGTAGCCCGTGCTTCGGTTTCCGAATTCTTTCATTTTTAGTTTTCCAAAAGTTAAACAAACATATATATATATATATATATACAGTATATAGAATAAGGCTAGATTTTAAGTGCAACACCAAAATTCAAAAAATAAATCAAAGACCTCCCAAGAAAGTTCCCTAATATGCATATACACATCAACTATAGCATATAGTTTGTAAGTTGAGCGAAGAAAAGTTTACAATTAAATTAGCAACACGAAGAGACACACGCACAGCAACAGAACACTGAAGTAACAGTAGAGCAAACATAAAAGATTAACAAAACAATTATTCCTATATACAATACTTATATACAACAAACATTATAGATACATAAAAGATTAAAAACGGAAACGCAAAAATCAAATACCAAGCATAGCAATTGTAAATTCAATATACATACATGAATATATATATAAAAATAACATAAACAAATATATTATATACTAAACCGCCAAGACTCTCGCATTGTTCTTTTTAAACTGTACGGAAACTTTTTATTTACGATTCAAAATGGAGTTCTTTACCCGAATATTAACTTGCAGCAATTTAGAGGCATTTGGGGGTACAAAAGAAGTAAAATACAATACAAGGCAGTTTATATGGGCGACTTAACTAACACACACGCGACTCCTTGCTGAAAGATTTGTTTTACTTAAACGTAGCAATAAGAATATGTTTTGTATATGTTTCCAACTGGCGCGCAATTTTGAATTGCCGTTATCGAAAGGTGTTGGTAAACGTGAATCTAGTTGGAATCTTTTTTGCTCATCTTTTGCTCGCGCTCCAGCGCCCGCTGCTTGGCCTTCTCATAGATGGGCAGTAATTGTCCAGTCTCGCCCAGCATTTTGAGCAGCTCCACAATAAAAGGCAAATAGTTGTGTTTGCGTCGCACGTTTTCCACCTGCAAAAGCAACAGATTTCAATTAATATCGAAGCTCGTTAAATATATATTTATGTATAATAAATGTAAATGCCTTATATCGTTTTTTCTTCTCAATTTCATACTGTATGTATGAGCGCAGGCTATTAATTTCAGTCTGACGATCTTCCGCCGTGTCCATGGCATTGGCAGCCGGATTGAGCAGCTTGTCAATTTGTTGCTCATAGATGCGCTGTCTATCCGAGATCAGGGCCATTAAATTAAAATGTATTTCACCATCACTGTATCGCTGCATGCGCTTCTCAATGATCGGCCTAACAACATCGATCCAATTCTGCTCCGGCTTGATCTCGCCCAGATCGATGGGTCCCTCACGGAGGCCATCTAGCTCATACAGACGACCAGCAATGGGCATATAGCCAACAAAATGATAGACATCCTCATCCTTGTTCTGGTTTTTCATATCCAGCTCAAAAAGCGTTTGTCGCGCAAACGAATTGTGCACGGTGCGTATCTGCGAGGCATTGCTGAGCGTGAGGCCCTTGTTGTAGGGATCGAAGCACTGGCAGAACTCCTTGAAATTGGTTAGCGTTTCTCCTAGCTTGATGTCCTCATGATTTAGGTTCAGCAGCAAACTCAGTATGGCTTGTGTCGCACAGGCATTGTTAATCACTTGCTTGGCAAAGAATATATGATCGCGATCTAAGACCACCTTGCCAACAGGTTCGTCCTCTTGCACCCACTTGAACAAAAATATTAGACCATGTATTGGCTCCAAGTCCTTGAATGATTCACTGTCCAGGCTCCAGATTTCTTCCACCTGAGCGCCATCGCATCCTTTAGAAACAAATAAACAGTTTAATTGATGAGGACCACGCTTAGCGCCATTTCATGCCGGCATTAGCTTCCGCGTCGTCTTGCAAAAAAAAAAGCGCGCGCGGCACTCTAACCTACCAAATTCACGTATCAGCTCCGTAAATACACCCGGATCACTTTCTATGAGACACCAATTGCCTGCTCCTTCGCTCATTGTGTGCAGCTCGTTGTAGGTTGCTTAATTTGCAAAATTTGCCACTAAAAAATTTTTTTGTCAACTCACAAGCTACACGATTAATGTTAGGGATGTTCATATTGTAGCGATATTTAAAACCGATAGGTTTTACCATACGATACTTACGTATATTTTGATATGCATAATATCGATTATAGACGACGATAATTTCGATATGCAACACATATGTTAAATTTTGCAAATTACTACAAACACACCAATTCGACTAACTAATGCCTAAAATTTTTTTGGTATAATTACATTAAGTCTTACCGCAGCTTTAAGCCGTTTTAAGTACATGACATTTATCTGTGTCCCATTTCATATTTTTAACAGCTATTTCTCTGCATACATAGCTGCATTACGATTGCCAATATTGCG
Organism: Drosophila lacicola; assembly: GCA_035045355.1. Lineage (NCBI taxonomy): Eukaryota > Metazoa > Arthropoda > Insecta > Diptera > Drosophilidae > Drosophila > Drosophila lacicola. The sequence goes on from JAWNPB010000099.1 coordinate 218,028, forward strand.
TATATTTAACGATATTTGAACGTTTTTGTTCATCTCTAATGTCATGGCGGACACAAAGCAAAGCGGTGGGGAAAAAAAATTATGTGCAAGCAGAATGAAAAATCTAACGTAAAAAAATTAAATTTTTCTGCGGCCAGTGAAATGTAAACTAATGATGTGTACGATAACAATAACAGTGAGACAATAATGTATATTTTAGTGTAACAATTATAATGCGTACGGCTAGGTGAAGTAATTAAAATATGACGCGAAAATATGATTTCAACTTCGTGCAGGCACCACCAACAAAATCAGTGTTTGTAATGTCAGTGGAAAATTGGCAATTGCGTACGTTTATGTAAATGCAGAGAACGGGGGATAAAAACAAATTGCGATTGCTACCAAATAAAGAGTTTATTATTAACTGTGTATTAACGAGCGCATTCCCACTTCTCAGTGTCAGAGAAATATTGGGGAAAAAGAGGCGCGAAAAATTCGCGACAAAATGGTTGTCTCAAAAGACAACAAGCGTCGCCGTAAGGAAACCGAGACACCGCCAACGTCATCGTCGGTGGCGGCGGCGGTGACTGTGGCTGTAGAGTCATCACCCGAGATGCCTAAAAGGTGAGCCTATGCCTCCCCCTATCTTTCTGTTTGATCATAAATACCTCCATATGTATGTATGTAAATTGTATAAAGAGATGACGACGCAGCAGCAGCAGACTTTAACTGTTAAGCGCCCTCCCCACTCTCGCGCTCGGCGTGAAGTGTGGTGCGCTCCATTGTATAAGCAACAGTGTTGTCAACTTAAAGAGTTACGAAAAAGCTAAAACAAGCCAAAAATAATTAATATGTATCAATTCAACTAGTGTTGGTAAAGGCTTTCCAATTTGATACAATATATAAAAAAAAGCCAAAACAGCTGTAATTGTCTCTTAAAAAACAGGCTAAATTTAGCTTTAAAAACAAACTGGACAACACTGTTGCACAAGCGTCGTGGCGTTGTTGTTGTGCAGGCAAAGGGCTGATTCGCATTTGCTTTAGGGTAGAGCAGGTGTCCATGCGTGTGTGCGTGTGTGTGTGTGTGTGTGTGTGTGTGTGTGTGTGGGTGCGTGCGTGTTTGTGATGTGTTGGGAAATTCAATGCGTTTTCTTGTTTTTGATTTTGCGTATAATTTGTATCCAGTTGCATCTGCTAGCAATTAAAATTGACTCACACTTTTATCTTTTCTGTGTCCCGTCCCCTGTTTTTGCGCCCAATCTATTGCAGAACGAAGGTGCAAGCACAGCGTAAGTTCGCGCAAGGACAGAGCGCGCCCAGCGCTGCGGGCCCATTCAGTGCCGCCAGCGTCGCGGCAGCTGCAGCGGCAGCGTCTGGACCAAGCACATCCACAGAAAGCCACCAGCCGCCAATTGAGATATTGCCGAACAAGTGTCCCAAGCCGCAGGATTTTTTAACATTTCTCTGCTTTCGCGGCACCTCTGCGCTTCCAGCCCACTTGGACTATTTGAATCAGGGCAAATCCAAACCAAACGAGGTCCCGCCGAGCAGCGACGCCAACAAGAAGAAGAACAACAGCAGCAGCAACAACAAGAAGAAACGCGGCAGACCTGCCAAAACTGCAACAGCGAAAGTTGCAGTCGAGCAACTGCAGCAGCCGCAGGTGCAGCAGGTGCAGCAGTTAACGGCGAATGATAAAACGGCTAGTGATAAAATTGAGGCGGTGACGCCGCTGCCGGCGGCGCCTCTGCTGCTGGCGGGTGCGGTGCGCAAACGCGCCGAGGTGATAGCTGAGGGAAATAGACGAGGCGCAAGGCGTCCAGAGACATTAAAACGTCGTTCGAATCGCGCCAACAACAGGGAAAAGAATGATGATGAGCCCGAGCATCAGAAGCGGGATAAAGCTGATGCAGCTGACAACGGCAAAGAGGATGAGGAGGATCAAGAGGAGGACGATGACGAATTCTTTTCGGCGCACGATGCCAGCTCACGTAATGGCGGCGCCGACGACACGCTTTCCAAGTCGGAAACAACACACTCGAATGCCAAGCGCGGACGCAGCCAAGCGGCGAGCAGAAAGGCAGCGGCATCTCATTCACCAGCTGCCACGGACAACAGTGCCAGCAAGGATAAGGATAAGGAAAAGGGGCCAGTGAAGCGTGTGCGGCAACGTGAATCGCCCATATTTATACCATCACCCGAATCTTCCGGGCGCATGACACGACAACGTGCTTTTTTTGAGCCCGTCAAGGTGCCGCCCAAGCAGGAGCCGCACGACAAGGAGCAGCAGGACAAGGAGAAGGATGTGCACGAGCAGAAGAAACCAACTGCAGCGACAGAGCCCAAGAAACAACAGCCCGAGATCAGCAAGGAGAAGACGAATTCCAGCATTTATGCCAAAGACGCGGCCAAGCAGCAGCAGCTGGAAAATGGAGGCACAGCAACAGCTGCAGCAGCTGCTGAACAGCAGAAGGGTCTCAATGTGTTCGACTTTAGCTCCGATGATGAGCAGCCGCTGGCCAAGGCTATAAAGCTGAAAAAGGGTGGCAAAAAGGGCGGAGCTGCAGGAGGAGCAGGAGCAGGATCAGCAGTAGCCACAACCAGCGTACGTGGACGCAAATCAGCTGGCGGATCGGCAAAAAAACAGCAGCAGCGGGACGAAGAGAAGGCAGCTACGCCCGCCGCGGCCAGCAAAGCAGAAGAACAACCCAAAGCAAGGCGCGGCAAAGCGCTCAAAAAGAAAGCCGAGCAGCCGGGCGACGAAGATGACGACGAGCCGGAACCGGAGCCAGAGCCAGAGTCAACACCGCCCTCGCCAAAAAAGCAGGCCAACAACAATGCGCGTCCAGTGCGTCGACAGGCGCAGGCCAAAGCAGCCCAAAAAGCCAACGAGCGCTCGGCCAGTCCCAGTCCGCAGCGGAGTCAGCGACCGTCACGGAAAACGAAGGAGGCGGCGGCCATCTACATGGGCATCATTGGACACAAGCTGCAGATGGCCGATGACGAGGAGGATGATCTCTCGCTGAGCAGCTTTCCGGACATACCAAATGTCAAGCAAATGGAGAAAATGGAAAAGGAGATGAAGAAAAATGCGACGGGCAAAACGAGCGAGGCGCCTGCCTCAAAAAAGTCGAACAAACCAACAGCAGCAGCGGGAGCGGGAGCGGGAGCTGAAGCAACAGCTGCCGAGCCGCAATCGCAGTCAGAGCCTGAGCCGGCAGCAGCTGCAGCAGCAGCGCCGCAGCCAGCCAGACGCGGACGACCGCCCAAGCAGGCAAAAGCAGGTGGAGCAGGAGCAGGAGCAGCGACAGCAGCAGCAGCAGCGGGAAACGTCAAGCCACAGATTGAGGGCATGCTGGTAAAAAAGGGTGCGCTGGCGTTGGCTAAAGCCAAGTCCGAACAGCAAAAAAACCAACAACAACAACAACAACAGCAGCAGCAGCAGCAACAACAAAAAGACGACTCCGATGCGGAGGAGGATTTTTTAATCAACGAGGAGCTAAACGAAACAAAGCGCAAGCTGGAAAAGAGTTTTAGCGACTCCGACGATGAGCCGCTGGCCATAAAAGTGCCAACAGCAGCGGCCACTGCAGTAGCTGCCGCAGCAGCAGCAGCAGCAGCAGCAACAACACCTGCAGCAGCAGCAGCAGAAACAACAACAATAGCCAAAGCCAGCAGCAGCAGCAAAGCGGAGAATGCCGCAGCAACAACAACAGCAGCTGCAACAACAACAACAACAACTCCAACAGCAGCAACAACACCAGCAGCAGCATCCACAGCAACAGCAACAGCAGCAGCCACAACAGCAACGACAACAATTGTCAAGCCACAGCTGAGCGCCACGCCCAGTGCCACGCCCAACAACAGCCTGTCGAGCAGCACGCATCTGACCATGTTGCCGCTGACCGCCAAGCCGATGCCGTACTCCATATCGCCGCCCAGCTACGCATCCGCCGCAGCCACCTTGAAGGCCATGGAAAAGAAGTCGCCGGTGCCCACATCGAAGATACTCAATGTGCCCGCCACGTATGCGCTGCCGGGCGCTGGTTCCGGCGCTGGCGCTGTGGGCTTTGCCAAGACCTCGTCCTATTTGCCGCAAGCATCGCCGCACTATCACACGCCCTATGTCCGGCCGCCGACATTTAGTGCCGTTGCAGCAGCGGCCGCTGCGGCAGCTGTGGGCAACAAGACGCCGCAGCAGCAGCAGCAGCAGCAGCTGGCGACAACAACAACAACAACGCTGGCCACAGCGGGCACAGTGACATCTCCACTCAAATATCAGACGCCGCCCACAACCTATCCGCCGCCCATCGAAGCCTATCAATGTCCCAAAATAAATCCCAACTTCTTGACGCCCAAATACGAGCGCAGCAGCGTCTTGCCGCGCGCCAACAACATCAACATGAACATCAACATGAACATGAACATCAATAACAGCAACAGCAGTTCGACGGGCAACAGCAATCTGCTTGGCAACAACAGTTTTGCGGCGCCGACAGCCGCGCGTGGCACGCTCAACAGCCTGGCGACGCCCGTGGCAGCTGCCCCAAAAAGTGTTGCAGCTAGTCAAAGTCAAAGTCAAAGTCTTAATCTCAGTCTGACTGCAACGCCGACGGCTGTGGCATCCACATCAGCAGCAGCAGCAGCAGCTGCCGCCGCACAGCAACAACAGCAACAACAACAACAACAACAGCAGCAGCAGCAGGTGTCGCCAACCACGCCCACAGCGACGCCTGCAACTCAGCCCAGCAGTAGCAGCAACAATAACAACAACGGCAGCAGCAGCAACAACAACAACAACAACAACAATAGCAATAATAACAATAATGCAGATCCGCTTAAAGATGAAATTGGCAGCATCTTGGCCCAGGCGACGCTCATGCCCAGCAAGGAGGAGTCGGGCAAGATCTTTGGCATAGCCAGCGTTAGTCTGGCGCAGAGCTCCGGCCCGGACAACACCAAGTGCACGCTGGGCAAATGCGGTTCGATACACAAACCGGTGCTGGGTCCGGTGGTGCCCACCGAGGGCTATTTTGGCGATCAGCTGACCAGCAAGGAGCGGCGCAAGGCCAAGGTGAATATGACGCACGAGCAGATACAAAAGTGGCTCATCGAGTGCAGTTCGAATCCGGACGAGATCCAGGATGATCTGGACGATGACTACGATGACAGCCTGCGTCCGCAGCAGGCGCTAACGCCGCCAGGTCCCACCCGCGACGACAAGGAGAGCACCAGCTTCAGCAGCTCCTCGAAGAACACGCGCGGCGAGCTCGGCAAAAGCGAGAGCGCCTGGTCAGCCAAAGGTCCATCCCTGAAGGCCACCCCGGTGCTGGTTAGCACAGCGTCAGCAGCTGCCACAGCTGCGTGCAATCGCAAGGATACGGAAACGGAGCCCGAAACGCTGGACTTTGACAAGTGCGTGACGCCCGTGAATCTGACGCAGAAAACGCAGCTGGAGCCAGCTGCTGCTGGCGAGAAGAAGCTTAGCGAGAAGAAGCTCAAGAATACAGCCAGCAATAGCGTCAAGGCGGCGGCGGCGGCGGCAGCGGCAGCAACAGCTGCTGCGGGCAGCAAACGCAGCTCTGCGGCGACTCCAACGGCCAGCGCCACGCCAACTCCTCCGCCGCCGCCGAGCAAACAGAAGGCGGCCAACAGGAAGCAGGCAAATGCGGCTGCAGCTGCATCAAAACTGTCCACGACGCCGCCCACCAACAGCACGCCAGGACCAACAGGAGCGACAACGCCGGCCAAGCGCACGCCCGTCTATCAGAGCCAGAGCCAGAGCAAGGGCAAAGCCCAAACGCAGGCGCAGGACAACAAACAGCAGCAGTCGGGCAAAGCGGCCGAAAAGACTTCCTCCGTGTATGCCTTCGGCAAGGATGAGGAAGCAGCCGCAACTGTTGCGGGCAAAGCAACAAATCGGCGTCGCAACGCGGACAACGAGTCGGCGGCGGCGGCGCCGCCGCCTGCGCTCAGCGAGCGTTCGCCCACAAAGAAACGCGCAGCTGCAGCAGCGGCAGCGACGGCGGTTCAACTGACGCTCAGTCCCACGGATAAGCTGGAGAAGCCCAAGGCAGCAGCCGCAGCAGCGCGCAAAAAGCAACAGCAGCAACAACAACAACAACAACAACAACAACAGCAGCAACAACAGCAGCAGCAACAACAGGCAACAGCAGCCGCTGCAGCAGCAGCAGCAACAGCTGCCAGCGCTGGCGGAGATTCGGACGCAGAGGGCGCCACCTTCTATATACCACTGCTGCAGGGAGCTAGCGGCGGCGGCGAGGGCGGCATTCAAGGCGTGGCCGTCAAGCTGGGACGCGAGGGACCCGATGGGCCCAACCAGAAGGTGGTCATGCAGGCGACGCTGGTCACGAAGGCGCAAATGGACACAAACTCCGCCAAGCCGATGCCGGACAATGAGCAGCTGGTCAAAACGCTGCTGAATGCGGCGAATGATTCAGCTGCTTCTGCAACCGCCGGCAACAGCCTAAAAGCCAGCACATCAGCAGCAGCAGCTGCGGCGGCGGCGGCGGCAGCGACGGCGGCGTCAGCAGCTGGTGGCCTGGTGCGCGTCAATTCCAATTCGTCGCTCTTCTCCGGCTCCGGCAAGTCGCGTACAGCTGCTGCTGCAGCAGCGGCTGCGACAAACAACGCCCTGGCCAAGAAGTACAAAGACGATACGCCAATTAAGATGGCCAATAACACGGCATTCCCGCGACACGATGATCCCACGCAGATGGTCGAGGCGCCCATATTTAAGCCCACCGAAAAGGAGTTTGCCGATCCCATCGAGTTCATTGAGCGTATCACGCCCATTGCAGCCAGATTTGGCATCTGCAAGATCATACCGCCGGCGAGCTTCAAGCCCGAATGCCGCATCTCGGACGAGATGCGGTTCACGGCGTACAACCAGTACGTGCACAAGATGCTGCATCGCTGGGGACCCAGTGCCAAGGAGCTGAGCGCAATCAAAAAGTATTTGGCCACGCAGAGCATTGTGATGAATCATGCACCATGGATTGGCGGCATGGAGGTGGATCTGCCGCGTCTGTATCACACGGTGCAGGAGCTCGGCGGCCTCAAAGAGGTCATCGAGAAGAAGAAGTGGGCGCGCGTCGCCGAAGAGATGTGCATACCGAAACTGGCACAGGATCGGGTGACCAAACTGGATGACATCTACTGCAAGTATTTGTTGCCCTACGACACGCTCTCACCGGCGGAAAGACAGAAGCTCTTTGACGAAGTCGAAGCGGACTGGGCTAAGCGCGAGGCACGCGCCCGCCGCAATGCGGATCGTTTTGTGAATAGCACCGAGAGCGTTTCGAACGAGGAGGACGATCTGTCCACGGACGAGGATGAGGAGTCCGAGGAGGAAATCGATGGCGTTTCCATGGAGTGCATTGTCAAGGGTCGCAGCATGGCGCTCAGCCAATTCTATCGCATAGCGCGCAATACAATGGCCCTCTGGTTCAAGAGCACCGATCCCACGGTCAATGAAGTCGAGGCGGAATTCTGGCGACATGTTGCCGTGCGCGACAGTCATGTGTGTGTGCATTCCGGGTCCATTGATAGCTCCGGCTGGGGCTATGGTTTTCCCAGTCCGGGGCCGAAGGGTAAGGGCTCGAATTATGCGCGCCATCCCTGGAACCTTAAAGTACTGACCAACAATGCCGGTTCGGTGCTGCGCTCTCTGGGACCTGTTATGGGCGTTACGGTGCCAACGCTCCATGTGGGCATGCTCTTCTCCGCCTGCTGTTGGTATCGTGATCCGCATGGCCTCTCGTGGATCGAGTATCTGCATACGGGCGCCTCCAAGCTTTGGTATGGCATACCCGACGACCAGAGCGCCAATTTCCGTTCGGCATTGACCTCGCTGATACCGACGCACTGTCAGAACAAGACAATCTGGTTGCCCTGTGATACGGTGATGGTGCCGCCGCACATGCTGACCGATCGCGGCGTTTCCCTGTGCCGCATCGAGCAGAAGCCGGGCGAGTTCATTGTTGTCTTTCCGCGCGCCTATACCTCCAGCCTGGCCACGGGCTATGTGGTCTCGGAGAGCGTTTATTTTGCTACCATGTCGTGGCTGGATTTGGCCAAAGATGATTTCAGGGTGAGTTTTTGGCCTTGTTAGTTAGCTTAGCAGCCATTTGAACTAAGTCTTACCATCATTGCAGGACATTCATGAGAGCTGCGAACCGGCGATGTTCTCTTTGGAGCAGCTGCTCTTCGCCTTGGGCTATGATCAGCGCGTCAATTCGGACACATTACAGCAGATGCTGCCCATGCTAAACGAGGTCTGCGAGAAGGAATCGGCGGCACGCGAGCAGCTCAGAGTATGTTCCCATGAAGAGCACGCCAAATCAGTCTGCCGTACTAAAAAAAACATGATCTTTTTTTTTTTTAGGCCGCTGGCGTCACATCCACCGAAAAGGTGCAGGCGGAGAAGGGCCAAAAGGCGAAAAAGCAGCAGCAGCCGCCTCACAAATCAATCGAGAGCGAATGCGATCTGTGCCGCGCAAATCTGTATATATCGATGGTGCGCACCGAGGAGGGCAACGTCTACTGCCTGCAGCATGCTTTAAAAAATCTCAACAACGGCAATATTCAGGCCAAGCAATGCAAACTGATTTATGCGTATAATGTGGACGACATACAGCAGCTGATACGCCAGCTCCAGGAGAAGATTCAGCACAAGGCGGCCGTCAAGAAAAAGTAGCATCGTCGGCGTCGCTACTAAACCAGCGCAATAACGATTAATGAGGAGATAAACGATCCAAAATAATTTAAACGGCAGCGTTTAAAAATATTTGTACATACGTCTACATATGCATAAATGTATTTATAAATATTGTAGTATATATATATATATAGATTTGTAGGTTTTTCAGCGTGGCAATGCTTGCAATTTGACTAGTTTATACAGACATAAATATATGTGCAACGATTTGTGTGTATATATATATATATAGCAACTAATATGTTTAAGTAACGCGTTTGCAATGAATTTTGTTTTCCATTTTCTTTTGTTATTACTTGAGAACATATATATATATATATATATATATATATATCCTGTGTGTTATTGATTGTATATGTATATATATATACTAAAAAAAAATCAACTTAGGAATTAGTTAGTCTAGGATTAAGTCAATGAGCTCGCCTCGGTTAATACAAAGATTTAAGCACACTGCTAACGAGTGGCAATTTCTACTACCTTTTTATACAACATAATACATAATAATATATGATTAACACTTACCATAGGCAACATATAGACATCTAACGTGAAGTCGGGAGTCGTAGTCTTAGACAGCATTACAATAGCAATAGATGTGGGCCCAGAGCCGTACGCGAAACTAAACTAAAGCAATTACTTCCTAAACGCCTGTCAAATCTTGCAGCTGATAAAGCGTTACAATTTTTAGATGTTCCAATTTGATGTAATTTTAAATATACACATACAAATATACATATATATATATATCATCTACCAGTGCTATAGCAAGCGGATAAACACACTCAACACACACAATTTTGACAAACCAAAATAGCAATAAAAAGCAACCATAAGGCAGTCGGTCCATTTTCCAATTGGAAATGGCTATAAATGTGAAGAACTTTAACTTAGATGTTCTATGTATTTATATAGTTGTAAAATTGTAATACAATATTTAAATAACAAGTGCAACAATAAATCTTAACTCGAAATATTACAAGATGCACAATATACTTTATTTATCTACATATATATATATATTTATATTAAATATATATATATATATATATATCCTTATTAGAGGCAGCTGCTTTATCGGAAATACTTATGTAATTAATTATAATATATGTATGTACGAGTGTGAATATTCGAAAGTACAGATGCTTAACCTACGGCCAACCCCCTAAGTACAATCTACAGCCTACATGAGACGGCACTAAGCCTTTGGTTTCTTGGTGGGCGGCAAACAGTCGGTGGCCACCGCTGTTGTGCGCTTCACAGCGCCACTTGCTACGTTTGCGCTGGACTTGCCCTTGGCCAGGACATCCTCGAGCTGGCGCTTCAGCTCGGATACTTGGGTGGCCAGTTCGGTAATGCTGCCCAGCGCCTCCTGCAGGCGTCGCTCCTGTGCCTTGCGCGATCCCTCAAGCAGGCGCACACGCGACGTAAGCAATTTTTGTGTTTGCCATTGGCGCTGCAGCTGCTTGGTTAGACGATCCCGATTGCAATTACATTGGCTGACATCGGTGCCAGCATTGCTGGCGGGCAGAGTGTTGGCCAGCAGCAGTGAGTCGCTGCTCTTTTGGCTCATACACAGCATATTGTGGCAATGCGTCTGTTGCTGCTGCTGCTGAGCTTGAACCTTCTTTAATCGGCTGACCTTCACGCCATCGAAACTGATGTCGCCAAGGGCGCCACAGACAACGACCCGAGCGCTGGCCGCTGAGGACGGTTCGTTCATCTTGATGGCCGTCTTAAAGTTGATGGCGATCTTTTCATCGAAGTGCTCAATGGCCATGGAGGAGATGTCGCGCAGTTCCTGCAGCACTTCGTGCGGACGCAACGACTTTGTTGTGCCGCCCAAAAGCCTTAAAATGCTGTTGATTTCGTCAAGTACGCGACCGGGTATAAAGCAGCACATGTTGAGGTGTATAAACTTGGAGTAGGTCATTGTCAGCATTGAAATGCGCGTCTCAATGGACGTCAGGATGTCCGAGTGGCGTGCCAGCATGTGATTGCTGCGAAATAAAGACTTGTTATCAACATCCACAATCAGTTCAGTTTAGATTATTTTTAGTTACCGCCGTTCTGATTCACGACGTGGCAGCAGGGATTTGATGCGTTTAAAGTTCTTGGCATGCTCCTGCACAACCTTGTTGAAGCCCGTGTTAAGCACCTGTTGGCAGATGTAGTTGAAGCGAGCGCATACCTAGAAACGAACAGAAGTTTATGGAAGCGTCTCGAGATGGTTCCGGATGACACATTCGATTTCAATTTTTACCTCGCGTTTTCTGGCTACCTCATCGTACGTGAGCAGCTCCAATATGTCCATTAACACAGTGTCCGGAAGATCTAAGATATGCATTATGCAGTTTTAGTTTGTTTTGAGAATTGAATTGGAAAACCTCCAAAATATATTGGTAGTGAGCACAACAAATGAAGAGCGAAAACAAACGAAAGAAAGAAGCAAAAATTGCCTGTGTTGCCAGACTGCTTGCTGCGCGTTCACAATAGCTGAGTGCTACGTCACGCATCGTGTGGGCAACTAACTGTAACGGCAGCATCGCCGCGTTTTTGAAGCGTCTTTTTAATTTAAAATTTTACTGGTTTCTATAAAAAAAAAACCAATGGCTACGCAAAATGAAACGCCTATTGTAAGTCCAGCTCCCACATATTGCTCGGAGTTGGAGTACTTGATTGCATTGCAAACTGAGGAGCTGGCTAACTCGCAGCCGCGTCGCTCCCAGCGTTTGCGTGAAAGGAAGCAAACTGCCAAGGAAGATTCCCTGCTGCTGCCTGATGCTTCAGCTGGCGGCGGCTCACCCCAACTGTTTACTGCGACGGATGACGAATTCAGTCAGTTGGCTCAACTGCCCCCCAACCGTGTAACCCCATCAAACAGCTTTAACAAACGTGCTCCTGGCAAAACACCGCTACCTGGCACGGAGAATACCGAGGCGAAGAAGCGTCGCTCCCAGACCCCGACGAGAAGAAAACGAGTGCGTCCGAAAAAGCAGCCGAAAGCTATTCAAATGGCTACAGCAACACATTCTGAGCCACTGCCAGGTAAACTGCGTCTCCAGTCACAACTCGCTTTGGACTCCCAGCAGAGTGCCCAGCTGCAGCCATTGGCAGCTGAATTGCCAGCCAGCAGCCAATCCAGACGCTTTACTCCGTCGGGTAATAGGCGTAGACGTATTAAAAAAGAGCCTCAAGCTGTTCCCATGCAACTAAATATGCCTTATGAAACACAGACCATCAATTCCTACCGGCAGCCATCAGTAGGGACCCAAAAGCCATCCGCAGTGACACCAAAAGACGCAACAGCTCGTGGTCAATCCAAAGCCACATCGGGAACTCGGCGAAAACGTACTAAAAACCAAGCACAATCTGTGCATATCGTACAAATAGATGAACCAAACCCGCTTGTCATGTCTTCTTATGCCGGTCCGGAGAAAGGCGAGTCCGATTCGAAAAGGGTGAACAGTAATTGGGCAGCCTCTGTCATCCCAACAGCTCCCAGAGCATCCACATTGATCAGCAGCAGCACTCAAACATTATCTTATCAGTGTATGAACTTGACTCAGACTCTGTTGCCGGAACGTTATCCTGCACATTTTATACATCAGTTGCCAACGGAGCCAAAATATATTACCGGAACCATTATTCCAGACGAATTGCAACGTGTAAGCTGTGGAACACCTGCGAACAACGAATCAGGTGAAATGTCTCGTACGCCAATTGCGGGCCGTGAAATGTATTCCCCATCGCCACCAAATGCAGAATCTTTGGTCTCCACGACGCCATCGCTGAGTGAATCGCTTGCCGAAGTGTTTGGCACCAAGATACTACGAGATGTACTAAATATTGCGACGCCACGGATATATCGGCTGCACGAAGCTCATCTGCCCGCTATAGCATTCATGCTGGGCGTAGAGGTAGAACGGCTGCGCTCAGTCTTGGAGCTAACGCAGCGCCTTAGCCTGGAGCAACTGCAGCAATTTGCCCAGGAGTCGCTCGAGTTGATAAGCGTGAATTCATCCAGCGAGGAAGAGACTGAGTTGGTTAAAAAGCCGTGTTCATATAAGCTTACAACAAAATCTTAATCAGGTTAATTTTGTATATTATCACTAACCATACAATGCATAGACTTGTCAAATGTCGGAATAATCGGATACCGATAAATCGTCAACGACTGAACCCCATGGCTGTCCGCGACCATTTTAGTGTGCCCAGACAAAGTAAGACTGCTGAGAGTGGCAGCCGAACGCCGGCCTCGACAGCCGAACGTTCAGTATGAAGCCGCATCTCGCTCAGCGCACAACGTCGATGCAGCTGATGCTATTTCTTAATATATGTACGTTAGTTTTAAATCCTTACAGCCCAAAACATACATATGTGTGTATGCGTGTGCAGATTGTGCCTCGCTCACACTTATTGCTTTGCGCACTTGCGTGCATCTCCTTCTCCCTGCATAGCTTCTCAAAAACCCCGAGATCTACAAACATACATATGTTTGTGTTGTGTGGATGTGCACACAAGTAGATCGCGGCGTTTGTCACGAGCCAGAGATTTTTTCTTCAATTGTGTGCCCTTTGTGCCTGTGGTGGCAAAAGGCACACACATTCAAATGCTCTATCATGTATTTCTTCGTCCGGTCAGGCATAATGAGAAGAATCTGATATATTTATATTCATTAAAAACTTAAATGACCTAAATGATATATTTATATATTATATTGTAATTTTTTTGTTTACTGTGGGGACCAATTTGCTTAAAATTAAAAAAAAAACTAAGTCGTATTTCTGCAAGGGTAGTTCTTCGTCGGCTTGTCGAATAATTTAAGAAAAGACCAAAAATTGAAAATATTCAATTTTTTCGTCTTGCTACTTGTGCACACACACACTCTTTCGAGTAAGCAGTTGGGTGACATTATTAAAGGGTTTGGCCTGTTCATGTGCAAAACTCCTATTTTCCATGCATGGTGTAAGGGTAAGGGTACCTGAACGTTGGCATGTGTGCATAATAACTCTTTGGGCCTGCCAAGCACACACACTTACACGCTTTTCTATATGGATAGCAGCATTTATGCGTTTGTGTGCGTGTCGGTTGCCTGCCTGCCTGCCCGATGCAAATTTGACCAAATTTGAAGATTTTGGCATTTCTGAATTTCGAGCTCTACACACAGACACACGCACACACACAAAAAAGTGTGCGAATGAGCCGATCAAGGGCGGCTTGTCGTGAGACAGAGATATTTTCATCAATGGGTGCGTAAATTTGGGCGACGGTGGGCTTGCGGCCGCGTAAGGCACACATGTGTGAACAGGCAACGAAAACAGGTGAACCGCACTTGCCGCTCGTTTGCACTTTGATATGGATGCAGACGCATGCTGCACATTCTTGTCGTTAATTGCCTGCCATAAAACCCTTTAAACCAAAATATTTACAATGTCGAAAAATACATTAAAAGATCGCTTGCATGCAGCCACAAGCCCACCGTCGCCCAAATTTACGCACCCATTGATGAAAATATCTCTGTCTCACGACAAACCCTTGATCGGCTCATTCGCGCACATTTTTGTGTGTGTGTGTGTCTGTGTGTAGAGCTCGAAATTCAGAAATGCCAAAAACGTCAAATTTTGTCAAATTTGCTTCGGGCAGGCAGGCAGGCAACCAACACGCACACAAACGCATAAATGCTTCCATCCATATAGAAAAGTGTGTAAGTGTGTGTGCTTGGCAGTCCCAAAGAGTTATTATGCACACATGCCAACGTTCAGGTACCCTTACCCTTACACCATGCATGGAAAATAGGAGTTTTGCACATGAACAGGCCAAACCCTTTAATAATGTCACCCAACTGCTTACTCGAAAGAGTGTGCGTGTGCACAAGTAGCAAGTCGAAAAATTTGAACATTTTCAATGTTTGGTCTTTTCTTAAATTATTCGACAAGCCGACGAAGAATTACCCTTGCAGAAATACGACTTAGTTTTTTGTTTAATTTTAAGCAAAATTGGTGCCCACAGTAAACAAAAAAATTAAAATATAATATATAAATATATCATTTAGGTCATTCAAGTTTTTAATGAATATAAATATATCAGATTCTTCTCATTATGCCTGACTGGACGAAGAAATACATGATAGAGCATTTGAATGGTGTGCCTTTTGCCAGCACAGGCACAAAGGGCACACAATTGAAGAAAAAATCTCTGGCTCGCGACAAACGCCGCGATCTACTTGTGCGCACATCCACACAACACATACATATGTATGTTTGTAGATCTCGGGGTTTTTGAGAAGCTATGCAGGGAGAAGGAGATGCACACAAGTGCGCAAATCAATAAGTGAGAGCGAGACACACTCTGCACACGCATACACACATGTATGTTTTTGGGATGTAAGGGATTAAAAACATATATTGCGAAACAGCATCAGCCGCAGCAACGTTGGGCGCTGAGCGGGATGCGGCTTCATACTGAACGTTCGGCTGTCGAGGCCGGCGTTCGGCTGCCACTCTCAGCAGTCTTACTTTGTCTGGGCACACTAAAATGGTCGCGGACAGCCATGGGGTTCAGTCGTTGACGATTTATCGGTATCCGATTATTCCGACTTTTGACAAGTCTATGCATTGTATGGTTAGTGATATTATTCTATTGCTTTTATCTTGTGGAACAGCTTTGGCGCAGTCTAGCGGTTAAAACGGTTGCATTATGATTCACAGCGCGTTGCACATCTCTAACTGATATCGATATTTGCATTTTGATCAGCGTCAAGACAGCATCGCCGCTAGGCGGCGCCACTATGCGCTGCATTTGAAGATTAACAAATATCCTTTTTCGAATTTTTAGTTTGTTTTTAAACTTAAGCAATCATTTAAATTTTGTATTTTGTATAATTTAGTTGGTAATTGGTATATAATGTATATTAATCTTGTTTTTGTTTGCCGCCTAAGACTTTCAGAGTGCACAGAGACAGAGAATTGTTTAAACCTTCTTCATCTTATTTTGTTTGTTTGTTATAAATAACCTAATGCTAAACGTTATCTAAACTTCAATATAATTCATAATTGGTTTTTGTTTTCTCTTTCAAATATGTGTATTAATTATGTAATTATATATACAAGCACTCAGACTTGGAGACATTTTCTAGTAGTCGCTGTCGTAGCTAACATCCTGCTGCGCCTGCGTTGAGTCATCGGAACGCTCCGATGTTGGATCAAAGTCCACATCCAGGGCGTTGTCATTGGGTGGACAGCAATTGGGATGCGCCATTGAATCGAAGGCATCTTTGATTTGATTATTTGCGCCCTTGGGATCCAGATCGGTGGCCCAACTGAAATGCATCAATGCCAGATCCATGTTGCCCAGCGTCTTGTGTATTTTACCAATTAGATAAAACACGACCGACTCCTTTGGCACAATCTCCTTGAGCTCCTCCAGTTCGCGCAACGCCTCCTGGTATTTGCCCAGCGAGAAATATATGGAGCCTCGATGAAAACGCGCCAACGGATTTTTCGGATCTATCGTAGCTGCCGTATTCAGCGTTTGCAGGGCCAGATCCTTTTTCTGCATGAAGAACTGCATTGCCCCGATGTGCACCAGGATGACCGAGTTCTGTGTGTTGATTTTCAGCGCTTTCACATAGTGCAGCTCGGCCAGCTCGTATTTTTCCTGCTTGGAATAAATGGTGCCAATGCCGAACCAGGCATTATAATGACGTGGATCGCGCACGACAGCTGCCCGAAAATAGTCCATCGCCTTGTCGAACTCCTCGGTAAGTACCAGCTCGTGTCCCAGGAGCGTATAGCTGTACACAAAGTCGGGATCTACTTGAACGGCACGCTTAAAGAACTTAATTGCCGTTTCGTGCTCCTTGTGCAGCGAGAAACAATTGCCGGCCACACACCACGTCACCGGACTGCGCTTATCCTGAGCGATGAGGTCCTGAGCGAGCGCCGAGAGCGCGACCTCCTTTTGCAAGTGCCACAACGATGTGGAATAGATTTCCATATAATCCAGGCGACACGGCTCCGTTTCGTGTATCCTCTTAAATATAAGCACGGCGGCCTCATAGTCGCGCAGCTCGTAGCGGCACATGCCAATCAGCGACTGCACCCAACTGGAGCTTAAATGATGCTTTGGTATCGTCCCCTCCAGATGCATAATGGCCGCTTTGCATTGAAACGCCGACAATAGCTTATAGCCCTCGGCGAGGTCGCGCAGCAGCAGCATTAGACCGTCCGCCGATTGCTTCTTCATGCTCAGCAGTTGATGCGCCAGCGTCTGGGCATTGTTGAGGCTGTTGTTTAGCAGGACTTTGGCTTCTTCGGCGCTGCGATTATTGATTGATGATTGACTGTTGCCGCCGGCTGTTGCCCCCGATGTGATTGTTTCCACTTTTTCCTTTTCCTTGCGCGACTGCTTTTCGCTCAGCTTCTCGGCGAGATGGTGATGCGTCTTCTCCTCAATTAGCTCGTTGTTTAAACAGATTTTGGTCATGCGTGACGATTTGGTTTTGCGTGGTGGCGATCGCGGCTGTACAAATTTGTTATTGTTCGTTATATTGGGCGATTTGTTGTTCTCCTTGACAGAGTACGCCGAATTGCTGAACAGACGCGAACTGCGACGCACTGCCGCATTGGGATTCGGGGGTCCATTGCCAACAACGTTGTTTGGCGTGCGGGGAGTTATGTTGCCAGCCTGCGTAAAAACGGCGGGTTTACTTTTCTCCTGACGATTGATGAGTCCGCCCACATGCGTCTTAAATTTTTTCCCAATAATTTTTGGCTCTTGATTGACCTCGACCAGCATTTGTGGCAACGGCGAATACGCGGACATGTTTAAATTTGCCTGCAATACAGCTGAGCCGCCATCGCAGGGACTAGTCAGCGGCATAATGCCAAAGCTGGGCGTTAACGGCGATATTGCAGACAGATATTTGAATTGCTTTCGAAACGGTGTGCCATTGTTGGCATCATACAATTGATGTTGATGCTGCGGCTGCTGCTGCTGCTGCTGTGCGGGCGCATCGTGCGCTGCATAACCCATGGGTGTGTCCTCCAGTAGCATCATGCTCGAGTTTGTGTTGGTGGTCTGCTGTTGCACGCCGCCACGCAGCATGGTAATGGAGCTATTGAGATTGTTATTGTTGTTGTTGTTGATGTTGTTGTTTGGCGTCATCAGATTCTGTAGAGTGGCCAAGCTGCTGTTGTTGTTCTGCTGCTGCTGCTGATGCTGCAGCTGGTGCTGATGTTGCTGCTGCTGTTGCTCCACTGGGGTGCTTAGTATATAATTGGAGTTATTGCTAACATTGTTAAGCAGCAGATTTTCCAGCTGCTGTTGCTGCTCGTTAACAGCGCTGCCGCCGAACAGCACCATGGAATTGGCATTGGCGCTGCTGCCCTGGCAAGTGTTGAACACATCAGTGCTTTGAATTTGGAATATTGCCGCTGTATCCGTCTCCTGACCCAGCAGGCACAGATCGGCAAACGCATGCCACATAAACGGGTTCAGTTTGAGTGCACGACGCAGCGCGTTCACCGCCAGCTTCTGGCGCTCCGTTCGCATACAGATCTGCGCCATTAATTGATAGGCAAAGCAGGCGATTTCGCCAAATTCGCGCTGCACCTCATCAAAATGTTTGTTGTCCACAAAACCACTGGAAATCAGAGCACTTTCTGCTTCCGCATATTTCTTCAGCTCGTACGCGCATTTCGCCTGCAAGTAGCGACATTGCGGCGAGCGCCGCGACTTCTCCAGGAGCAGCCAATAGGCCTGATCCAATCGATTTGAACGATAATAGCTGGTGGCCAACAAAAATATTGTCTCGTCGCTTTCCACTGCAAGGACAAGACGAGTTCAGTAAGTATATGTACATATTTAATATGTTTGTATAAAGTCAAGGTTTTACTAACCTTCTGAGCAGAGGCGCTCCGCGAGAAAAACAGCATCCTTATGATCGTAGTGGTTGAGGCAGTGCCATATGGCGGCCTATACGGATAAGAACAGTAGATTGAAATATATTTATGTATATTTTGATAAAAGAAATTGTTTTTTTTTTTTTATTCGATTGCTATCGATTTACCTGCACGGGCTCTTGTATCATCATGATTTTTGAATTTTATGTCAAACTGTCTCGAAACTCTCTGTATCCGCTCCGACGCCACGACGCCACAAGCTTTTCACTTAGCTGGGGCGCCCTAGTTACAATCGGTGCTGTTCGAGCTGCACTTTTAATCCGGTTTCGGTTTCGGTTTCAGTATCAGTTTGCTGGGGGGCCTTTTTATGCTTCACATACGTAAACTAAATACATGCAATGGATCATGCTGCAGTGACTCCGCACGCTGTGCAATTTTCCAGCAATCGAATGAAAAAAGAGTGTCGTGTGTGTGTAACTTTAATGCGGGGTGTGCTGCGGTGTGCTGCTGCTGTTCCCTGACCACCAACTTCTGATATTGCGCTGGCGAGGCTTCTCTTCTTCTTTTAGCACGTACCTCAGCACTCCGTGCGTCAGTCAATTTTCGTAACAATTTTCAAGGCCTTTGCATTAGCTTTCCCGCACACACGCACACTCAAACATTACAAAATCGACTGTTTTACACTAAAGAGAGTTATATTTATCATCCAAAGGCGAAATTTATGGCCTTTCCGTTTGCATTAAAAACTAAAATTTGTCGAATTATTTCCGTGTGATTGGCGATGCCAGCAAAGTAATTGCCATTCCCTCTGGCATCGATGTGTGAAAGCCGATAACTATCTATCGCTAAAAGTCACTATCGTTATCGAGAAAGGATAATTTTTAAATAAATGCTCAACCAACTCATTTTAAATACTTATATATATTGTTTTAAGGAGTTCGCGTCCTCTTTCTTAATTTTAGAAGATTTTTAGGTCTGGTCAGCTCTAGGTCTGAGTTTTTGTGCGCTTCAATTGAAGCACATAAAATCTAGCATCCAGAGTTGGCCAAATCCAGAAATCTAATATATATATGTGTATACAATAAACTTTTCT
The DNA here is from genome assembly GCA_035045355.1 of Drosophila lacicola. NCBI lineage: Eukaryota > Metazoa > Arthropoda > Insecta > Diptera > Drosophilidae > Drosophila > Drosophila lacicola. The sequence continues at coordinate 237,745 of JAWNPB010000099.1, forward strand.
CTTATTTGCTACTATTACTATTTCTATTTTTGTTGTGCATCTAAGAAACTATTGTGAATCACTCGAACTAGAACTTGAGCTGTCTGTGGACATGACTTCGACATCATCCTGTGCTGAAGATTCTTTATGAGCACGTGTCTCCAAAGCCACCGAGTTGCCAGAAGCACCCATCATGTGTAGTTCGCCTAGGTTCCAGCTGAATTGGTTTTGGAATGCATTTGGCACTTCGCTTCCGCTGCCACTCCCACCACCGCCTGTACCGCTTAAATTTCGTTGGGCGTCCGACTGAATGGCGCTGTTTTGATGAGTGACAAGTCCGCCATTAATGTTTTGCTCAGATTTACCCAATAGACCGTTGCGCATTTCAATGTCTGTAGGATATGGTCGTCTAAGATCTCCAATACACCAAGTCAACGGAGCGCTGACTGCATTTGCTGAACTTATGCGGTGTGCGTATTTGATGAGTTCCTCTGAAGAAACCGGCCGCTTATTGGCCTGATTAATGCTAGCCAGCTTTTGGCGTGCCTGAAATATGGCTGTAGAGAGTATGAGCTCGGCGTCTTTCAATGATTTCTGTAGCTTTTGAATCTCCCGATCCTAGTCAGAAATAGAATAGTAGCAGACAATCGTAACCGTGGAATGAATAGTGCTTACATGAATCTCCACATTAGCGCGCAGTTTATCCATTGCTTCTTCCACTTTGGCCTGCTCCTCCGCTAATTCCAACATTTTTCTAAACTCTTCATCTTTTGAAACTAACAAGTCCAACAAATCCGCAAGTTCCGTACTGGAGATTTTCTGGTGTGCTTGCTCTATAAGTTCTTTGGAAATCATTTCGATGTCATCAATAAGCAGTAGTAAGCGCTCCTTGGTGCTTAAATGAAACGACATGGTGGGCGGCTTAACTATTAGTAAATGCTCTGTAGTTTATATTTTGCAAACAAGCCGGAACGTTTTTGCAAGACTTTTGTTGGTGACATGCCATAGACAATTGTATGCGATAAGTTGTTATCGATATTTTCACATTGTGCCGAAACAAGCCGCAAACTGCATGAGCTGGCCACACAGAAAGTGACATAAACATAAACAGCTGTTTGTTGGGCCCAAACCAGCCCAAGCAACAGACGCTAAAAACAGAAGAACGAAAGGGAACATACACATTATTTTTTCAAAATTTTATAGATAATATTAATTCCGTTGAAATTAGCTTATCGAATATTATGGGCGTGCAATGATATTTAAATTGTGAACATGTTACAGTTGCTAATAGTTACCTCACTAATATTCCTCTTCATTTACTGGTAAGTGCAGCCGCACCGGCCCCTAATGGAATTTTAAGCTGTGTCAAGTAAACGCTGTGCTTTATCATCTAATTAGGATTTTGCCCACGGGCATAAGCTGGTATCTGATTAAGCGTTTTCGGGTCAAGGTGCGCATCGGTCGCATTTCACTGACTTATTTGTCGCTCAAGAATGTCCACATCAGCAAAAGCGGTTTCTCAGTCGTAAGTGCAAGTCAATTGACCCGTGATTTAACGCCCCCATAATGCTTGACCATTTTTTATGCTCCTAGCAAATCGAAGAGGTGTGCTTACGCAGCCGTTTCTTCACCACGGAGGTGACAAAGCTGGTGTCCATTTATGTACGCGACATACGCATCAATAAGGATATACATAGCAATCGACAGGATGACGTCAGCGACGGTTTCTATTATGAGCCGCGCAAGCAGAAAGCAGAAGTGCAGGCCAGAAGTGTACCCGACTTTCGGGAAACCAAAGTGCCCGCAAGCATTATAACGTTTGCACAGTTTATGGCCGTGCATGTCAATAACATATCCGTGGTGCTGATGAACAACGACTTCGATCCGGGCTGGTTTATACATGCCACCGCCAAGGAGCTGCATCTGGATGGCAGCATCGTGCAAAATGCACGAGTCCTCCTAGTTAATGCAGCGCTAGTTGAGGCGCAGGCGAAAATGTTGCGGCATTGCAATGCACGGCGACAGTCCTTGGAGAATCTGAACAAAATACGTCCTTGCCTGGGCGAAGTGAGTTTTGATGTGGCACTAGATGCTTCACTCTTTGCCCACGGGCCACTCTCCATGGATGTAAGCTGAATATATATATATACATATGTGTATGCCAACTAATGTCATTTCTTCTGTAGTCGCTCAGCCTGGTCATCAATAATTGCAAGTCAGTCATACATGGAGGTCTGTATGAGTTCCTTACCGAAGCCAAGCAACGCACCAATCCTGGCCAGCAGTCGAAAACCTTACAGCAGGCCTTTACGCCCAGTGCAAGCGGCTATGATAATGACAACTATGAGAAACTGGCGCCCATTATACCAAAGAACTTTAACTTCAGCGTTAAGGCAGCAACATTTTCCGCTGTCAAGGAGAATTCGCAAAATGATTTTAGTGCCAAGTTGCAGCTGTTTACCGTAGGCAATTTTATCTGAAAACGATTATAAATGGTACTGATAATGTTTATTATTTAGATAACGGGTAAATTCAACTCAAAGATTGTGGACGAAAAGACGCTGCTGCCCTCCATGTTGGCCAAGCTGGTTTTTCAGCATCTGGACATTGATACCAAATACGAGAAGCTGCTCTTCGTGGAACAGTTTACCATTGATTCGGTGGTAAGTTAACAATGCATAAAACCCTAACGACTCGATGATATTTACTTTTCCTCATCACACAGCTGGAGAAGGACATATTTAATCTGTATGTGAAGCTCAAGACATTCCAGATTATTTACAATCACAGCGAGATCTATGATTTTGTAAACAATAATTTTCTTGCACGCCAGCGTGCAACAAGCCACCATCAACTGCTGCAGCTGGGCCATAGGCAAAACTCGCTGCCGGATCATTTGGGTTTGGATACGTTGACGCCCTCAGCCTCACCGGCCAAGCAGCGTCGCTATGGCGGCATTCTGGAGTGGATTATGCAGCGCATTGTGGTCAAAGGCTGTGCCGAGCTGTGGAACGTTTCGTTGCTGATGAAACTGGATGATGAGCACATCGCCATGAGCGTCAGTCACACACGCTTTCTACTGGAGCAAATTGAGGAGAAGCGCAGTTCTCTGTATCGCAATAAGTTTCTCAATTTACTGCTCAATCAGCGGCAATGGAGCATGGAATTGATGGTGGAGACCCTCTGGTCGAATCTGGGCAACTCCAACAACGACACAAACAATCTGAAGAAGACGCATTCACCGGGCTCACCATTTTTCCTGGGCGTCAGTCTGGTCAAGTTGTGCTCCTATGCAAACACAACCAAGTTGGACATATCCATACACACATTCCGCACTGAGTACAGCATGCAGCTGGCGGAGTTCATCGTCAAGTCCATGTTGTGCGTTAAGCAGTACGGCGGACTTGGCGCGAGACGTGCTAAGCAGTCGCAAGCTCACCTCAGCGGCATCTCGGGAGAGCAGCAGGGCACAGCGCTGCGTGTTTCTGTCAAGGTTAAGGATATCACGGCATATTTTGTGAATCATCACAATGTTTATATGCTGCTGAGCTTCTCAGAAATTAATCTGACACGTGCTCACAATTTGGCCACACTAAAACTGGAGGAGTTCCAAATGGCTATCATGCGCTCGATGACAGCCTCGTCGCTGTGTCTTACGGACTTTTCAGATGTGTTTGCCAATTGCAAGATGATACGACTGGAGCATCAGCCAGCGTTGGAAGGCACGCCCGGCAAGCTTTCCATTTATATACCCGGCAATACGGAGGCCATGTGGAACTCCAATTTGCACATGCATCTGCTAACGCTAGTGCGTGATATGCAGGACCTGAAGGCGGAAGTGGCAATGCCTCCATCCGCTAAGTTAGAGGCCCAAAAGCCCAAGCGTTCGCTTGTCATTGAATTGTCCGCGGAGCGTAGCACGATATTTGAACTGAAGCTATCGGAGCGCCACTCAATACAGGTCTTCGTGGAGAATCTCTTCTTTAGTCGCAAGGAGCGCAATATAATCTATGCGGAGAATGTCTTTGTCAGGATCGACGATCAGCACATCTTTACGGTCAAGGAACTGGACATGCAGTCACTGTCGTATCTCGAGACGCTCAGCCATGAACGTCTCAACTTTCCAGGCTTTGTGCTGCCCACCAACAAGGTGTGGGTGACCACCATCGGCTCCTTCAAGGCAATTTTTCCATATGATCATGATTTTTATGATGCCATCAATAACGAGTGCGTCACACACTACAAATGGCTTAAGCTAGTGCACAACTACAAGAAGAAACCGTTCACTGTGAATTCACCCTTGCCCAGTGATTGGGTAATCAAGATTAAGGAGTTTCTGCTCGAGATCAGTGACGATCCCTTCGAGGTTAAGCTGCGCGATAACTATGTGCTTCTGGTCGATGAATATCTGGAGAGTCTGAAGCGTAAGGCACTGTTCGACAAGAAGATTGCCGAAATGTGCTCAGAACGGCTGCTGGTGCCCGCGGGCACCATCGAAAGTCTCTATGCGAATCTGGTCAAGAAGAATTCAGAGATTTATATACAACGCTCGAAGAAGATACGTGAAAGTGGGCCAGTGCGCACGCGCCTCCTCGCCTGGATTATGACCGATGTGGAAATTCTGGCCATGGCGGACACCTCCATACACGGCTATGACAATGTGACGCGCACCATGCGCGAAATCGACTCGGAGAGTCCCTGGCCGGAGGAGGGACTACAATTTACAACGCTCTGGTGTCGCGGCGTCAACATCAGCTGCTCCGAGTGGAAGTTTATGTTGCGGTAATTTGAAAGTAAAACAAAATTTTTCAATATATCTCAATATTTATCATACGCAGAGACTTTCCGCAGCCGATGTTCTATGTGAAGAGCATGCGACTCTACGGCAATCTGTGCGGTGCCGAGCAAATGCCTTCAAAGCGTGCCAAGCGCGACGTCTTCGTGGAAGTGGGTGAACCCTTTCAAACGGACGTGGTGCAACGCAGCATGCCGACGATTAAGTTCTATCACGACTTTGACTGCGAACTGGAGAGCTGCAGCTATGCCTTTGGCCCCTGCTGGGAGCCCGTGATGGCCCAGTGCAATTTGAGCTTTGAGAAAATCTCAGCGCCCTCGAAGGATCCAAGTCCACCGCTACCATTTTGGGATAAGATGCGTCTGTTGCTGCACGGACGCCTGACCTTGATTGCCAAGCAGTTTACGGTGCTGCTGCACGCCTCGCTAGATCCGTACAACACCACCGAGGAAATGGAGCTGACGTGGAACAATTGCGGCATTGTCTGGACAAATGCCAAGATCATGTTCAAGGGCGAGCTCAACGTGAGTGTATAGCTTGAGTCTAGGAACTCTTTGATATTCTTTCCACAAATCCGTTTAGGTGACCGTACGAACTGCCTCGCGATATGATGATTGTCGACTGCTGCACTTTCCGAATCTGAAGCTGACTTTTAAGCTGAATTGGGTTTGTCTGGCCAATCCCAATGATCATCATGCTGTCATGCCCTGTGCACCGGACAAGCTGCCTGAATACTCAAGCAACCAGGTGCATGATTCGTTTCGCGCTTTCCGCTCGCTTAATCTCAACGTCTGGGCATCGTTCGAGACGAAGCCCAAGGTGGCCGAGGAGGTGGAATTAGATATACCCAGCCTGGTGCTATATGGCAGCACATTGCGCTGGTTCGAGAGCCTCAAGCTCATCCTGTCGGGCGTGACGCGGCCCACACGTCGTGGTCCAGTGTTCAACAATGTGCGGCCACGCAAGAAGCAGCTGAGCCGGCACTACAAGAAGGCCAATCTGCAGATGTGCCTGCACAAGTTTCAGGTGCTCTACTGGATGTCGCATGCTCTGCACAAGGGTTTCCAGCTGAACGGACGGCGCGTTTCCTTCAGCTCCGAATATTGTCTGACGCTGAATTCAATTGACGATGGCCTCATACACAGGCCGCGTGCGGATTGGTCCACGGTGTACATGAACTGTGAACTGAACGATGCAGAGATCTGGCTGAAGAGCATTGTCACCGAAAAACTAGACAGTAGCTCTGAGAATTTGGCCAGCGCTGCCGATGCTTTCAAAATTGTGCGCTTCTATTTCCTGAGCGTGGCCAAGGTCTCGTATGGCCGGGAGGCATTGATGCCCACAACGGCCAGCAATGCCGAAGAAGATGCAAAAACCAAGTGTACAACGCCCACGCACAAGCTGGTCGTATACGATCTAAAGGGCGCCTGGACCAAAAGCAATCGGGACGTTGCGTTCGCTCTGTTCGACTCCTTCATGAAGTCACAAAAGCTGAAAAACAATCTGTCCACAGAGGCGGTCAAGAGCTACCGCAAGGAGGCGGCCAACTCGGCCATGCTGAAGCACAAGCGCAGCGATAGCACCATAACGCTGTCCAGCACCAGCAGCGAGGTGCTTCCAAGTAAGTGCCCCCCCCCCGAGTATTCTCACTGAAATCTTTGAAATCATACTTCTCTTGTTGTTGTTGTTGTTGTAGTTGCCAATGCGAATGCCGCGCTGAAGAAGGCGCCGGGCCAGATCCATGCCACGGCCATGCTGCAACAGCTCATCGCGGAGGCGGATCACAAATTCAATGTGTACAGCGATGATCACAGCACACAGTCCAGGGAATTGCAGCTGCAGGGACTGCAGGCTTGCTCCGTGCAGGATATTATCCATGAGAACTGGTCCATCAGTTTGGTCAACTCTCAGGTGCTCCTGAAGGGCTGTGAAACGTCCGGCTATGTAATTATCAGTGCCGCCAAGGCGGAGATATTGCAACGAGAGCATCGGCCCGTCTGGCGGGATCGTTCGCTCATCTCGAAGACAACGTGGAAGGGTTTGCTCGAGTGCATGCAGTACTATGCGACCGTCAGTGCCGGCGATAACGATTCGCTGCTGGAAAAGGAGATCATGTGGCTGACGGTCGACAATATACAGGACAAAGATGAGACGGTGATCAATAATCACCTGCCCGAGGATATATCGCATCTGGTGGGCAGCGGACGCAGTGTGGGCGGCGTTGTTTCCGAAACTGTGGGCGCCTTCCTCAGCGACAACTCTGGCCAGGCACAGCCGGTGCAGCTGCAGCGCATCGTGTCCAAATGTAAATGCGAATTCTTCTACGTTAGCTATGGCGATGCCATTGATCCGAATAGCATCACAGAGGTGCCGCCGCCACCATCCGAGGAATCATTGTCGCCCTGGGAGAAGCAGGATGATCCTGTGGATGCCTTCACGCTGATGCATCATGATCTCGATGTGTGCACCAATTCGCTACAGTACGCCATGATCCTGGACATTGTCAACAATCTGCTGCTGTACGTGGAGCCGCAGCGCAAGCAGGCGGCCGAGAAATTAGCCCGAATGCGTTTCCAGCTGCAGTTGCACTCCACGGAGGATCAGAAGCGGCCCATCCAACAAAAGCAGACGGTCATACGCAGCCTGCTGATGAAGATACGCTCGCTGGAGAAGGACATACATCTGATCAGCAAGGAACGAATCGAAGAGGGCGACACCCTCGAGCTGCGCGACGACTTCGAGCGTGTGCAGCAGCAGATACGCGAAAGCAAGGAGGAGCTGAACACATACAGCGAGGAGCTGGACATGATGCTGCTGTGCTATAAGGAAACCCAGCTATCCCAGCTCAGCAAGATCTCCAATGTGCGCTCGGACAAGTCGGTGACAATGGTGCGCGCCAATGAGATCTGCTTCAAGCGCGCCCAGTGGCGACTCACAGAGACGGATGGCCAGATTGGTATTGCGGATTTGGTGCTGAGCGCCTTTCTCTATACGAAAAAGTCCAAGAGTGATGATTCCGTGGAGCATCTGCTGGAGCTGGGCAACATACGCATGGAGAATCTGCTGCCACGCGAAATCTATCGCGATGTGCTGCTGGCCACGGAGATACAGAAGGATATGCCCGTGGACACGCATAAGCGTGTGCTGCGCATCTTTTGCCGCGAGAAGCCGCCTGTTGGCGGTATTTCGGTTAAAGATCACTTCGAGATTAATGTGGCACCGATAACCATAGCAATTACCAAGAAGTTCTATAGCACCATGTTGAAGTTTTGCTTTCCGGATCGCGATGCATCCGAAACTGAGGTCAGCGATGAGCTCGATGACAATGCATCGACCAGTTCGGCGTCCACAACGAATTTACAAGCAAAATCAGCATCATCGTCGAGGCGCGCGGCCAAGAGCAAGAAGAGCGCCAAGGATTCCGAGTTCTATGTGAAAATCGAGAAGGATGACGTGGAAAAGATGAAGGAGCGCGCCGAGAAAAACAAACTGTTCATCTATATTAAAATACCCGAAGTGCCGGTCCGTGTTAGCTACAAGGGCAACAAGGAGAAGAATCTGGAGGACATAACAGACTACTCACTAGTCATACCCACGCTGGAATATCACAATGTCACATGGACCTGGCTGGATCTGCTGCTGGCCATGAAATCGGTGAGCAGGCGCGTCATTGTCTCGCAGGCCATCAAACAGAAGCTGCAAATCCATCGACGTCAGCCGGTGCTGTCGGCTGGTGAGCGTGCCACGCCCCAGGAGGAGGATAAGGCTAAAATGCTCTTTGGCAATCGTTTGCTGGTGAGTAAGATTCCAACCGAGAGCCGATATTGCAATTGAATATTATGATTCTTCTCTTCCGCAGAGCGAAAACCGCAATCAAAGAAAAGGTGGCGGCGTTTTCAAGTTTCCATCGGGCGGCAAGAGATCGGATTAATCATATTATTATTTAATATACTATATACATATATCCAGTTATATGCATATCTTCTTCGACTCGCAGCAGGCGGCCCTTTTAATTTATACACACACTACAATACAATCACACACTCTCACACACACACACACACACTAAAGTATTAACCAAATCTATAAATATAACAATATATTTATTTATGCATGTGTCTGTCTGTCTGTCTGCTTAACTATATAATTAATCTTGTTGCAAACTGCTTTTGTTTCACTTTAGCAAATAAAGAGAGAGAGAGAGAAAGAGAAAGTTAATAGTTAGTTGCATTTTTACATACCACAATGATATATTAAGACTTTAAAACACTTAGATTAACTAAATATGCACACGCTTTAACGCTTAAGGGATAACATTTACTTGGTCAGCTGCTTCAACGGTGGCTGCAATAAAATGCAAAAAACAATTTGGTTTCGTTAAGGACATTCAAAAAGGACTAACCGAGGACTCACCAGCACAAAGACGCGCTTGGGCAGAGCTCGCTGCACGAGCTCGTCGAGCAGCGCATTCTGGCTATCATGCTTTTGCGGATCGGCCTTTGTATTGTACTCCAGGGTCAGGACAGGCAGCTCCTGCCAGCCGACCTGCAGCGGATACAAATTGTAGACCAGCTCCTTCTCGTCATACGCCATTATCGATACATCCAGCTGCGGCAAAAGCAATCCCCACGACATTAAATAAATATTAAACAAGTGAACTAATGTGGAATCTGGCAACGCACCTGCTTATGGCCGGAGCATATAAAGTTATCCGATTTGCTGATGGAGAGCGTGGCTATCAGATGCAGCACATGCATTGTGGGATTCTTGAGCACCACCTTGAATGCCATCGGCATTTTGACGAACATCTTCTCCTCGATGGTGCAGTATATGTTGAGCGGCGGCTCCGCTATATCAAGGCCACTTATAATAAACTTGGATTCATTTTCCTCCTTGGCGCCAGCTCGTCGCCAGCGTATGCAAAAGACGCCAAATCGCGTCGGCGTTGTGGCTGCACCTGCTGCAGAGTCCAGCGTGTAGACGCCTTTGATGAAGCCGCGACAATGACCCGTAGCCTGGACAGCCTCCAGCGCTTTGTTGTAGATGATGCGCATGCTCTTGGGCGCATCCTGGCCCGTGGCTGGCAACGCAGTGCCAGTGCCGGCATCCTCGGCGTCTGTGAGGCTCAGTTTGCCATCATCGGAATGGATCGAGTTGGTCATGATGCCGCCCGCATTGGACAGCTGCAGTGCGCTGCTCATGCCCGGACTATTATTGATGATGGTCATTGTTGTGGGTATCTTGGCCAGCAGGCTCTTGCTCATATAAGGATTCAGTGTAGCATTTGGTGCCTGAGACGACGGCGCATCGCCGACTTGACCAGTTGCAATCTGTGGCTTTTGCTGGCGACTGACGAACTTATTGGGCACACTCTCCTCGGACTTGGAGCGGGACTCCAGGTCCCGTGCAGTCGTCCAGTCCTGCAGTGTGGCATTTGTGCGCAGCACAATGACGCTCTCCAGCTGGTCGCCGGCTCTGTACTTGTTGGTGTACTTCTTTCGCTTAAAACTGTAATTCGATTGCACTAAATTGTGATCCTGTCGAGAAATGCACGCTAGCTATTACAATTGAACTCGATCTGAGCGACGCTCACTTACACATATAAAGAAGCTGTCCAGTATCTCCACCTCGTCCACGGCCAGCACCTCCGTGTTGGCGCGCAGCAGAAAGTTCTCGCCGCGATAGATCTGGCTCAGTGGCCGCCGGTTGAGCGTATAGAAGCGCGCGCTGAACTTAAAGTCGCCGGCACAGCGCACGGTCAGGATATCCTCGCGCGACTTGCGCAGCCGCGTCTCGTCCAGATACTCAATCTGAACCGGCGATATGACCGCCAGGCTGTTGCTGACCAGCTTGTGCAGCTTGTGCTCGGGCGTCGTATCTGTGCTGGTGGGCGTGGTGCTGTGGCTGGCTGTGGCAGCTCCAGCGGCGCCTGCGCTGCGATCCACATCCAACGTGTAGCTGAGTCTTTGCTGCAGCTTGATCTCTGCCTCCACCAGGCTAAAGATGTAGAAGGTGGCAGTGTTGCTGCCATGTCCGGACAGCTCGCCCACATCAATCTGGATCTGGGCGTGCAGCTTTTGGCGGCCAGGCGAAACGTCTGTGGTGAGGAAAACTGCAGGCAAAAAACCGAAAATTTTTAGGTAATACTTGAATTTATGAAAATCGCATAGAAAGGCAGGATGAGAGTGAATGCGGCAGGAAGATAATTAATAACAGAATAATAAAGATGAGAGATCTCGTTAGGGAAAGAGGTAGATCAACGAATAAACTTTGTTATGTATAATAGGTGCGTACATGGGAAATGTGAAAATCGCATAGAAAGGCCATATTAAGAATGCGTCTTCCAAACTCCGTTCTCAACAGAAAATAGGGCGTATTGTGGGTCTTACTGTCCGAAAGTGTAATAAATATATATATACTTTTGGTTATCAGTGTCTGAAAAAACATATTTTTCATAGATCAATCCTAAATTCTTGTGAGCACAACCAGTGGATGGAGATCCACACAAATTAAAAATTCCTATCTTTGCTACTTAAATTCCGTTGCTATTACGATACGAACAGGGTATTGCACAGTTGGTTGCACCCGACCGAAAAACATTCTTACAAGCTTGTCAACAGTCGAAATTCTAATAAGAACTGAATAAGTTTTCATTGCGTTCTGCTTGGATGTTCTTCTTATTGGATGTCACATTCGACAATTCGAGCTCAGTTTGTATGGAGTCCACATTTTGGTACAAAGTGTAAATAGCAGAGAGCGTAATGTGTGCAAACAGTCTGGAAAGACAATGTGTGGATTGTGTAGCTGGGCAGCAAGTTCAATGCTGTGTGTAAACAGGTGGGCACAGGTGTGCTCCACTTGCTGCTGTAATATGCCAGCGCAGTTGTTGGGTAAGGTAAGTAACGCGGTCTGGCGGTCTGGCGATCTACCCGGCGGCCTTTCATACTGAATGTGGTTTTTCCCCCCCTCAAAATCGACCCATATAAATAGCTTAAGTTGCGTCGCGTGCGACAGTTGATTCAGTTGATTCAGTTGATTCATTACAGCCACACGACAAGCTGGAGATGCGAATTGATTTACTGCTCCTCCTCCTCCTGCTCCTGCTGCTGCTGGGCAACTGTGCGGCTGGAGTCGTAGATAAGGTGGATCGGGGGCGTGTGCCACGCGTGGTGGGCGGCCAGCGCATCGAGGTGAACAGGCAGCCGCATATGGTGAATATCAGGCGACGCGGTGACTTTCAGTGCGGCGGCTCGCTGGTGAGTCCACGCTGCGTGCTCACCGCGGCCCACTGTCTGCAGGCGCCGGAGCACCAGGCTGCGGATTATGTGGTGCGCGGTGGTGTCACCTATTTGAGGGATATGCGGAATGCGCGCTATGTGAACCGGATACTCCTACCGATTGGCTATAATCGCAGCACGCTGGATCAGGATGTGGCGCTGCTGCAATTGCAGAATCCGCTGCAGGGAGCGCACATTGAGCCCA